>OZ005740.1:144602486-144657756 GCA_963930735.1 Dioctria linearis | reverse complement strand
GACTTCGCTTTGCGGGATCGAAGTGTAAGTGTGGTTTGCTGCTTTGAGATTGCTGTATGGCTAGTGTTTAAGCCAGTAATTGATACTGCAGTTGGGCTGCGACATGCTTTTTTGTATTTCAATATTTTAAATATTTAATGAAAATATTTGTTTATCAATTAAAATTAAAATACCTGCAGGCTTCCTCTGTAATATAGGATGATTGCGAGCCACTATCTATGAGACATCGTAGAATATGTGAGTTCCCGCTTTTTGTTTGTGCCACTACTAACGCAGTTGATAGCAGGGCATTATGGTCTTCTCTAGTTGCGAAGTTTTGACTAGTGTTTAAGTCGTCAGTGTTGTTCACTGACTGTAACCGTACAGAACGTTTATGAATACTACGTATTGCTAGCATGATTGACTCGACTTGAGTTCGAGCTAACGTTGTTAGTATTTGACTTATGCTCAGTTCCGACAGCTGCATGATTGGGTTTGTCCCTGTTGTGTTCTGCATGCAGGGTGCTATGATGCTTTTTGTTGCATCTTTGATAGCTATATTGCAATTGTTGACATGATGCAAGCCTAAACAATTGGTACAACGGCTTGATGCCTTGATTATCTGGTATCTGGATGGTATGCCCATCCTACGATAGTTCGGGCATCTTTGTAAAAAGTGACTTGCATTGCATGCTGGGCATTTGATTCCCTTTGTAATACGGTATAATTTGGTTGTATCGGGTGTGCAACTTGATTTGGATTGTGTCGACTTAATTAAACTATCTGCTAAAAACTCTAATATTCTTAAACGCGTACTTAAAAGCTGCTTAAATGACTTGAATGTTGGGAGTTCTTGTGTACCTCCCTGCTCTTCTTCCCACTGTACTAACAGATGTATTAGAAGTACATACCACGATGTCGTATCAACTTCTAAACTTTGTAATTGTTGGATACATTCGTCTGTTGTATCAATTATTGACTTGAGTCCTTTAGCAGACTCTGAGTTTTGTTTGGCTTGGTTTACTAAAACCTTTAATTGATGATTAACTAAAATTCTCTTGTTCTCAAATCTAGCCTTCAACTTGTTCCATGCTGGCATATAATCTTCACTTGTTACTGGGGTGTGCCGCAACAATTTCTCAGCATCACCCACTAAACAAGATTTCAGATGATGCAGCTTTTGAACTGGTGTTAGCATGTATTGTCATGAACAAGAGAAATGAATAGATCATGAAATGAGCGCCATATATCGTAGTTGCCGTTATACTTTGGCAACTGAATTCGCGGAAGGAACGATTCCTGTTGAACAACAGTTGTCGAATGAATTGGTATTTGTCCCGAGCTTGATGTGTCAGTAGCTGGGACGAATTTCCGCAATCCTTCTACTAATTCTCCCATATATTCAGAATATTTTAACTCTGTTGAGCTATGATTATCTTGGGCTAAGTACTCATGTTGCTTTTCGTCAGAACTTTCTAATAAAGCCTGATTTATTGCCATATCAGTATCACTATATCTGTGGTTTTTTCAAATAACTCGTTATCTGCAAAATTTTCAATTTTAAACTAAATATACCATACGACATAAAATTTTATATTTTATAATCCTACGTACTCTGGTATAGCAATTACACTATTATTAACAAAAGAATAACCACTTAAGTACCCAAAAATCTTAAATTATTTTTTCAAGAAACAGCATAAGTAGACATCCTACCGAGAAGTTAAAAAAATTGATCAAATATCAATGCAAGTGCAGATAAATTGTTATTTAAAAAAAAAATTCCGACTTTTTTAATTTTCATTGTTTTGTTTGATTTTCTTCAATTTTTGTTTGTGTATGTATTAACAACGATAATAAAAGAAGGCGTTTATCAATACCAGTATTAACAACATTCATTTTCATTTCTAGTCATTTTGCCTGATAAAATTTCATGGTTTTCGCGATTTTTCTTGTTTTTCAATAAACCGCATAAGTGAACTCCTGTAGCGATTACTGATTTCAAATAAATATTCATCTTCAATTGAGTGGTTAATTCGCACACAGTATATCGAAAAAAGTGTTATAATTGAGAGCGAAAAACATTGTATGTGCAACTTTTGAGCCATATTTAACATTTTATGAAAAATAGTATCAGTATACTCTTAATAAAATTTATTTCAAAACGTCCTGTGAGAAAGAGAAAAAAAATCCACAAGTTGGTGATTTCCCAAAACTTTTTCTCACTTTTTCGACCTTTCCCTCGCTTTCTCAAAACTAACTTTTTGCAGTGAACGAGTTATGTGAAAAAACCACAGATATATTTCCCATAGTTTCTTCAACTCTGTCATTTTAGTCTCATAAAAGCCTTGCGTTCGTTTAACAAGATTCGTTTTCTTTCCATTTTGGATTAACCTTTCAATTCGCGTACCCAATATGCTTTCCGTGAGGATTAGTTTATCTACTGAATCCATGTTGATTTATATCCTACTATTATAGTTAATTAACCGTGTGGGTTAAATGATGAAAGTAATTGAAGGAAGCAATTTGATGCTACGTGTGGGATAAATTGAAAATTTAGTCGAAAGAGGTAACTTGACGCCACGTGCGGGATAAATTGGAAAATTAGTCGAAGAACGTACTTTGCTATCGCGTATGAACAATTGAAGTGTAAAATATTTACGTGATTTTCTGTCGCAATTTCTAATTAATTTAATTAACCAACTATTTATTACCAGTTACTGACATGTAAGTTCATAAATTAACTATTTATCACGATTTACTGAAATGTAAGTTTAGCAATTATAACAGAAATGTCGACAATATTCGAGCTGCCTCGTCTGGGCACCCTGAAGTTTTACGTCTCAGCACGTTTATAAATTAATTTTTGGAGTTTTTAATTAGAACTGCCACGTCTAAGCACAGTTATAACTTAATCTTCGATGTTTTTAGCTCGAAAAAATAATTTTTAAAGAAATATTTATCACTAAATTGAGTGTACTAGAATTATTCGTAATCACAACAGTAAACAGGCACACAATCCTGGATGGAACCACCATTAAATGTTTTGTAATGAAGCTGCAATTGATAACTGCAGCTAGATTACGGCATTTAGGTTGACAGTGTAGCGGTATGAAAAAATAGATATGTGTGCTTGTGTTTAATGCTGTATTTATTGAATAATTCTTTTGCGAAACACTCAAATTCATAAATTCACTACAATGTAATTCTGTTCATTAATTGCTCGATTGCATGTGTAGTTATTATGCCGTATTTTGGCATATATTCAACTAAATGCAATTTATAGCCTTTTCTAAAGTTTTCACGCTTTATGCACTTATTTGTAATTCACTTTAAACTTATTTTAACTTAACTAATTAGCTATTTTGTTTCGTTGCATATATTCTTAAAATGCCAGATTTGACATATATTTAAGTTTATGCAAGACACTCATTTAAATTACGCACTAACTAGTATTACACAATACTTATCTGAAAATCCAAATCCAACAAAACTGTATGCCCCTTGCCAGCACCAATTGCACAGCTTTCCAGCATATATAATAATGTACCTTGAATTGGCACTTTTTAATAGATGCTTAATTACTGAAAAATAAAAATTCACTGTCACTTGATCGTATGCTAGTACTTGCATATCTGATCGCTTGAAAAAAACTGAGAGAGATCTTAGGGATTGCCTCCTTTTTATAGGCTTTAAGCGGCAAATTAAGCATATTTTCCGACCTTGCTTGACTTGAATACTTATGTCAAAATGTGCCAATTTCCTTCAACTAATTTATTATAAATTATCCATGAATTTTCGTAATTTATTTTATAAAATATTTCAATTTTTCTAAAAATTGTCAATATGGCGTCCCACTGCCATATCATGACAAATTTCGATGTGGAACACAAATTTCTCTTCATTTTCTTGCATCTCGTTTTCGCATCTTTCTCTTTCCCACTCATTATGCGAATTAATTTAACCTTTTTATTAAATTTCTAATTAACTGGTGAATTTCGCACCTTCTAAGCCTGCTCAATAGGTTGCGCGCCGTCGATTTCACCTAATTGACTTTTTCGCGAATCAATTTGACAGTCGCGATCGTGGTATTTTGTTCGAAAGTGTCGGGTTTGTTTGTGCAGTTTTTTCGCCAAATTTTGGATTAATCATCCAGGTAAGTGCGTTTTATTATTTTCTAAGTGTTTGATTTTAATTATGTGTCAGTTCCAGCTTAAATAATTTGCAGGAAATATGTAAATTCTGATAAATTATTTATGTTGGAAACTGATTTGTGAAATGTCAACAATGGTGTAAATTGTTGATTTTTGTTAATTGTACACTTTGTGCCTAATGCAAATTCATGTAATTTGCATATATAAACATATTTGCATAATTTGCAAATATTTGTTATGCAGAGAACATGAATTTTGCAAGAAATTGGCAATGTTTACATTTGCATGCAATTGTTGTTGTACTGCCAAGATATTCGTTCTTAAATTAAATTAATTTATGCATATTTTTATTTTCAGATTAGTTCCTGACACTGTGGGATGATCTGGAGGGAATTACCTGGTAGACATTAAGGGAAGTATGAAATACATTTTTTATCAACGAAATTTTCATCAGAAATCCTCTACGGGCTTTGGTTTTCGAGATATTAGCGATTTTACCTTTTTAGATATAGTTAATATTAGTAATAATTCAAGTTTTTTTCGCTCATGGGGTGCTGCGTCTAAATGTAGGCTTTGTTCAGCATCATTCGAATTTCACAACATGACATCACCATGAACAGATAGAAGATGTCAGTGAGCCGATACTACCAGCATGCTTCGGTACTACGGCTTTGGATGTGTGGTACGATTCTTTTGGAAGTTTTTTGCTTCACTTTTGGCCCACTCGTGGCAGCATGCTACGGTTTTGGGAAGTTTTTTGCTTCACTTTTGCCCACACGTGGCAGCATGCTACGGTTTTGGGAAGTTTTTTGCTTCACTTTTTTGGATGTGTGGTGCGCCTAAATGTAGGCTTTTGTTGTTTTCAAGTGTTGCGCCTGGTTTTGAATTAATATTAGTAATAATTGATTTTTCTTGAGCGCCTAAATGTAGGCTTTTGGTTTTGAACTAATAATTAAAGTTAATAGTAGGAAATTTTTGTTCATGTCAATGGATTCTAGAGGGGCGGTATGTGGGGGGGGGGGGGGGGTAATTAAGATAGGGAGGGGGGGTAATGAAATTTTCATCAGAAATCCTCTACGGGCTCTGTACGCGCCATTTCTTGAGTAAGGTACCCTAGTGGTGTTAGCCGGAACTACCAGCATGCCTTGATTTTACTGTTTTCTTTTATTAGAGTTCTAGATATCGGCATGACGTCATCATGGTTTTGTTGCACCTAAATAAGTTTTCTTAGCAGGGAAGTTGTAGATATCAGCATCATTCGAATTTCACAACATGACATCACCATGAACAGATTCTAGACGATGTCAGTGAAGGTTCTGGGGTATGTGTGTATTGAAAAGTCTTATGTTTTATAAACACTTGCCTTTATTTCCAATAAAATTTCTTATTATAAAAGTATTTCTTATAGCACATTGTCCAATATGAACTTGGCAAGATGGCGCATTTGTGTTAATCTCTATTAGTTTTCCACAGTTGTATTCATCTTCAACGTTAATAATGATTTCACCCTCTCCAACTATCTTCTGCACCCAATGAACTTTTTCAGCTCCCTTTACATATACGGTTTTGTTCCGAAGCAGTGGTTCAACTATAGTGTACAGCTTGTGATACGGTATGTAGCCATCATCCCAGCGGAATCCATGAAAATTGTGCTGAAGCCATTTTACTTGTCTCTTTTTTGCTGCAGTCAAATCTTTGTATCTGAACGGTGGTTGAAATATAAAGTGCTTCATCTGGTTTTCATTGTTTAAAATTGCCAGTTCTTTAGTGATGAATTCATTGAGATTTGTTTTGAATCCTTGGACATCTACGATGACAGCCATCTTCTTAATTTAACTTTCTAACTTCACTTGTCAGCGGACTGTATTCCACTATTCGATCGTGTAGAAGCAGGCAATATGCTGTTCTATTAGCCGGTATATTTTCAGATGTCTTGAATTCTAGCCTTATGTCAACAGGTCCAGTTTTTATTGTTTCGTTTTGATGTGAGCAATCAATGACAGCGATCGGAGCATCGGTTTTGAACTTCTCCCATGTGAGGAACGGCTGATACTGATGACCATAGTATGATTGTGTAAACTTTGTATACATCTCATACAGCAATGCGTATCTATTCAAATCAAATTTCAAATTCAAATCATCATAGTGAATTTCCCGTGAGATTAAGTGTTAATGACATGGCGGTTGATAATGAACTGTCACAATTTCACTATAGATACATTTATTTATAGATAATAATTAATGGCTATAACAATTATATAAAAATTCTAAACATAAATTACTGCATCATAGTTCTGAGAAGAACTGTAGTTGTACGTAATATTACTACCCAAGTAGTTTATGAGCTCCCGTGGTGGTTGGAGATTGCCAAAGCTATCAAAGTACTCGATGTTATCACCTTTCTTGTAGTACGCTACCCAGTGTGTACCTGCTCCAGTTGAGATGTCCAAGTTAATAATACCGCTTTCTCGCTTCCATGGCTTTTTAGGTAGATTATCACGCATAAATACTCCTCTGAAGTGCGGTAAGTGTGTGGTATACTTGTGCAGATCCAACTCGTTTAGCGGTCGTTTGGGTACCGTCTTTAGTAGTTTTTTGGTTGATGTTGTAGATAGAGTCCAAGTCCTTTTCTGTACGGCTTTAGGAACAGCCCGTTTCCATCTTTACCAACCGCTATAGTTTCCATTGCTTGATTATGACGTTTGCTTTCTTCCAATTTTGCCTTTGCCGCACTGGTATCATTTACTGCTTAAGCTATGCCTGCTGCACCTCCCGATAGTGCTCCCAATGCTGAAAGCCCGGCAAACAACGGGATGAGGAATGGAAGTGCCCCACCAACCTTTGGTACAGGTATCACTCGTGGAGTTTTAATTGATTTCTTCTTTCTTTTCACAATATTTTTAGCTGCACTAAGAGCTATTTTTATAGCTTCCATCAAGTCTTTTGGTTTTTTGATTTTTAAAATCTTACGTGCATTTCGTACTGCTTCTCGGAATGTGGGTTGCCGTTTATTTTTAGCCTTAAGACCCATACCTAGCTTAATTTTAGCCTTCATTGCGTTTGTAATAAGCCAGGCGTTGGCACGTTCACTCAAATTTGCATCCGTAGATTTTGCACGCTGCCAGGCTTTTTCAGCTAATATTTTATCAGCTATATGTCGATCATTTGTATCTTTATGTCGCGAGTATGCTATATCGTGTTCCTTGCAGGCTGCATCCAGTGGATTAATTCCCGGATCTCCTCTCGCCAATCATTGTTGTAACTTTGTTCCTGGTCCACAGTACTGGTATCCCGGTAGATGTAATTCTACAGGTAATTTGTTGATGATTAAATTTAATAGTCCTCTGCCCCCTTTCAAAGATTTTCTACAGCGTTTCGATTTGTGATACGACATCTTATAAGGTTCCGATGATACTGTTGAAATGTAATATAAACAGGTATACTTATAGCAATCCCGTTAGTCTTCAATATGCGGTTCATTAAACAACAACAAGCTTAAGATTCGAGATGAAAAATAAGCGAACTTCAGAAACAAAAGCAAAATCCTATGCTATTTATCTATGCTGGAGAGCGCTAAAAGTGGTTTCGTACCCCCAAAGTGGTCTCGTATCCCCAAGATTCGAGATGAAAAATAAGCGAACTTCAGAAACAAAATCAAAATCCTATGTTATTTCCCTATGCTGGAGTAGTACCGGCTAAGCCACCAGGGGACCATGCTCAAGAAATGGTGTTTGTACTCGAAAGAGCAACTGTGACTTTTCAATTCATGCACCTCCAAGACCTAATAATAATAATTTGCGAAGAAAACATCAAGCCAAGGTGATATCATGTTGTGAAATTCGAATGATGTTAATATCTACAACTTCCCCGCTAAGAAAACTTATTTAGGCACACCACTTGAAAACAGCAAAACCAAGACGACGTCATTCTGATATCTACAACCTCCCCGCTAATAAAAGAAAATAGCAAATCCAAGGCATGGTGGTAGTACCTGCTAATGCCGCTAGGGAACTTTACTTTCCCTCGAGGTGAGCAACATATGAAGTACCGGCTAATGCCGCTAGGGAACCTTACTCAATAAATGGTGTTTGCACTCGAAAGAGCAACTGTGACTTTTCAACAGCCCTGATAACAGCTTAACAGCTTTTAGAACAGCTCTGATAATAGCTTAACAACTTCCAAACAGGTCTGATAACAGCTTAACAGCTTTTCAAACAGCTCTGATAACAGCTTAACAGCTTTTAAAACAGCTCTGATAACAGCTTAACAGCTTTTAAAACAGCTCTGATAACAGCTTAACAGCTTTTCAAACAGCTCTGATAACAGCTTAACAGCTTTTAAAACAGCCCTGATAACAGCTTAACAGCTTTTCAAGCAGCTCTGATAACAGCTTAACAGCTTTTAAAACAGCTCTGATAACAGCTTAACAGCTTTTAAACAGCTCTGATAACAGCTTAACAGCTTTTCAAACAGCTCTGATACCAGCTTAACAGCTCTTAAACAGCTCTGGTAACATCTTAACAGCTTTTCAGACAGCTTAACAGCTTTCAAACAGCTCTGATATTTAAAATTATTAAAGTTCAAAACACAAACCCCATCACATATCGGCTGGAAGATTATCAAGGAAATCCAATCACAGGAGGCTTTTATGAATTGGAGCTGCTGAAAGTTAAACACCCAAACCTATATCTCATAGAGAAAATCATAAAGAAGAGTGGAGATAAAGCTTACGTTAAATGGCTCGGATTTTCATCAAAACACAATTCTTGGATTAATCACAAAGATGTTTTATAATATCTTGAAGAAACATTTAATAATTTAAAATAATTATAATACTTTATACATGTAGTTGTAATGCAAATTACTTTAATAAATAAAACTAAAACTATAATACATTTATTATTTACACTAGACTTAGATACTGTCTGCGGTTGCCACTTGTTGATCTGATGAAATGGAGTAATGCCCCCATGGTAGATTATCCGTCGGACTCAATGCGATCTTCTTTTGACTGACAGTGTACACGCTACGGTTATGGGATCGTATGGAGCTCTGATTGGCAATTAATATTCGCTCGTTATTCAAGCATTCGACATAGTCTTCGAAATTGATATACTTCTGGACTACATTAGCCTTTACTCCTTTCGTTTTTTTTACAGTTTTACCAGTGTTTATACGCAGACTGTACATTTTCGAGCGCAAGCCTACAAATTCGCTCATGATCTTCCCATTCAACTCATCCTTCATTAGCCCAGGAATCTTTTTATTCATGAGCGGTAAATTGAATTCATTATCTTCTGGGTAATTACTTGTATCAAATTTGTTTATATTTTCGGCCATGAACTCATATGCATTTTTCTCTTCAAGTTCATATATTAGAGAAGCTGTATCAGTATACATGACTTTACATTTATCTCCATACTCACGCTGCATAAAACTGTAGTGAAAATCGTAGAGGCATATTTTCGAAATTTCCATAACTGCTATTCCTATATAGAGCGGCTTATTGAATAATATTTTGAGTCGCCTTAATTCCACAGCAACTAAATTCTCATCAAATATCGTTGCACTGTGGAAGTTGGGTGCCGCAATCCGAGCTTTTGCACCATAGCGGCCTTCCCACTTCATGCAAAGCTTGATATCGCTATACTTGCGTACATTTTCCATGGTCTTACCAAAAGCTGCATTATTCACCTTCTTATAGCTGTCCTTCTCATGATCGCTTGTAGCCTGCATCCGTTTGGTGGTATTTAAGCCAATATATGGCTTAAGCCAAGTTGATTGGTCGAATTGAAGTAACCGGTGCACTTTTTTCAGGATGAGTCGATGTGATAAGCATTGCTTCAAATTTCGGTAGTGTATAACATATTTAGTTTTTGGATGTAATGTTGTCAGAAGCTTTTCTAATTTTGCTCCAGGTGGTGCTGCATGCTCAGAGCAAAACGGTAAGTCCTTATGCTTATCATGGAGATGTTGAGGATAATCCAAGTCGACTTCGAATATGTATCCAGTTGGAGAATCATCAGGAATTTCGGAAACTTCAATATTGGGAACATCAACCCATTTGAATCCTCCGGTTGGTAAATGCTGTGACATGGCCCATCTATAAAGGTTATTGACATCATAATACATCAAGTATTTCTCTCTCTCCTCAGGCTTAAAATCATCCATATATTTGTTATTGGCTTTACTATATCTGTTCGAACATTGACTTATACCACCTCGAATGCCTCTCTCTATGAATAGCAGTATATCTACGTCGGTTATCAGCTCTAATTTCACATTAGTGTATTTTAGCATAGCATCCCATGTTAGGCCTGGCATGGTGTAATAATGTGCTGCATCTAAATTGTATGTCTTCATGCACACTTTTCGAAAGTTCTCAAACACATCGGCCAATAGGAGAACATCAGTCTTAAGGTATAGATCTGAATATTCACCAAGTGTTTGTATCTCAAATTTTTTGTCAGACCTCTTCAGCATGATTGTTGTCCTCAGGAGATATAGCACTGTCAGTCAGTTTATTGTAGAACGCTTCCGGTGTTGGCAAGTTTCGGAAATCCAATTTACCCCAGTCATCAATAAAATCATATAGGAAGACACCCTTGCGTGTAAGAAGTTTGATAGTATCATCATCCAATCCCTGCCATACTGATCTTGTAGTGTTTAATTTATCCATCGGCTGCAATGATGATAGCTTATCTAAAGATTCAGCCATAAAACGGAAGGAATCGATGAATCAGAATTTTTTGTAGCTGCCGTCCATGTGCTTGGTGAACGAGATATATCTTTCCTTGTTTATTGGCAAGAGATCAACATTTCCTGGGAAAGATGTAGATATATCCTTAATAATGAAGTGAGCATCATATCCAGATAAATTGTGAAAAATGACTGGAACTATGGAGCAATCTTGGTACATCAGATTGCATGCATTGTGCGCTGGCCCTCGGTATTTTCCTGTTAAAAGAATTTTTTAAAAGAAATGAATTGAATTATGCTTCTCGGTATTTACCTGTTAAGTGACAATGGTCCCGGACTCGTTCCTCATCGGCTGCAAGAGTTTTTTCACATATATGACAGCAAGTATTTTCCATATGTGAACGCCGTTCCTCTTTAGACAGGGGTTGCATTGCCCTGATGTTCAGCTTCTCCTGTACAGCTATGGATGCAATCTTTTGCAATTCTAATGCAAACCATTTTTGACAGTCTTTGCCTGGATATGCTCTGTAATATGAGAGCTTAGCATCATGTTTGCAGTGGAAATAGAATCCTATGCTATGAACTTCATGTTCCTGGATTCGCTGTGTATTTTGATCGTTTCCCTGAATCGGTTTCAATATTGATTCAAGATTTGCATACACACAAAACGGGACTGGATTCTTATGGTTATAATTCTTATATTCCAACCATTTCTTTTCCTCTGAGGGAAACATAATCCGACAATCGTTTTGTTTCTCGCATTCGGGAGTATGTGATGCTAATTTTTCTTCAGAGTAAAAGTAGAATAAGCATCTGTCACAAATATGCCTTCTACCACCACCATGTTTCGAAATTTGTTTCGATATGAGGCGCGAAAAATCTTTAATCCAGCAGAAATGATATCTGCTGGCATCATCATCATCATCATCGTCATCATCATCGTCATCATCATCATCATCATCATCATTCATATGATCATCATCCTGACCATAGTCAACTTGTAGCATTAAGAGATTTACATGTCGCTCCATCCTGTGTTTCGTAAGTCTAACTGGAACTGTGGTGAAGAAACGCTCTTTCTCTAGGATGAACACGTTTATTGATAAATCGTTCTGGCCTTCAAATTGTGTAATTTGCTTAAGCGTCATGGGAAATGTTATTCCAGTTAAATTTAGCACAGTTGAATAATGTGGATATGGTGAGGTCCTTTCAGAATGAGCATTTGTAGGGTATAGCGCTGAGATTACGGCCCACGCGAAGCATGCTTCATCATTATTTTGTACATTGATGCAAGCTTTATTTGATGCAATCTCCTTTGGCAGAGGTATATAAAATGATCCCCGAATCGGCTCAAACTTGTTGATATGCACCGCTAAATGTATTATAGAATACAGAGCCCAACCACTGTCTTTCTCTTGAAACTCTTCCAGGTGAGTAAGTATTGGGTCGTATGTATTTAATTTATACCACTCATTCAAATTATCCTCCACACTGATTGGGGCAGTTCTTGCTTGGAAGTACTTAATGTCTTTAATAACTTCATTATCACCAGTTTCTTTAATAAACTCACCGCAAAACGTTGTAGCAACATTAATATGATATTGTTGTTTTAATGTATTCTTAATGCGGCGAGCAAGTAATTTGGAAGCATCTTACATAAATAGCTTAGGATCTAGGTGGCTTAAATTCACGATAACACCTGCCCTAATTCTACCTACGAATGCTGTTTTTATTTCTTCCCACTTAACAAAATCACTTCTTATTACTCGTTGATTAATTCCTCCACCTCGATGGGGAGCTTTGATTAACACTCTCAATGATTTAATTTGAGCAATACAGCTGTGCAAATGTTGTTTTCTAGCATTCTTATTACACTTCCGAAATGCTGCTTGATATTTACGCATGTTTCTGTTGCACGCTTTAATAATATTGTTTTTATTCACAAAATTTGCATCACTTAAACACTTCAAAACATCTTCTCGCAATTTATTAATTAATGAAAAACTTTCATTTATTACTCTGATAGACATTTTTAATTTTTTTTATTCAACACTAACACTGTGGATCACTTCGATTGACTGGTGCTCCCCATGAGTTAGCTTGCGCTTTTATAGCAACGGTTTGTAAACATGAATGATCCTGCTGCTACAATAATCATTGCACAGGATGAATTCCAACGAATTTGCTTACAGGCTGAGATGATATCGAATTTCACGATAAGAAAATCACTCAAATTAATTTGATTACTTTATTTTGCTGGTCGAATTTGCAAACAAGATTGTTTACATGAAAATGTGAAAATTTGTTTACATTACAATGAAACGTTTCGATCAGCAAAATTCTTGGAACAATAAAATTTTTGGCTGGCTACAGGAAGTGTGGCATCAAATTAGATGAAAAGAATAAATGTGCTGATATAGCTTAAATTTGTTTACACAGGTGTGCATGACGCTAAAATGCGAATTTGTAAACAGGAAGTTTACACAGGTGTGTATGAACCATGCAGCTTAAATGCGAATTTGTTTACGAATTCCAATGAAACGTTTGGATCAGTAGAATAAACATGAATCATTTGCTGATATTACTTAAATTTGTTTACAACAGGATGTTTACGAATTCCGATGAAACGTTTCAATCAGTAAAATTCTTGGAATTGGGTTGCTTACAGGAAGTGTGGTATCAAATTACATAAATCATTCAGCGTAATGTGCTCATATTGCAAATTTGCTTTAAACAGGATTAAACTTGTTTTGGAATCATGACTATAAATTGAGGAGCTGAATCAGATTTGCAATCAGTTTTATTTTGGAATTCAAGGAAGCAACAACGACTTTGAGTAAAACAATGGCTGGCGCAATGGAAGAACTAACGAAGCTGGAGCAATACTCACCAACCCTGAAGACATCCCAAATGGAGCTGGGCCAGAAATATAAGATTGTTGCACGTAATCAACAAAGGAGTAATCGGACGTTCATACAAAATTGAATTTGTTCAGCATGACGAAAATTTGTATCCAATTAATTATTATAATCGTTAAATAAAAAAAATCAATAATGTGAAACTAGTTTTTTTATTATTAATATTTTCTAAATTATTAGTGATAATTAAAGTTACGTTTAGTACTAGTGCTCCACAAGTTTATATAATTGTATATGAGCCCAGAAAAGGACCTTGGGAGACATATGCTCTGGATCGCTTTCGTTTCCAAGATAGGATTCATAGAACTTCACTTATATTGCTACCAATTTTGAATACAGAACATAGAGAAAAAGTTTATAACTTAAGATTTAGAAATAAATAATTAATTTGATGTGAATAAATAAATATTGAAATTTAATTTGGTTTGACAACATTATTTTCAGTAAAAGGAATTGTATCAATACACCTCACAGCAACCATATTTTTCCTTAAACTTGAAATTTTCTATTAAATATTTACAGCAAGTGTTGATATTACTTAAATTTGTTTATTTTATGAGAATTACGCATCACAACACATTACTAATTGCCAATTATCTAATTACCAACCAAGCTGCTAATTGCCAATTAGTAATTATATAATTGCCAATTAGCTAATTGTTTGAACAAACGTCGCTAATATCTCGAAAACCAAAGCCCGTAGAGGATTTGTGATGAAAACTTCGTTGCCCCTCCCACCCCACACCGCCAAGAATCCATTTCCATGAGAAAAAATAACTTGAAATATTAATACGCTAATATCTCGAAAACCAGAGTCCGTAGAGGATTTCTGATGAAAATTTCATTACCCCCCTCCCTCTCTTTATTATCCCTCCCACATACCACCCCTCTAGAATCCATTGGCATGAACAAAAATTTCCTACTATTAACTTTAATTATTAGTTCAAAACCAAAAGCCTACATTTAGGCGCTCAAGAAAAATCAATTATTACTAATATTAATTCAAAACCAGGCGCAACACTTGAAAACAACAAAAGCCTACATTTAGGCGCACCACACTTCCAAAAAAGTGAAGCAAAAAACTTCCCAAAACCGTAGCATGCTGCCACGTGTGGGCAAAAGTTAAGCAAAATCTTCCCAAACCGTAGCATGCTGCCACGTGTGGGCCAAAAGTGAAGCAAAAAACTTCCAAAAGAATCGTACCACACATCCAAACCCGTAGTACCGGAGCATGCTGGTAGTATCGGCTCACTGACATCTTCTAGAATCTGTTCATGGTGATGTCATGTTGTGAAATTCGAATGATGCTGAAGAAAGCCTACATTTAGACGCAGCACCCCCATGAGCGAAAAAAACTTGAATTATTACTAATATTAACTATATCTAAAAAGGTAAAATCGCTAATATCTCGAAAACCAAAGCCCGTAGAGGATTTCTGATGAAAATTTCGTTCCCCCTCTAACCCTCGCCCCTCTAACACCTTCTAGAATCTATTGGCATGAACAAAACTATCCTAGGTAGCTTGAATTATTAATAATATTAACTATAAAAGAAAAGGTAAAATCGCTAATATCTCGAAAACCAGAGCCCGTAGAGGATTTCTGATGAAAATTTCATCCCCCCTAATACCCACCCCAACCATCTAGAATCCATTGGCATGAACAAAAATTTCCTAGCGTTAACTTTAATTATTACTAATATTAGTTCAAAACCAAAAGCCTACATTTAGGCGCACCACATTTCTATTTAAGGAAACCGTAGTACGGGAGCATGCTGGTAGTACCTGCTAATGCCCCTAGGGTGCAGTCAAGATCAAATGATACATCTCGGTAGTACCGATTAATCCCGCTAGGGCGCAGTCGAGACTCAATGAAACCAAAAGCCTACATTTAGGCGCAACACATATCTATTTAAGAAAACCGTAGTACGGGAGCATGCTGTTAGTACCGGCTAATGCCGCTAGGGTGCAGTCAAGATCAAATGATACATCTCCGCAGTGTCGATTAATCCCGCTAGGGCGCAGTCGAGACTCAATGAAACCAAAAGCCTACATTTAGGCGCAACACATGGTGCATCCAAGGCGCAATGATGTATCCAAGACACAAACCAATACAACCAAGACACAACACTACATTTAGCACGGGCTCAAACCACCTAGCAACAGTGGCGCCATCTGTGGCGAAATGATGGAAGCTAAAAAAAGTGCGCCAGAACCCGCATAGCTTATCTACTCTAGTCGCATCAGCTCCCCTGTTTAGCAGTCGGAAAACATGTAAAAACCAACTTCGGGGGGCGGAGGTTGGTTGGTAGAGTCGACAGCCCCAAAGTCATCATTCAGATAGCCCAGTTGCAGAGAAATAATTGAAGTCTTGTTATATATGGAAGTGTAGGGATAAATGACTGCGTTGTCACTATCAACACTGGAGCTTCGAGATCAATTATTAGAGCGGATCTTGTCAAGAGCAAATGGGTTCACAATACCACCAAATATTTAATAAGAACAGCAACTGGAGCCGCAGCACAAGTTTTTGGAGAAATAACTTTGGATATTCAACTAGGTGAACTACTATTTCCTCACAATTTCCTAGTTTCAGACATAATGGATGAATGCATCCTTGGAGTAGACTTTATGACCACATATAAAATAAATTTAGATGTCGGAGAACGAATACTCAAATATGGCAACATAGAAATTCCTATGAGACTAGGAGGAGGAACAGATTATCCTGCAAAAATAAGGACGATGGTCTGTGAGATTATGACTCTCTCTGCATTCTCGGAGACGCTAGTATGGACAAAGCTTACTGATGACATCGGGACCTGCCGATTCTATCTGGTGGAACCTAACCCTACAAAAGTAACATCGAACATCATCGTTGGTAAGACTTTAGTGAAGGCAGAAGGCGCAACATTAATTCCAGTCAGAGTGCTCAACACATCCGAAAATGAGGTACAACTAAAAGAAGGTGCTATAATTGGAAATTGTGAGCCTGTTTATCAGATTGTTAATTTGGAAATTGGTAGTAATATTAAGGAGGCAATACGTATACCAGCTACTACTCAACAGGTTCAGAAACTTCTTTCATCTAGTGCCTTAAGTGAACAGCAATACAATGATGCCAAAGATATGATCGATGAATTTTCGGAATTATTTGCAATGAATGATGATGATTTCGGCAAAACAAATCTTGTCCAGTATCGGATCAATAGAGGAGATTCTAGGCCCATTCGGCAACCACCACGAAGACTACCATTAGCCAAACAACCAGAAGTTGCAGATATGATACATTCCATGAAAGAACAAGGCATAATTGAGGAATCTAACAGCCCTTGGACATCGCCAGTTGTTTTGGTCAGAAAAAAGGATGGCAGCACACGTTTCTGTGTGGACTACCGCCAACTAAATAATGTAACAAGAAAGGATAGCTATCCGTTACCATGGATTGATGACACATTGGACACCCTTTCCGGAGCGCAATGGTTTTCCACATTGGATTTGAAGAGCGGTTACTGGCAAGTGGAAATACATCCCGAGGACCGAGACAAAACTGCTTTCTCAGTTGGAAGTGGCTTATGGCAATTCAAAGTAATGCCGTTTGGATTATGTAATGCTCCAGCCACATTCAAACGACTCATGGAATGTGTTTTAAGGGGATTAACCTGGAAAATATGTCTTGTCTACTTAGATGACATAATTGTGATCGGAAGGACATTCGAGGAACATAAAAACAACTTACGGGACGTACTTCAAAGACTGAGAGATGCGAAACTGAAGCTCAGCACGAATAAATGTGCTCTATTCAAGAATGAAGTAAAATATTTGGGGCATATAGTTTCATCACAAGGAGTAAGAACTGATCCAGAGAAGATAAGAGCTGTGAAAAATTGGCCTGTTCCAAAGGACAAACATCAATTAAGGAGTTTTCTTGGATTGGCTACCTACTACAGGCGATTCGTAAAAGGTTTTGCAGATATAGCAAGGAGCCTACATCAACTTACAGAAAAAGGAAAGCCGTTCATATGGTCAGATAAATGTAACGAGAGTTTTGCAAATTTGAAGCAACAGCTCTGTGGAACTCCACTGCTTCACTATCCACCGCTGGGAAAAACTTTTATGTTGGACACGGATGCCAGCAATATAGGTATTGGTGCAGTGATTTCACAGGAGGAGGATGCTCAAGAGGTGCCAGTAGCTTATTTTAGCAAAGCACTCTCAAAATCAGAGAGAAATTATTGTGCTACAAGGAAAGAGCTACTTGCCATTGTAAACTCAACCAAGCATTTCCATAAATATCTCTACGGGCAGAAATTTATCCTCCGCACTGACCATGCAGCGCTTAAATGGCTTTTGCAGTTTAAGAACCCTGAGGGGCAAGTGGCGAGATGGATAGCGCGACTCCAAGCTTATGACTTTGAAATCCAACACCGAAGAGGACGTATCCATGGAAATGCAGACGCCCTTTCACGACGTCCATGCAAAGTTGAATGCAAACATTGCGCTCGGCTGGAAGAAAAAGAAACAAAAGCAACAATACAGCTGATGACGGTGGAACCATCGACAGGTTGGAACAACGAGAGCTTGCGAACAGCACAACGGGAAGACCCAGACATATCACCTATTCTTGCTTGGAAAGAAGACATGGAAAGACCACAATGGCAAGATATCTCGGAGAGGAGTGAGAAACTGATGAGCTACTGGGCTCAATGGAACTCTCTTCACGTTGAATGTGGTATATTAAAGCGCAAGTGGGAATCAACTAACGGCGAGTCATTCCGAATGCAGATAGTCGTGCCAGCATCCCAGGTCAAAGATGTTCTAGAAGAAATGCACAGTGGATCATCTGGAGGACATTTGGGGGTGAATAAATCAATTTCCAAAATACGTGAAAGGTTTTATTGGTTACATATGCGAGAGGATGTTAAGGAATGGTGCCGCAGATGCACTATCTGTGCATCTTGCAAAGGACCACCACACAGAAGTAGAGGAGAAATGCATAAGTATAATGTAGGAGCCCCATTTGAAAGGATAGCCGTAGACATCGCTGGACCTTTTCCAGAAACAGATAACGGTAACCGTTATATATTAGTTGCTATTGACTATTTCAGTAAATGGCCTGAAGCTTATGCAATCCCTAATCAAGAGTCTACCACAGTAGCGGATCAAGTAGTAATGAATTGGGTCAGTACTTTTGGGTGTTCCTCATGAACTTCATTCGGACCAAGGACGGAACTTCGAATCACGGACTTTCCAAATGATGTGTAAAATTCTGGGAATAAGAAAAACCAGAACAACTCCTCTGCATCCACAATCTGATGGCATGGTAGAACGCTTCAACAGAACATTGGTCGAGCATATAAAGAAAGTAGTCGACTATCACCAACGCGATTGGGATCGACATATTCCCATGTTCTTAATGGCCTATCGATCAGCTGTACACAACACGACCGGACAAACGCCAGCAAAAGTAATATTCGGAAAGGAGATGCGTTTACCTAGCGATCTCAAGTTTGGTACACCCAGAGGTGAACAAAAGTTACCAGACGATTATGTATCGGAACTTAGACAACGATTGGCTGATGTACACGAACTCACGAGAGCAATATTAGCAATAAATACCGATCGGATGAAGACCCGCTATGACTTACGTGCTAACTCAGCAGGATTTAATGAAGGTGACCTTGTTTGGCTGTACAACACGAAACGACGTAAGGGACGTTCTCCCAAGTTACAACAACACTGGGAAGGACCGTATTCAGTAGTGACTAGAATAAATGACGTAGTATATAGGATTCAGCGGGGTACAAGAGGCAAACGGAAAATCGTTCATCTAGATCGTTTATATCAATACTGCGAGCATCAAGACCGTGGATCAGCTGTTGTTCGGGACGAACAATTTTAAGAAGGGGACAGTGTTACGAGCCACAAAGTGATACAAGCGACATCTATTGGAAATGCAAACAACTTTAGGTTAGTGACATCCTAGTAAACCGGGTTTGGAGAATGGAATATTCAGGAAGGTTCTAGGATAATTCGTAGAGTATAAATATGGCGCTGCTCACATCCAGGAGGCGAGTATTATTTCAGACAGCGTAGTGAACGAAGTAAACTATTTGGATTGCGATTATTAGAAGTACAGTACTAGCGACAAATAAAGAGTTGATTTGATAATTATTTGTGAATTTGTGAGAATAAACAGAAAAGTTAAATAAAGAAAGAAGTTTTGAATTATATCTGAAATATTGTGTTTTAAATAACGAACTAAGGCCACGCTCGTAACAATATGAAGCTGTGGATACAAGCCGCAAGCAAAGGCATGGGAGAAAGTGATTCTTGTGGAAATTTCGCAGCTTGTACACAAGCCGTACCCACAGCTTGGCTAAATAGCAGTCAAGGAAATCCATTTCCGGCCAGGATTGAGAAGAACAAGGTCAACACGACAGAAAACATTGCATCAGGCGTTTATAACCGACAATCCGAATTAAAAAATACGTCAGTTAATGTCGACAAAATTTCGCGACATGCAGATAAAAGAGTACCTATTTTGGAGCCTATAACCGAGGAATTAAGCGTACGGTTGACCAGACAACACAGGTATAACGTACACAGCGGAAATAGTCGGAAGAATGGACGTGAATTCGTGAGAATTGCTAATGCCGAAGCCTATTTTGTCAAAGACCCAAATTCTATGCATGGACAAGCGCAACCACGTAAGCTTTCCAGACGACTTGGATGGGACCATAAGGGTAATTACAACTTCCATTTGCAACAACGGCGATCTCAGAGGATGCCACGTAGGGGTAAGTTAAAGTTACCAAAATATATTTATCAAACAGATACGGTAGCACTGATTCGTAATAGAACCGACAGGAAAAATTTTACTGCAAACCCCAATGGTGTATGTACATGGTAAGTAACGGTTATGACCCAGGATTCGGGGGACTTAACCAAAGAAATTTCCACCAAATTCCCTCTAATTTCAGAAGAAATTTGATGAGCTGAGTTTGATGAGTCTGTGGCGAGAAAGAGTATGGAAGGAGGTATAAACGTGACCCTGTATCTATTCCGGTGGACTTGGAACCAATCAGTAAGGCAAATTTATATATAAAAACGTAAAAAAACTGAGAAAATATTACTTGACAAAATTATGAGCAAGATTGAAATAGAAAGATAAAAACAAAAGACTAAAGAAAATAAAGAGAAATATAATGTTAAAAATTGAGATTTATGAAAAAAAAGAAGAATAAGAAATTTAAGAGAAGTTTTTATAACAAAAATAATTATTAAAGAAAAGAAAAAACTTAATATAAAAAAAAGGTGACAAAGTAAAAAAAAACAGAGAGAAAGTTAAATTGGGGAAAAATATCATATACGTGCAAACAAATTTGTTAGAAATCATTCGAAAAAAAATATATAAGGCAGATTAAATAGGTTAGAAGAATAAAGAATGTTCAGGTTTGAAAGTGTAAATGTAAAAAATATGTAATAAATGTTTAAGGTATAAAATTATAGAATAAGGGAAATAAAGGAAAATTAAGAAAATAATGAGACATACTAGTGTTGAATATATATATATATATATATATATATATATATATATATATATATATATATATATATATATATACATAAGTATATAATTATATACGTAAATAAGTACAAGATTGAAAAATTAATTGCTAGTAGGGAATATCAGCAGAGTAAAACAACCTCAATGCGTAAGCAGAATTGGCGATTCCATCAGTTCCAGAACCACCAATTTGATCATCAGACCAATACTGTGGGTATGAAAATATATAAAATACTATATGTATATAAAAAACAAAAGAAAGTATAAAACTAAACATTAAATGACTGAGAGAAAGGCATTTCGCACTCATCAGCCCCCAGATATACACAACTCTGAATTGTCTGAGAGTTTAGAAGACGTTTAAGCAACAAACGAAAAACATAGCAAATCAAATGGAAAGCATTTGAATTACCTGCAAGGTCTCACTGTTTGTCAAAGATGAGGCTGAAAATAAGGGTGATATAACCTTCATAAATTTAAGACAGATAGTCGAATAAGTTAAAAAAAAGTAAGCTAAAAAAAAAGTATCCTACGCAGTTTAAAAAAAATACGTTACAAGACTTTCAATGTAAATAGAGAAAGTGTATGTTTGCTATGTATGGGTGGACTCCCAATATAATATAATTGGGAGAACTGCATATTGAAATGGTACAAAAATAGAAGTCAAAGATCATCAGAGTGCACAAAGGCATGTGAAGACGTTCAGCACGGTTAAAGTAAAGAATGAGCATTAAATGTAAAAAGCGCAACAGCATAACCCGCCAGTTTACTTTACCCGGAATCTCCCTATTGGAAACACCTTCCAAAACTTCCGAAGATAGCAGTGCCATAAGCGAATAGGACAGCAATTATGGTCTATCTGTAGGATGGAAGCATAGCTATTCACCAGTAGGCACTCGTACATACCTACGTGGCCGTTCGTGCTGAGATCAACCAGGAACACCAAAACTACGAAACTGGAGTAACACCTTGAGAACAAAGGATCCGAATGGCATCGAGGTAATAGTGCATACAATCCAACGAGCCCACTGCCGTTAAAAACTTGCTCGTACAGCTGGAGAAATCAGTGTTAGGGAAATAGACAGTAGATATTTTGGTAAATAGTTAGCTTCTGGAAATCTGTAGTTTGGAAAAATAAATTATAGGTGGTATAAAATAAAAACAATAATTGTGAAGATTAGAGGTAGTATAAGATAGAAATAATAATTGTAAAGCTTAAAATTAGAGGCGATAAAAATGTAACAAGAAATAAATTAAAGAATATCTTGTATATATTATGTTTGGTAATAAAAACTGTGATCAATATTTTGTTATAGGAAGATATGAATGCACTAACAATAGGATGGATGAATTAAGAAACTAACGTGTTGAAAAAGAAAGAAATTGAAATGTAGTAAATTATATTGATGAAAATGTGTTTAAAAGGAAAAATTTGTATTGTGTGAACTTCAAGGTAGAAAAATTGTGAATAATTAAAATAATAAAATAAAATTCGTTACAAGGAATGTAAGACATGTATTACATAGAGGCGTTTGTAAAAAAAAAATGAACAGAAATGAAGTGATAATGAATGTATGTAAACAGAAAAAAAATTCAATAAAAAGAATATTTAAAGTATACGTGTATATAGTCTAAAAGAAAGAGTTGTAATTGTAAAAAAAAAAAAAAAAAAATTATGTAAAGACAAAAAACAAAATTGTCAGGCAAGCTATAATTTTATTAAGGTATAGATTAAATTAAATTTAATTTAAAAATTGTAAGTCCAACAGCCTTTGATTGGATACCCTAAATGAACACAGCGTACCTAGTTCCTCTGGGAACTAGTTTTTTCCAGTGGGGAGGGATGTTGTGTCCCAGTCTGCTGGTACACGGAAGCAAGAGCATGGCAGGTGTACCGGTAGTAAAGTAGCAAGCAATAGCGGAACACATTACTTCGTACAGTAAGGTATCCGCTTATTGCTAAATAATGTGATGATTGTTTACATTACAGCGGCAGTGACTAAACATGCTACTTCGCATAGAGTACGGTCATTGCCCGTTTTGTTCACAACAGCACAGCTGCTTGCTATCAGTGACATTGGCCAGTAGTTTTCGTCATCGGTTTTAGAATATTACCACATCATAATTACATTATCTTGATGGTCATGTTCTACTTCCGATTTCCGTGGTGGTGTGGTCAGTTCGGGTTACAATTAAACAGCGATGGGTCGGCGCTAATAGTTAGATTAAGATAAAGTTAAAGTTAAGTTAGTGATATCAGTGAATTAAATAAATGTAGTGAATTTGTTGAGAATGAAGTGTTTGATTACCTAGGGACATGCCAGGGTTTCTTCCTTTTTCAAGCATTTTATACAAACAAACGATATCAGGAATGCCGTATCTTGGGAATTTGTTTACTTTTGTCTATATTTTTTCGACACTTCCAGGATTTCGTTGCACCACTTTGCACCCATTTTGACAAATGGCGGTAGATGTTAGTGGTAATTCATCTGCCAACTTGAGTGCTTCTTCCTACTTGTCAGCGCATATCACGAAATACCCACCAGAGCTTACACCGGTAGTTGTGTACAGTTGTGTCAGTGGCACAAATGTAGCATACTGCCACATGCAGCACGCTGCGACCATAACATGGACTTGCACTGATTTCTAATAGGGAAGTTCCTTGACCTTCAACTGAATCCTGAATTGTAGCCTGACAAACTGATTATGAACTTAAATTAGAAAATGTGCCTAACCTGATTTGATTTTCCTTCAAGCTCACAATCCGGGAAGATTTCTATATATATTTCCTCCAAATCCCTATCTTTACCAACCTTTCTCATATAGTGTTCACTATCCAAGGTCTTTTCTCGACCTCCAAAATTCTCCGTAAAGCATTTTGCAACATAAGAAAAAAACTCAAAGTATTTTAAATATTGTACCCATCACTCCAAAACGGTATCAATTTATTTTAATAAATATAAGTACACATCACGCAGGCGTTCATAAACTTTTGGTGCTTGTACTACTGTACTGCACTAAATTGTACCAAACTCATTGAGCTTTGCATTGCATGCGGTAGCAAACCGTCGTAAACCCGTCACCGGCCATGGTCGCTTTCAGTCTCCGAAACCCCCCCCGGTTTAACCTGATCGTATGTCGCTGCCAAGATGCTCAGATGGGATTTATTTGGCACAGAAAAAACCATCCGGAAAAAATCTAATCGTATGTCGCTACACTTATTTTATCATACTGAGTGAACAGTTTTAGGATACAGGTAGACATAGAAAGAAACAGGAACTAATCTAACCGTCCATAAAATTGAAGCTATGTTAGTACATGTTAAAGAAAATCCATAAATGCTACAATATACATATAAATACAGGAATGGAATATATTTTTGACACAGTAAACTCAATAAGCACAATAATCTTTTACATTAACTAAGGTAACATGATTCGTATGTTGGTACCATGTATTTGATGTTGATAAAAGCGTCTTCTCCCCCATGCATTTCCAAAACTTGCAATGTTTCATCAATAAGATCGCCTAGGTTCATATTATTTTGCTGCCCGTAATCAATATCATCGCCGCAGTTTACTGAAAAACAAAAAAAAACGTATATATAAATATATATGGTAACGGTATGAAAGTATTTGCATTTTATTTATCTACTGTATTAAAAATTCCACAATTAAAAGCAAGCTCTTAATTCTAACAAAACAAAAATTTGGAAGACCTTAAAATTTACACAAAATATTTTCAGTTATGGACTTGTATAAATACTCTCTGGAAATATAAAATCCTGTATAAAAGATAACTTTAGGTTGGAGTTTAATGAATGCTACACGAAACTGTTGACGCCATTTAGCGTCGTTGTTTCTCGAAGACGTAATGCTATGAATGTGACATTGTTGTCATCATCTCAAGACAGTTGAGTTGAGTTTTGCTTTTTGAGATCTGTTCGCTTTTTTTGGATTTTTTTAAGAACAAGTATAGTTGCATATAAAGCTAATCCATACGCAGTTATGCCACTACATCAATAATAAAGTATATAGATCTGCCAGTTCGGAGCAATCAGTAATGGCGGCTCTTCTCAAAAGATGTCGTATGTGTAATAATTCTCATGTTATCAATCTACCAATCCAACACACTTATTGAGGTTTAAAAACATAATGAAGCTGGGAATGGCTTGCTATCATTGTGTATATAATATATACTGGTCGCAACTTCACTTCAGGGCTGTTGAGTCATATTCTGCTATGGTCGAAGACACATGAGGCAGCATGCTGCATCAGGTGACTTCCTCCCTGGGGAGATTCCACACGGCTACGGTGCTGCCACGATTGGCACGGGCGGACGATGAAAAACTGACTGTAGCGGGACACTCAGAAGAATTGCTTGAGGGAAGAAGAAGATTTTCTTTCTCCTGTCTATCATCTAACTCTCGGTGAAGTCGACTGAAAAGAAGGAAGAAAAATTTGGAAGATCATAACCAAAAAACAAAAAAAGGGAAAAGGAAATCTATTGCGTTAAAAAGAAAATGGAACTGTGGAGACGACCCTACAAGAAGGCACGAGTTGCGATGGGAAGAAAAGATGAAAAGAAAAAAGGTCATGATGGTAAGTAGATATACTATGTCGTATCTGGCCCACTTTTTTAAGCCTCCATGATTTCGCCACAGATGGCGCCACCGTCGCTAGGTGGTTTGAGCCCATACTAAATGCAGGTTTATGTCTTGGTTGTATTAGTTTGGGTCTCGACTGTGCCCTAGCGGGATTAACCGGTACTACGGGTGTATGTTATTTGATCTTGACTGCACCCTAGCGACATTAGCCGGTACTAACAGCATGCTCCCGTACTACGGTTTTCTTAAATAGATATGTGCTCCGCCTAAATGTAGGCTTTTGATTTCACTGAGTCTCGACTGCGCCCTAGCGGGATTAATCGGTACTACCGAGATGTATCATTTGATCTTGACTGCACCCTAGGGGCATTAGCTGGTACTACCAGCATGCTCCCGTACTACGGTTTCCTTAAATAGATATGTGGTGTGCCTAAATGTAGGCTTTTGGTTTTGAACTAATATTAGTAATAATTAAAGTTGACGCTAGGAAATTTTTGTTCATGCCAATGGATTCTAGATGGTTGGGGTGGGGGTATTAGGGGAGACGAAATTTTCATCAGAAATCCTCTTCGGGCTCTGGTTTTCGAGATATTAGCGATTTTACCTTTTATTTTATAGTTAATATTATTAATAATTCAAGCTACCTAGGATAGTTTTGTTCATGCCAATAGATTCTAGAAGGTGTTAGAGGGGCGGCGGTTAGAGGGGAAACGAGGTTTTCATCAGAAATCCTCTACGGGCTATGGTTTTCGAGATATTGGCGATTTTACCTTTTTAGATATAGTTAATATTAGTAATAATTCAAGTTTTTTTTGCTGCATCTAAATGTAGGCTTTGTTCAGCATCATTCGAATTTCACAACATGACATCACCATGAACAGATTCTAGAAGAAGTCAGTGAGCCGATACTACCAGCATGCTCAGGTACCACGGCTTTGGATGTGTGGTACGATTCTTTTGGAAGTTTTTTGCTTCACTTTTGGTCCACGCGTGGCAGCATGCTATGGTTTTGGGAAGTTTTTTGCTTCACTTTTGCCCACACGTGGCAGCATGCTACGGTTTTTTGCTTCACTTTTTTGGATGTGTGGTGCGCCTAAATGTAGGCTTTTGTTGTTTTCAAGTGTTGCGCCTGGTTTTGAATTAATATTAGTAATAATTGATTTTCTTGAGCGCCTAAATGTAGGCTTTTGGTTTTGAACTAATAATAAAAGTTAATAGTAGGAAATTTTTGTTCATGCCAATGGATTCTAGAGGGGTGGTATGTGGGGGGGATAATAAAGAGAGGGAGGGGGGTAATGAAATTTTCATCAGAAATTCTCTACGGGCTCTGGTTTTCGAGATATTAGCGTATTAATATTTCAAGTTATTTTTGCTCATGGAAATGGATTCTTGGCGGTGTGGGGTGGGAGGGGCAACGAAGTTTTCATCACAAATCCTCTACGGGCTTTGGTTTTCGAGATATTAGCGACATTTGTTCAAACAATTAGCTAATTGGCAATTATATAATTACTAATTGGCAATTAGCAGCTTGGTTGGTAATTAGCTAATTGGCAATTAGTAATGTGTTGTGATGCGTAATTCTCATAAAATAAACAAATTTAAGTAATATCAACACTTGCTGTAAATATTTAATAGAAAATTTCAAGTTTAAGGAAAAATATGGTTGCTGTGAGGTGTATTGATACAATTCCTTTTACTGAAAATAATGTTGTCAAACCAAATTAAATTTCAATATTTATTTATTCACATCAAATTAATTATTTATTTCTAAATCTTAAGTTATAAACTTTTTCCCTATGTTCTGTATTCAAAATTGGTAGCAATATAAGTGAAGTTCTATGAATCCTATCTTGGAAACGAAAGCGATCCAGAGCATATGTCTCCCAAGGTCCTTTTCTGGGCTCATATTCAATTATATAAACTTGTGGAGCACTAGTACTAAACGTAACTTTCATTATCACTAATAATTTAGAAAATATTAATAATAAGAAAGCTAGTTTCACATTATTGATTTTTTTTTTTATTTAACGATTATAATAATTAATTGGATACAAATTTTCGTCATGCTGAACAAATTCAATTTTGTATGAACATCCGACTACTCCTTTATTGATTACGTAGAAGTCTCCCTTGGTGTTTATTTCATTCAAAGAGTCCTCTGAAATTCTGCTGTACCTCGAAGGAAGAAAAAGGTGGTAGTTTTCCAAATCGAGAACCACACGATCTCCAAATGCAGTTTTGCATCGCCTTGCTGCAACAACCTTATATTTCTGACCCAGCTCCATTTGGGATGTCTTCAGGGTTGGTGAGTATTGCTCCAGCTTCGTTAGTTCTTCCATTGCGCCAGCCATTGTTTTACTCTAAGTCGTTGTTGCTTCCTTGAATTCCAAAATAAAACTGATTGCAAATCTGATTCAGCTCCTCAATTTATAGTCATGATTCCAAAACAAGTTTAATCCTGTTTAAAGCAAATTTGCAATATCAGCACATTACGCTGAATGATTTATGTAATTTGATACCACAGTTCCTGTAAGCAACCCAATTCCAAGAATTTTACTGATTGAAACGTTTCATTGGAATTCGTAAACATCCTGCATGATTCATACACACCTGTGTAAACTTCCTGTTTACAAATTCGCATTTTAGCTGAATGAGTCATGCACACCTGTGTAAACAAATTTAAGCTATATCAGCACATTTATTCCTTTCATCTAATTTGATGCCACACTTCCTGTAGGCAGCCAAAAATTTTATTGTTCCAAGAATTTTGCTGATCGAAACGTTTCATTGTAATGTAAACAAATTTTCACATTTTCATGTAAACAATCTTGTTTGCAAATTCGACCAGCAAAATAAAGTAATCAAATTAATTTGAGTGATTTTCTTATCGTGAAATTCGATATCATCTCAGCCTGTAAGCAAATTCGTTGGAATTCATCCTGTGCAATGATTATTGTAGCAGCAGGATCATTCATGTTTACAAACCGTTGCTATAAAAGCGCAAGCTAACTCATGGGGAGCACCAGTCAATCGAAGTGATCCACAGTGTTAGTGTTGAATAAAAAAAATTAAAAATGTCTATCAGAGTAATAAATGAAAGTTTTTCATTAATTAATAAATTGCGAGAAGATGTTTTGAAGTGTTTAAGTGATGCAAATTTTGTGAATAAAAACAATATTATTAAAGCGTGCAACAGAAACATGCGTAAATATCAAGCAGCATTTCGGAAGTGTAATAAGAATGCTAGAAAACAACATTTGCACAGCTGTATTGCTCAAATTAAATCATTGAGAGTGTTAATCAAAGCTCCCCATCGAGGTGGAGGAATTAATCAACGAGTAATAAGAAGTGATTTTGTTAAGTGGGAAGAAATAAAAACAGCATTCGTAGGTAGAATTAGGGCAGGTGTTATCGTGAATTTAAGCCACCTAGATCCTAAGCTATTTATGTAAGATGCTTCCAAATTACTTGCTCGCCGCATTAAGAATACATTAAAACAACAATATCATATTAATGTTGCTACAACGTTTTGCGGTGAGTTTATTAAAGAAACTGGTGATAATGAAGTTATTAAAGACATTAAGTACTTCCAAGCAAGAACTGCCCCAATCAGTGTGGAGGATAATTTGAATGAGTGGTATAAATTAAATACATACGACCCAATACTTACTCACCTGGAAGAGTTTCAAGAGAAAGACAGTGGTTGGGCTCTGTATTCTATAATACATTTAGCGGTGCATATCAACAAGTTTGAGCCGATTCGGGGATCATTTTATATACCTCTGCCAAAGGAGATTGCATCAAATAAAGCTTGCATCAATGTACAAAATAATGATGAAGCATGCTTCGCGTGGGCCGTAATCTCAGCGCTATACCCTACAAATGCTCATTCTGAAAGGACCTCACCATATCCACATTATTCAACTGTGCTAAATTTAACTGGAATAACATTTCCCATGACGCTTAAGCAAATTACACAATTTGAAGGCCAGAACGATTTATCAATAAACGTGTTCATCCTAGAGAAAGAGCGTTTCTTCACCACAGTTCCAGTTAGACTTACGAAACACAGGATGGAGCGACATGTAAATCTCTTAATGCTACAAGTTGACTATGGTCAGGATGATGATCATATGAATGATGATGATGATGATGATGATGATGACGATGATGATGACGATGATGATGATGATGATGCCAGCAGATATCATTTCTGCTGGATTAAAGATTTTTCGCGCCTCATATCGAAACAAATTTCGAAACATGGTGGTGGTAGAAGGCATATTTGTGACAGATGCTTATTCTACTTTTACTCTGAAGAAAAATTAGCATCACATACTCCCGAATGCGAGAAACAAAACGATTGTCGGATTATGTTTCCCTCAGAGGAAAAGAAATGGTTGGAATATAAGAATTATAACCATAAGAATCCAGTCCCGTTTTGTGTGTATGCAAATCTTGAATCAATATTGAAACCGATTCACGGAAACGATCAAAATACACAGCGAATCCAGGAACATGAAGTTCATAGCATAGGATTCTATTTCCACTGCAAACATGATGCTAAGCTCTCATATTACAGAGCATATCCAGGCAAAGACTGTCAAAAATGGTTTGCATTAGAATTGCAAAAGATTGCATCCATAGCTGTACAGGAGAAGCTGAACATCAGGGCAATGCAACCCCTGTCTAAAGAGGAACGGCGTTCACATATGGAAAATACTTGCTGTCATATATGTGAAAAAACTCTTGCAGCCGATGAGGAACGAGTCCGGGACCATTGTCACTTAACAGGTAAATACTGAGAAGCATAATTCAATTCATTTCTTTTCATAAATTCTTTTAACAGGAAAATACCGAGGGCCAGCGCACAATGCATGCAATCTGATGTACCAAGATTGCTCCATAGTTCCAGTCATTTTTCACAATTTATCTGGATATGATGCTCACTTCATTATTAAGGATATATCTACATCTTTCCCAGGAAATGTTGATCTCTTGCCAATAAACAAGGAAAGATATATCTCGTTCACCAAGCACATGGACGGCAGCTACAAAAAATTCTGATTCATCGATTCCTTCCGTTTTATGGCTGAATCTTTAGATAAGCTATCATCATTGCAGCCGATGGATAAATTAAACACTACAAGATCAGTATGGCAGGGATTGGATGATGACACTATCAAACTTCTTACATGCAAGGGTGTCTTCCCATATCATTTTATTGATGACTGGGATAAATTGGATTTCCGGAACTTGCCAACACAGGAAGCGTTCTATAATAAACTGACTGACAGTGCTATATCTCCTGAGGACTACAATCATGATGAAGAGGTCTGGCAAATATTTGAAATACAAACACTTGGTGAATATTCAGATCTATACCTTAAGACTGATGTTCTCCTATTGGCCGATGTGTTTGAGAACTTTCGAGAAGTGTGCATGAAGACATACAATTTAGATGCAGCACAGTATTACACCATGCCAGGCCTAACATGGGATGCTATGCTAAAATACACTAATGTGAAATTAGAGCTGATAACCGACGTAGATATACTGCTATTCATATAGAGAGCATTCGAGGTGGTATAAGTCAATGTTCGAACAGATATTGTAAAGCCAATAACAAATATATGGATTATTTTAAGCCTGAGGAGAAAGAGAAATACTTGATGTATATGATGTCAATAACCTTTATGGATGGGCCATGTCACAGAATTTACCAACCGGAGGATTCAAATGGGTTGAAGTTCCCAATATTAAAGTTTCCGAAATTCCTGATGATTCTCCAACTGGATACATATTCGAAGTCGACTTGGATTATCCTCAACATCTGCATGACAAGCATAAGGACTTACCGTTTTGTTCTGAGCATGCAGCACCATTTGGAGCAAAATTAAAAAAGCTTCTGACAACATTACATCCAAAAACTAAATATGTTATACACTACCGAAATTTGAAGCAATGCTTATCACATCGACTCATCCTGAAAAAAGTGCACCGGGTACTTCAATTCGACCAAACAGCTTGGCTTAAGCCATATATTGACTTAAATACCACCAAACGGATGCAGGCTACAAGCGATCATGAGAAGGACAGCTATAAGATGAATAATGCAGCTTTTGGTAAGACCATGGAAAATGTACGCAAGTATAGCGATATCAAGTTTTGCATGAAGTGGGAAGGTCGCTATGGTGCAAAAGCTCGGATTGCGGCACCAAACTTCCACAGTGCAACGATATTTGATGAGAATTTAGTTGCTGTGGAATTAAGGCGACTCACAGTATTATTCAATAAGCCGCTCTATATAGGAATGGCAGTTATGGAAATTTCGAAAATATGCCTCTACGATTTCCACTACAGTTTTATGCAGCGTGAGTATGGAGATAAATGTAAAGTCATGTATACTGATACAGATTCTCTAATATATGAGCTTGAAGAGAAAAATGCATATGAGTTCATGGCCGAAAATATAAACAAATTTGATACAAGTGATTACCCAGAAGATAATGAATTCAATTTACCGCTCATGAATAAAAAGATTCCTGGGCTAATGAAGGATGAGCTAAATGGGAAAATCATGAGTGAATTTGTAGGCTTGCGCTCGAAAATGTACAGTCTGCGTATAAACGCTGGTAAAACTGTAAAAAAAGTGAAAGGAGTAAAGGCTAATGTAGTCCAGAAGCATATCAATTTCGAAGACTACGTCGAATGCTTGAATAACGAGCGAATATTAACTGCCAATCAGAGCTCCATACGATCCCATAACCATAGCGTGTACACTGTCAGTCAAAAGAAGATCGCATTGAGTCCTTATGATAATAAGCGACATATTATGAGCGGAACGACGGATACTCTACCATGGGGGCATTACTCCATTTCATCAGAGCAACAATTGGCAACCACAGGCAGTATCCAAGTCTAGTGTAAATAATAAATGTATTATAGTTTTAGTTTTATTTATTAAAGTAATTTGCATTTTAACTACATGTATAAAGTATTATAATTTATTTTAAATTGTTAAATGTTTCTTCAAGATATTATAAAACATCTTTGTTATTAATCCAAGAATTGTGTTTTGATGAAAATCCGAGCCATTTAACGTAAGCTTTATCTCCACTCTTCTTTATGATTTTCTCTATGAGATATAGGTTTTGGTGTTTAACTTTCAGCAGCTCCAATTCATAAAAGCCTCCTGTGATTGGATTTCCTTGATAATGTTCCAACCGATATGTGATGGGGTTTGTGTTTTGAACTTTAATAATTTTAAAAATCTCAGCTGTCCAGTTTGGCGTATAGCCTTTCTCAAATATATGCTTGTATTTGCTGATGCGTACAAAATCTCCAACTTTATACTTTGCAGGAACAACAATCTTTATATGACTGTATATAGTTGAAAGCAGTTGATTCTCATTGGATGACTTGATATCACGTGATCTCATTTTTGTAGTTCGATGTATTCTTGAATTGTATTCAGTGAGCAGTCTCTTTACCATACCAATCCACTGATAAGTTCCATTAAAGCTGAATTCCTTCCACATCATATCCTTTAGAGTTACGTTAAATCGTTCCACTATTGATGCTTTGAGGAAACTGTATGTAGAGTAATGATTAATTGCATGCTTCAGCATTAGATTTTTAAAGAGGCTGTTGTAGAATTCCTTTCCATCATCAGTCTGCAGGTTTTTAGGTATTCGTCCCTCGCTTAATATAGACTGCATGGCATCTCTTACTTCTACACCAGTTTTTCTTTTAATTGGAATTGCCCATGCATATATGGAGAAGGTATCAATTACTGTCAGCAGATAGCGGTAACCATTGTTCACATACTTGTAGGGATCCATATCAACCAAGTCTGCCTGCCACAAGTCATCTAGTCCTTTGATAATCACACGTCGTCGTTTAAAATTTTTTCTCGCTGGTTTCTTCTTTTGGTTCCAATTTGACTGGTGGCTCGTTTTTGACTCTGGTAACAAACTCTTTTAAGGGTTTGGTGATTGGATTGAAAGTTTCTTCAAGTTGAGCTTCTGCTTTAATCCTTCCCGTCTTTAGAGCTTTAAATTTCCTTCGCACTGAATTCCTTGTCTTGATAAATTCTTTTAATAGATTTTCATTCATCTTCGATATTAACTGAATAATGGTTTTTCAAACAGCTCTGATAACAGATAAACAGCTTTCCAAACAGCTCTGGTAACAGCTTAGCAGCTTTTAAAACAGCTCTGATAACAGCTTAACAGCTTTCCAAACAGCTCTGATAACAGCTTAATAGCTTTTCAGACAGCTCTGATAACAGCTTAACAGCTTTCCAAACAGCTCTGATAACAGCTTAACAGCTTTCCGAACGGCGCTGGTAACAGCTTAACAGCTTTTAAAACAGCTCTGATAACAGCTTAACAGCTTTCCAAACAGCTCTGATAACAGCTTAACAGCTTTTCAAACAGGTCTGATAACAGGTGAACAGCTTTAATTTACTCAGCAGTTCCACAGGATTCGGTGTGCTTTCGGTTGAGTTACAACTTCGACTTATGAATATTTCGCATGTTTCATCCTTTTATAGTACAATGAAGGTATCAAATCCTTTACGGTAGCGTCCCTTGTTTAATGAGCTATCCTTATCAATCATCAAGAAACCATATTCATCCTTCCAACACTCAGCACAGGCTCTTCGAAATTTATCAAACTTCATGTCTGTGTTCCCATGATCATTATAGATATGTTTCAAATTCAAGTCATCTTGCTTGAATAAGATGATTAGATTAGCATTGGCACGTATTAAGTGCTTTGGTATATGCGTATATGTTTGACAGAGATAGAAGCTGTCTATATCTTCGTGGCGACCCATGCAAAAATAGGATCGCACATTATCTTGCTTTTCACATGCTACATCATCGAAAATAAACACTGAATGTGATTTGGCTTCCTCTGGAGGTAGAACGTCGCAGTTGTTTGAGAATGTATAATACCCCAATCCTGATATGGGGGTCATCACTCGCTTCAAGTATTCATACTTTGGTTGATGCAAAGATTTTGAATATATGTAAATATTTTCATATCTCAGACCATTGGGATGTTCCAGCAAACTTATCATAACATTAGTTTTTCCACAATTCGATGGTCCAACAATGATGCTCCTTATACTATTAGGCAATAGGGGCCATGCTTCTTTTTCACCTTCATAACAGCTACATCAGGATTTCGAACAGGAAAAGCTTGTTGTTGTTTAATGAACCGCATATTGAAGACTAACGGGATTCCTATAAGTATACCTGTTTATATTACATTTCAACAGTATCACCGGAACCTTATAAGATGCCGGATCACAAATCGAAACGCTCCAGAAAATCTTTAAAAGGGGGCAGAGGACTATTAAATTCAATCATCAACAAATTACCTGTAGAATTACATCTACCGGGATACCAGTACTGTGGACCAGGAACAAAGTTACAAAAAAGATTGGCGAGAGGAGATCCGGGCATTAATCCATTAGACGCAGCCTGCAAAGAACACGATATAGCATACTCGCGACATAAAGATACAAGTGATCGACATATAGCTGATAAAATATTAGCTGAAAAAGCCTGGCAGCGTGCAAAATCTACGGATGCAAATTTGAGTGAACGTGCCAACGCCTGGCTTATTACAAACGCAATGAAGGCTAAAATTAAGCTAGGTATGGGTCTTAAGGCTAAAAATAAACGCCAACCCACATTCCGAGAAGCAGTACGAAATGCACGAAAGATTTTAAAAATCAAAAAACCAAAAGACTTGATGGAAGCTATAAAAATAGCTCTTAGTGCAGCTAAAAATATTGTGAAAAGAAAGAAGAAATCAAATAAAACTCCACGAGTGATACCTGTACCAAAGGTTGGCGGAGCACTTCCATTCCTCATCCCGTTGTTTGCCGGGCTTTCAGCATTGGGAGCACCATCGGGGGTGCAGCAGGCATAACTAAAGCAGTAACTGATACCAGTGCGGCAAAGGCAAAATTGGTAGAAAGCAAACGTCATAACCAAGCAATGGAAACTATAGCGGTTGGTAAAGATGGAAACGGGCTGTTCTTGAAGCCATACAGAAAAGGACTTGGACTCCATCTACAACCTCAACCAAAAAACTATTAAAGACGCTACGCAAAAGACCGCTAAACGAGTTGGATCTTCACAAATATACCACACACTTGCCGCACTTCGGAGGAGTATTTATGCGTGATAATCTACCTAAAAAGCCATGGAAGCGAGAAAGCGGTATTGTTAACTTGGACATCCCAACTGGAGCAGGTACACACTGGGTAGCGTAATACAAGAAAGGTGATAACATCGAATACTTTGATAGCTTTGGCAATCTCCAACCACCACGGGAGCTCATAAACTACTTGGGTAGTAATATTACGTACAACTAAAGTTCTTATCAGAAATATGATGCAGTAATTTGCGGTCACTTATGTTTAGAGTTTTTATATAATTGTTATAGCCATTAATTATTATCTATAAATAAATGTATATATATTGAAATTGTGACAGTTCATTATCAACCGCCATGTCATTAACACTTACTGTCACGGGAAATTCATCTCTACTCAGTGCTGAGTACTTTCCTCCGCTGGAGCTAGCAACGGATTATGTTTGTGGATTAATTGATTTTCAAACATACAACTCTATACCAAATATTGATGTGAGCAATAATCTGGTTCATGTAGGGAATGAGGTTGTTGAGATACCTGTTGGATCCTATGAGATTGATGATATAGCAAAATATGTACAAGAATACTTGGATAAAGAAGGGAGAAGGATAAAGGTTACAATAAAGGCTAACAATAATACATTGAAGAGTGAAGTTAAGGCTACTGAAGAAATACATTTTGAAAAACAGAGATCCATAGCTCCTCTGCTAGGATTCAGTAAAAGAAACTTATCTGCTAATATAGTGCATGCATCAGAGTTGCCAGTCAACATCATTAAAGTAAATACTATACGCATCGAATGTAATATTATATCAGGATTATTCTTCAACAACACACAAGTACACACTCTCCACGAGTTTTCCCCGAACGTTGGACCTGGGTATAAAATAGTGGAGGTACCCAAAAATGTAATCTATTTGCCTGCGAACACCAAACGTATAAGCTCTCTAACATTGAAGCTCCTTGACCAAGACGGTGACTTAATCAACTTCAGAGAAGAGACTATAACCATCAGGTTACATTTGAAGCCACAGCATGTTGATATACAATAATGATAAATACGAGTTCGGAGCAGACAAGATCATTAGTCAGCGGACAACCTTGAAGCGGTCAAGACCTACATTGACACCTGCAAATACAGCATATTTACAACCGATAGGCTTAACGCTGAAACAATGAATAAAGGAATACTAGATATTGAACCAGACGCTCGCTTTGATAACAGTGTTACTAAATTTGAACATCACTCCTACTCACCATTTCTAACATCATTTAAAAACAGCGGTGAAATCCGTATCTCTGTACAACATCAGGACTTGAATCTTCTACCCAGCAGGAGTTTTCTTTACATTGAGGGGTCGCTAACAATGCTGGATGGAACCGTTTCAGCAACCGCAAAATTAGCTAACAACGCTCTACCATTTATTTTTGAGGAAATAGGCTATGAATTGAATGCAGTGGAAATCGATCGTACAAGAAATCTTGGGATTGCGACAACATTAAAAAACTACGTATCGCTAAATGCAAATGTAAGCAGGATACTACTCAACGGCAGCTGGTCACCAGATTCATCCATTATACCAGCCAATGGACTGTTTAACTATTGTGTACCTCTGAAATATTTATTGGGATTCGCTGAAGATTACAAGAAAATTCTGATAAATTCCAAACATGAACTCATATTCATCCGGAGCAGGACAGACGATAATGCCATTATATCACCAACTGATGTGGTGAAAATTGAAATTACCAAACTTCAATGGAGCATTCCGCATGTTACAGTATCCGATGATGAAAAGCTGCAACTATTTAAAATTATCGGGAGAGGTCGCCCGATACAAATATCATTCCGCAGCTGGGACATATATGAGTATCCAGTACTACCGGAATTCACGCATCAAACCTGGTCAGTTAAGACTTCCACTCAACTGGAGAAAACTCGATTTATTATCTTAGCATTACAAACGGATCGAAGGAACGATAAAACCAAAGATGCAAGCAAGTTTGATCACTGCAAGACGCACCGATGTTACAGTTCATTTGAACTCAGAATCATATCCCTATGATGCTTTGAATTTGAAATTTGATTTGAATAGATACGCATTGCTGTATGAGATGTATATAAAGTTTACACAATCATACTATGGTCATCAGTATCAGCCGTTCCTCACATGGGAGAAGTTCAAAACCGATGCTCCGACCGCTGTCATTGATTGCTCACATCACATTTTTGAAATTTTTTAAATATATTAATAATAATAATAATAACAAAAATCCGCCGCGCCGTTTTTTATTACATAAAAAATAAACAATACCAGCCAAGTCCAGGGCTTTTCTATGCCCTGCCGGCATTCCACAAGCCAGCAGCACAGTACGGTGGCGTTTAACAAATCTCCCATGTAAATCAGTGTTCAGTGCAAGGTCATTAGCCCTTGTCACTGATCAGCAATACGGGTGTCCCCAGCTGTGGTCATTGAACTGCACGGTCTGAGGTACTGAAAGCAGCAAATAGGCATAACACTATTGCTGTTTTTTTTTACCTCGCTGTGTCGTTGACTGCAGCTGGGTGCCCCTAAATAAATATTTGTGTTGTTGTGTGTCGCTCTTTCTTCTGCTTTTTTTTTTGTTTTGCTTTGGAATATGCAGAATTTTATTTTAGAATTTCGCAACATTCGCGGATTGGGGGCAAATCTTTTTTCGTTGTACTGCCACCTTCAATCAAAAAATCCGGCAATTCTTGCGCTAAGTGAAACCAAGGTCGTTTCTGATGCTGATTCTAATCAATATCACGTCCCTGGTTATAGCTTAGTGCCTCTTTTTTCTCCACATAGGGGGATCGCAATATATATTCGGAATGATGTGGCCTTTACCATTCTAAAAGACTTTCCACCTTCTGCCAATCCTGAGTTTAATTACATCTGGATTAGGTTCAAACTTCACAGGCACATCATCTTCTTTTGCTTCCTTTATCGCAGGCCAAATATGTCTGATGACGACACGGTATCCGCATTTGACAATATCTCCAACAATTTTGATCATTTGCTTTCTGTTTCCCCCTCTTCCGAAATCATCCTGGCAGGCGATTTTAATGTCCATAACATACCCTGGCTCAGACATTCTTCTACCACAAGTCCTGCGGGCCGATTCGTTGAACTATTTTGTGAATCTTTCAATTTGCATCAGCTAGTGGATGCACCGACGAGAAACCCTGATGCAGCTGGAGATAGAGCCAATTTACTAGATTTGATTCTGTCATCTCACCCTGACAAATATTCTATCTCAGTCGGCTCCCCTCTTGGTAATTCAGACCACTGTCTAATCACGGCTCAATTTATCACCTCATCTCTGCGCCGCCCCACTTCTCCACCTACAAGTAGGCTTCTCTGGCACTATAAGAACACTGATTGGGAAAGTCTCAATCAGTATCTTAGAGATATAGATTGGTCGGTCTGTTTTGCTTCGAGGGACGCTGATGAATGCACATTAGAACTTAGTAACTTACTAAGTCTAGGCATGCGTGAATATATTCCGTATTCTTACAGCAGATCTCAACAACAGCAAAATCGCTCTTGGTTTAACGATAAGTGCAACCAAGCTATTAAAGCGAAAGAGTCTGCTTTTCGCGCCAGAAATCTACAAGACTGCACGGAACACCTGCAAGTCCATTATCCAGAGAGAAAAATTTCTTTTTGACCAGAATGTTAGACAAATAATCTTGGCAAGCCGCAAAGGTAGTAAAGGTTTCTGGTCCCTGGTCAAAACCATCAGGAACAACTTCAGCAGTTCCTCTATACCTTCACTACTTAACAATGGTGAAGTGGTTGTTGACTCCCAGGATAAAGCTAATATTTTGGCTGCTAGATTCGCATCAAATTCTTTTCTTCCACCCACTTCACAGGCACCTGTTGTGCATCCCCCGTGCGGATGTGTACAAGAGCCAATACACATCCGTACGAGGGATGTGTTCAGGGTCCTTAATGGTATCAACGTCTCTAAAGCCGCAGGACCTGATGGTTTCTCGCCCCTATTAATTAAAAGCTGTGCCTCATCCTTGTCTAAACCTCTGCGCAAACTATTCTACCTGTCCTATTCGACAGGAAAATTTTCAACTGCTTGGAAACTAGCTCACGTTCAGCCTATTCCCAAGAAAGGAGAGGGTAGCGATCCCTCAAATTATCGACCAATTGCAATTACTTCGATTCTTTCAAAGGTTTTGAATCCACCATTAACTCCAAATTAATGAAGTATCTGGAAACCAATCAGCTCACCAACGATCACCAATACGGCTTCCGGAGACTTGCTGACTTTTCTTACGGAACGTTGGAATCGTAGTCTTCACAATTTTGGTGAGTCCAAAATCGTTGCTCTAGATATTTCAAAGGCCTTTGATAGAGTCTGGCAGCCAGCCCTTTTAGCCAAACTCAAAGCACTTGGTCTTTCCCCTCCTCTTCTATTATGGATTGAGAGTTTTTTATCTAGTCGCCAAATACGTGCTGTATTAGATGGCGTTATATCTGAACTTCATCCTATTAATGCCGGTGTCCCCCAGGGCTCTGTTATTTCTCCGACTCTATTTCTAATCTTCATTAATGATCTGCTTTCCCTTACTTTTAATCCAATCCATAGCTTTGCTGATGACAGTACCCTTGATTTCGCATACTCCTTTGACACCATTGCGGATTCCAGAGGGAACGCCACATGTGTTAAACGAGACTGCATGATTAGATCATTGAATAACGATCTTGACAATATTCTCGCTTGAAGCAAAGTGAATCGCGTCGAATTCAATGCATCTAAGACCCAAAGCTGTCTCATCTCATTAAAACAGGACCATCACTTAACCACTCCCGTTTCGTTTGATGGAGCATTAATTTCTGATTCACCGTCACTAAGAATTCTTGGCATTAATATTTCCAGTAAGTTAAGCTGGACAGATCACATCTTCTCGGGTGCCAAAGAAGCATCAAAATGTCTTGGTTTTTTGAAAAGGTGTAAGAAATATTTCAGCCCATCAAATATAGCGCTCCTCTACAAGTCCTACATCAGACCTAGAATGGAATACAATTCCCATATCTGGGCCGGGGCTGGTCGCGCAGCCTTAGATTCATTGGATATTGTCCAAAAGAGAGCCTGCAAGCTCATTGGCGATGTGGCAATTACTCGTCATATCGACTCGCTCGAGCACCTTCGCAATGTTAGATGCCTTTCGCTCCTTTATCGCTATATGCATGGTCAATGTTCTGATGAAATATCTAGTCTGATCCCTTGTAGAATAGTTCCGCACGCAATACTCGCGCTGCATCCCGCGCAGCATCCCGCGCAGCATCCTTTTACCCTTCAAATTACCTTCGGCCGTACACTTAAATTCCGTGATGCTTTCTTATCCCGAACTGTGCAAATGTGGAACAGTCTACCATCCTCTGTCTTTCCTCCGGCATACAACCTGCGAAAGTTTAAGGGCCACATACATCGGCACCTCCGCCGCTCTCCTCATATCCCTTAATCCTTTCCCTATCTCCTTCCTGCCACGCTGTGCTTTGCATCATAGGGTATCCCCTGAGCTTGGCTTAATAATATAAATAAAAAAAAAATCAAAATGAAACAATAAAAACTGGACCTGTTGACATAAGGCTAGAATTCAAAACATCTGAAAATATACCGGCTAATAACACAGCATATTGCCTGCTTCTACACGATCGCATAGTGGAATACAGTCCGCTGACAAGTGAAGTTAGAAAGTTAAATGAAGAAGATGGCTGTCATCGTAGACGTCCAAGGATTCAAAACAAATCTCAGTGAATTCATCACTAAAGAACTGGCAACTTTAAACAATGGAAACCAGATGCAGCACTTTATATTTCAATCACCGTTCAGAAACAAAGATTTGACTTCAGCAAAAAAGAGACAAGTAAAACGGCTTCAACGCAATTTTCATGGATTCCGCTGGGATGATGGCTACATACCGTATCACAAGCTGTACACTATAGTTGAACCACTGCTTCGAAACAAAACCGTATATGTAAAGGGAGCTGAAAAAGTTCATTGGGTGCAGAAGATAGTTGGAGAGGGTGAAATCATTATTAACGTTGAAGATGAATACAACTGTGGAAAACTAATAGAGATTAACACAAATGCGCCATCTTGCCAAGTTCATATTGGATAATGTGCTATAAGAAATACTTTTGTAATATGAAATTTTATTGGAAATAAGAACAAGTGTTTATAAAACATAAGACTTTTTAATACACATACCCCAGAACCCTCACTGACATCGTCTAGAATCTGTTCATGGTGATGTCATGTTCTGAAATTCGAATAATGCTGGTATCTACAACTTCCCTGCTAAGAAATCTTTTTTAGGTGCAACAAAACCATGATGACGTCATGCCGATATCTAGAACTCTCCCGCTAATAAAAGGAAACAGTAAAATCAAGGCATGCTGGTAGTTCCGGCTTACACCAATAGGGTACCTTACTCAAGAAATGGTGCGTAGAGGATTTCTGATGAAAATTTCGTCCCCCCTAATACCCCCACCCCAACCATCTAGAATCCATTGGCATGAACCAAAATTTCCTAGCGTCAACTTTAATTATTACTAATATTAGTTCAAAACCAAAAGCGTACATTTAGGCGCACCACATATCTATTTAAGAAAACCGTAGTACGGGAGCATGCTGTTAGTACCGGCTAATGCCGCTAGGGTGCAGTCGAGATCAAATGACATACCCCAGAAGTACCGGTTAATCCCGCTAGGGCGCAGTCGAGACCCAAACCAATACAACCAAGACACAAACCTGCATTTAGTATGGACTCGAACCACCTAGCGTCGGTGGCGCCATCTGTGGCGAAATCCTGGAGGCTTAAAAAAGTGGGCCAGAAGCGCCATAGTATATCTACTATGGTATGATCTGTGATGGTGTAAACGTCGTGATTCTGTTGCTATATAAAGATTTCAATTAGAAAAGACAAGAAAATAAAGAAGCAGGAAAAACAATTAAGAAGTCAAAAGAAATTCAGTAGTGAAAAAATTGAAAATAAGAGAAAACAACAGTGAATCGGGAGGGGAGGATCATTCTAACCTGTTTGAAGAGTTGGAAAGCGAAAACGGCGGTAAATTTTGCTCCACCTCATCCCATTTACAGGTCTAATAATTTGGGATTGGTGGAGATCCTTACGAGAAACATTCTGTGCAAAAAGCCGTGGAGACAAAGCGTGGCGGAAAGGAAATAACCAAATCTCTCGACATTCATCCAATAAAATTTTTTTTTCCTGAATACAATCAGACAAGGCCGAGAACACCACGTCGTTCGTTTGGCGACAAGCGAATTTCTTGGGGTTTTCACGGCATCACGCCGTACCTACGGCAGGCGTGAGGACCACACTGTTGTCCCTGCGAGCACATCCAACGTGACCACATGTATCTGGCCACGAGCAGTATTTATTATCTACATGGGTCTAGACGTATTATTTCAGGTCCAAAACAACTCAGCAAACGAACCTGGTTGTAGTCACATCTGTTGACCTGTATCAGGAGATGACAGGCATAACCACACCGCAGCACTAAATTAGCACATAGCTATATAAAGAGTCACTCAGTAATCAACAATTTGAATCGAAAGAGAGAAATAAAAACAGAACAACCAATTTTTTAGTTTAGATGTCGAAATCATGCAGGTATGGGTCAGTATTTAAGTAGAAATAGGAACTTCCGTTTTGTGCAAGATCGACGTACGTGCAAAAGGAATCAAGGAATATTTTTGTAAATATTTCAACAAGTCACTCAAATAAATCGTAAGACATAAAAGTATACCATTGTCAAGAACGCCAAAAGTTATTTTCAGAGACTGCACCATCACCTCCAAGGAGTTCTTTCGTGGGAACACGTCACATGTAAGTAGAACTTGAGCACTTATTAGATTAAGGTATATTTTGATCATTGTTCAATCTTGTATTAATTAAGATTAATATCCAATTAGTAATTTAAGACTTGCTTAATACAAAGTCATGTTTAATTTGTATTGATTAAAATTTATATTCAACATTGTGCTTTCACTTAATGATTAGCTCAATTATACACTCCATTGTAAATTTTGTCAATTGTCTACAAGATATTGTTATGTTAGTATTAGAGTGAGCTACGCTCCCGCTACAAAATTGTCACTTGTACGATAGCTTTCAACGAGACCAGAGCAGCCTGTTAAATAGATAAAATAAATTTTGTTAAAAGGTAAAAACATTGTTTAAATTATGGTCTTTCGCAAATTCTATAAAATTCGAAATAAAATAGGAAATTGCAAATTTCAACATTTTAACAGAAAAATCGGAATCACCTAAGTGCTGTACATTGAATTGGTTAAAACTTCGCATTTGCACGTATCATATCTACAGTCCTACATACATCAGAAGATATTGTATCATCATAGCATTAGCATACAAGCAAGCCATTGCCATACCGAAATTACCGCTAGCCATGAATGAGCTGCTGTAAGTACAAGTGGTCATATTGTTTCGAGGTAAACTTTTAATATCTGACAAAATATTTTAAAAAAAATTGGAGCTACATGAACAATATTTGCTATTTGAGGTTCGGTCAATGGATGTGTTGATAACACATACATATATCAGCAATTATTCGCAGTAAAGAACAACAATATTGGGTTAGTTAGATAGTCAGCATAAGTTTGAGTTCAACTGTGGTAAAAAAATTCATATACAAGCTTTGACTTTGTGCGTGGCAAACATTGTCCGGATAGACGCATAACAGCATTTAGCTCTTCTGTGGATAAGTCGACATACAACTTTATGGATAAATGCAGTAATTTAAATGGAAAAAATGTCTATCCTACAAGGTACAGTGACTTATTCACGATAAACTGCATTGGTAATTAAATACACACATTGAGGTTATACTTGATCTGAACATATGTATATTTGAAATTTGTATGAATTATTATTATTATTTGCGAATACAGAGAATTATATGTACCTAATCAACAAGCTATTAGATTTGATTTGATCATTTGAAGTGTATTAACATTTATATTTAATTAAATAAATCAAAATACAAGTATATTGCAAATATTGCGCTCCGTTCTTTAGAACTATTTACATTAAAATGGCTGAAATAACTGAAAAAGATAGAGACAGGATTTATACTGAATTAAAAATAAAACGTGTATCGATGCAAGACTTTAACACACGATATAAAAATTATTATATTGAAACTAACGCGGAATCGATGAATATGTTTGATTATGAAACACGGTTAGGTTTCTTAGAATCGTACTTCAAGCAATTTCTGGATCTTCAATCTGAAATGGAAAGATTACCAGAAGATTTAGACGCTGGGGATCACAAGCGGGAAGAAGTAGAAAAATCGTATTGAACAGGCAAAATCTAAGATTCTTTGCCATATTGCGAAGTTCAACGCTAGGGGTTCGGTTGCTAATGATTAGTATACGGGCACTTTGGATTCCAAATAACGTTGCGCATATAAGCGACGGGTAATCTATGTCCCACTATAGAGTAAATCATATGGGATTTGGGCGTATGCACGGGAAAAGTGAAAGTTGATGAGACTAAAGTTGCTTTTTGTACCACTTATAAGTAAAGTAAATGGCGGAATTAGAAACATCTTCCAGAAAACGGAGGCATGCTTATAACGTGTGCCACTGTTGATCTAAAAAATGAAAGTAGAGTTGCTATGTTCGGACACATGTGAATTCATGCAGTGTACCTGCCCAAGGGGAGGTCTTATTTTTTGCGTTTGTACCGCGAATCGAACTAGTTTTTCATGCTATGTTCGGACACATGTGAATTCGTGCAGTGTACCTGCTCAAGAGGACGGCTTACCTTTCGCGTTTGGATCGCGAATCGAACTTGTTTTTCGCACGTTACCGAGGTTTTGTGTAGACTCTGTTTTGGGGGGGGGGGGCCTTCAGCGCAAAGTTGTTGTTTACACTCTGTCCTCGAGGGGGCCTGTGGGGGGCAAAGTTGTTGCTTATATTTTGTGTTGAAAGGGAAAGTGGCTAGCGATAGAGAAGCGGTATATATATGTTGGTAAAGGTAAGTGTTAAATCAAGCATTGATCTAACGATCGTAATTTATAATTTCTCGAAAAATTATAAATTACGGTATAATTGCACATCGACAAATTCTTCAGTCAACAAATAGCGACAATAATTTCCGCTCTCACAGAATGTGCATACCTACTCAGATTACGTCTTCAGACGACATATTACACCGCTTAAGTGGCGCAAGAATGAAAACATTCTATGAGAACTGTAATTATCGTACATAAGAAAACTTTTGGTGTAAAATACAAATTTCACAACACGTAAGCAATTTTTGTTACTGTGAATTTAGTAAGTAGTTGCAGCACATTTTTTGTATAAATTTCTTTGAGTTTTAGAATAAAATGATCGGTCTTTGAATTTTATTAGTGGAAGTCTTTTAATTATTCTCATATTATCATCGGCAATAATTAGTTTGTTGGTTAAGTATATACAGACAAGCTCGTGATACAGGTTAAGTACTTTAATCACAGAATTTATCGGTTCTTAATAATTAGTTTGTTAGTTTAGTACCTGCAGGCAACTTTAGTGCAAAGGTTAAGTACATTTACACATTCTACGGAAGAACCAGCGTTCAAGTAAAGGAACTTGGTCGCAATAAAAATAGTGAGTTTTGCGTCGTTTCGAATTAATGAGCTAGCAATGATCTGAAAAAAGGTCAGGCGAAGAATAAAAGACGTGGATAATAGCAGTCAAATACTTTTATTGCTATCGATGAACACTTTTCATAGTTTCTGTTTGAAGACTTCGTAAAAATAGTAAATTTTACATCAAAATCTAATCTTTGTATGCAATAGACAGGTTTTGATTTATTTTTTAATGATTATTTCACTTTAATTTCATTTCGTTTAAATTTATTTATTGTTTTCCTCTAGAGATAATACTTATCTAAATTAATTGAGAATTAGAAACATGTGGGTGACCTTATTTCCGCAATAATTTTTTATGATAAATATAATATGTCTATTGGGTTAGCTTATGTTTCATGTCATTGTTTATTTTTAATGAATATTTTTCTCAAGAGAACTTTTTTGTGAGAAACATTTACAGTTTTTCAAACATTATGGGTTCTGCTGAATCTTCAGGCCTTGAAATTTGTTTGTTTTCACCAGCCTTGACACTATCTGAATTTTCAGCCTAATGAAGGAGAATATGATGGGCTGATCGCATTTATAGTATTTAAGAGACAGCTTTTTACTGAATGACATTAATTCAAGCATAGCAGGCAAACCGACAATCCCTTTGTATCAAAGTATCTCGCTTTTGGAAGAATCTTCAGCATTTCACTATAGAGACAATGCCTTCACAAAAGCGGCAATTCCCTTTAGATGCAGACAAAAACGATGCATTTCATTTGCTTGGAGCAGCTTTCAATGCTTTAGAGAAGGAACTGGAACTAGCATAAGATCTTGAATTGATGTCTTAAGATTTAAGTAAACTCAGTGCCTTTTCATAGTTAGCCAGTAGCTTCTAAAGCCCTAATTGTGCGTAACGGCCTTTAGCCTAAGCATGAGCGCAAATGTTGAAATTTCTCTATATCTGTCAATTCAGGATCATCATGGACTAACTTTGTAAACAGTGGGAGTTATCTAACCGAATACAGTGGGTGTTATCTAATCGAAATTTCCAAAGTGTCATCGAGTTATAGCACACAGTCGAAGCCTGCCAATGGAGATAGTGACTACATCAAAGACAGATGTGGAAGTTTTTTTGTTGCTTTATTACTGAAAGAATGACTGAACTCCTAAAAAGGAAAAGACAAAATGTAGAAGTTAATGGCATAGGCAAAATTAGTATACAACTGATGAATAAAACTACCATTACCATAAAACCTAGATTAAATGAATACTGAACTGAACTATGCAAATTGCAAAACATTACCGATTTTAACCTCATTTTGATTTGGATATTGAAAACTGGGGAGTTCCAAAAAATTTAGAATTGGCGGATCCCTTATACAACAAGCCGCAACGCATTGATTTGTTAATTGGAGCCGGACTATTTTTTTCAGCTTCAAGCAGTCGGGCAAATTCGACTCGGAAACAACTTGGCTGGGTCGTAAGGGGAGAAATTAACGAAGAAAAACATGACTTAAGTAAAAGGAGTCTTACTAGTCTTAAACTTTTAAAGGAAACCATATGTGAAGAGGAATCATTGGGAAAGCTACAAGAGCGATTTCGGCTAGTAAAAAATTAAGCCCTTATTCACCGATTTTAAGTAAGGAGCATAAGGAATGGGAGCATCATTTTCTGGAGAACGTCTGTTGCACGTCTAATTGCGAAAATTTAAAATGCACGATTACGAAGTGTAAAAAAGTGGTAGTGGCAAATTAAAGTAAATTAATATGTGGAATAAAATTATAGTAATCTTCCTTCAATTTATATTTCATATGGGAATGGAATATCTTAAAAAACTAAATCTAATATCACTGGGAAAACTTCCAGTGAAATTTCATATCACTTAACCCCAAGTTTCTTAATAACATTGAAAATGGAATTACAAATATGAATCTATTCCCTTTATCCAATTAATATGAAACAAGTGAAGATGCACCCGATATATTTACGTACACTTTCAGCACAATCGATGGATTTAAGTAATATAAAATGTTTATCCACCATAGATTAGGTAGAAATTACCATTTTCAATATAGAAATAATGCGAGTATTCCATATAATGCAATCAACTGTGAAAATCAAAGGAAGTCCATTATTATTTTACACTTTTTTAACGATAAAACGTCCAGGCAGATTGTCTTAATACCGACCTGCCGTGCGTTCAGGTGTCACCGATGTGCTTTGAAGCGCTGTGGTATGCATGTCACGTGACTTGAAAAAGTAGGGATACGCACCGCACACCGAATTGTCAACTGAACAGCTGGTGTGCACTTCGGTCCGAAACGTCACTTTTGAAAGATGACAGTGTAATTTAAATTGCAAATAAAAAAGGGAAATTAATAACAAAGTTGCATTACTCGGGCAATTGAAACCTTAAATGAGTTTTTGAAACGGATAGCCTCTTTTCAGGTATGGTAATAATTACGAATTCATTCATGTAAATAATAAATTTGTAAAATTACAAAGGCATCTGCTATTCAACTGGACGACGATGACGATACTGATGTTATTATGAGAGCAGGAATTGATTTTTACAAAGAACTCAACCAGGATAGAATTGATTTGGATGAAAACGGTTTTTTTATCTGAAATTAATTATTTTATTAAAAAATAAATTTTTTACTTAACTAAGGAATTTTTAACATCATTCAAAACAGCAACAGTATTTTCATTTTGTAAAAATGAATTATCTTTCGTTTAAAACAATATTATAAATTTGTTCCATTTTTAATTTTAATTTGCAATCAATTGTGTGGAGGCTATATGACATGCCTTCGTCAGAGGGCGCACCGATAGTGGGTGGCCGAACGAGACCGATCCCCCTAGAGGCGGGCAGTTTTTTTTAACTCGCACCAATTTCACAGATAATCAATTATTAATTTTCATGAAATTTTCAAGAAAATAAGGATTTATTATGAGTAAATGTATGATTGGTGCGGCTTTCATTATTTTTGACTCTCTGATCCCGCTAAGATTTCAAGTTGTAATTTTGATATGTTTTAGTGAACAATATAAGGTAGAAAGAAAAACATAAAATTAAAAGTACGTTTTCCAGGATATTCAAGCAACCAGTCTAAAGTCCTTATCTTTCATTTTTTTCCGCATATATTGTTATGAAACCCTAGCTTTCAAATGAGTCATATTTCATTGCCGAAGCATAAACAGCAAAATACCTATAAATTTTTAAAAAAAATACGAGAACAGCATTTTCCGAAATTTATAAAATGCTACAAGTTCCGAAATACGCAGTGTACCTATATAGGGAGAATTTTTAATTCGTATTTTAGTTTTCACAAACCCTAAGTATGTAAAATTTAAAAAAAAATTAGTGATAGTCATGTGACACATGTCCCCCATTTGTTATGGAATGACCCATATACCTCTGGCGACGTTGCGGCAGCGAACGTTCATATTGCATGCAATGACGTCCATATTGCGTCCACATTCTGCCGCAGATTGCTACGGCACCGCATAGGTGCATAGTGTCTGAGTAATACTGATGCAGTGGGAATACGTATATAGAATAGAAATAGAATAATTTTAAATGGATTTGTGTGCATCTCCCGTCCAGAACACTGATGTGTGGCCTTAGGTACCTTTTTAAAAATTTGTAAAGACGGGACACATAGCGTGGATTTCAATATGTAAATAAATGTGTATCACTGTTTATGAAATTATGATTAATCTATTGAAGATAAACAAAATAGTGGTTTTATGGTCCATGTCGAGATTTTAGCAAATAGAACTTGATATTCGATATACTCAAAAAGGCAGTTCTCCAGTGCCCAGATAGGCTCAGCAGCGGCTGTAGAATTCTATCTTTTCGTCCTCTTTGGACTTCCAAAACATATAGCGGGAAGGAGCAAAAATTTGAGATTGAGAGAATTTTCTCTGTTTCTTTGTTTCTGCCATCCCATAGCTGTAGGGGAGACCGGGAACAGAAGTAACATTTTTTACATTTGGCTCAGCTGTCAAGTAACTAATAAAGATGCAATTAAATAAATTATATATTCATAAAGTGGGCTCAATCCACTGTAAATGCACCTAGTTTTCAGATTCTCAAATGAATCTGTTAATGAATCATAAGCGTTTTTCGTAGACACGTCGACTGTTACTGGCATTCTGGGGGCCTAGGCCGAAAGTAGCATGTATAAATGCACCACTTCTTGTTTTAAGGAAATTTAGTGAAAAATAAGTTTAATAACAACAAGAATCAACTTTTATAATAAAAATACAAAGTAAATATTTTCTCATCATTACTAAAATAAATTAAAAATCCATTTATTTATTGTTGAACTAAAAAATCCTAATTCAAACTTAGAGCAACAAAATATAATTCAATTAGAATATCAGATTTGACTCATTTTCAAATATCTATTATAAATAAATACCTAATTATAAGAAATTACTAGCTTTACTTGTCGTGTTACCTTTGTCCCCGGTAGTGGTTTTTAAAATACATAGATCTTTATTTAAAGGCCACACTGGAATTGTCGAAATAGTAGGTAACTGTGGATTTCTAGAAAAATATAAAATTAGAAAAAAATTATATGAGTTACACAAATATACATATTCAGTTCTACAACGTGCAACTGATATGACTGTTCGGCTGAAACTAACCGATGTGAGCAAGCACCGGCGTACGCATTTGAACTGTAGTGCAAAGCTTCTCCATATGTTCGCACGCGTTAAAATGGGGCATGTTACTTTCATGACCGAGTCAAAGATAATCTGATAAAAAGATAGCAAACAGCCGAACAAAATTGGAAATTTTTCGTGTTTTTTAGACCGAAACAGGTTATGTCATATACTTTCGTCTATTTCACTTTTGTAGTGCGACTGAGACAACGAGTTAAAAACAAAAATCGAGAGAACGTCGGCTCACCCGAACGACGAAATCTTATTGAATCCCTCAAAACCCCCTTTCACACTACCTCAGTTTTTTAAGAAAACGATAAATTTCGCTTTGGGCAAGGTGCTGAAAGGACATGTAAAATTTCTATCAAAAACAATTCTCATTTTTCCCACTTAATCTTTTCAGAGCAAAACACATGTGAACAGAAGCACGTGCTGTTCAAGTGGCATAGAAATTACACTAAAAAACATTAGTTTTGCTATAAAAACACTGAATAATTCTCACAACATTTAAGAGAAAACCGGATTTCACAAAAACGCGTGAACATTTATTTATGAAAATAAATCATTTGCCATTTTGTTTCTTTGAAGTAAATTTGCGCTTTCACATTTTTTAATAACTTTCTATCAACTTACGGACCCCTGACGCAGAAAGTTTTAGTTTCTGCGGCTGATTGCCTGAGAGTGCCGTCATGATGAAAGAGTTTTAGGGTAGTAAAAGTGGATGGATTTACATGGGGTTTTTTGATTTAGATTGAGTGAATTGGGAGCTTCCCGAAGGGGTAAAATTTTCCTACGTGTTGGGGAGCTTTGGGGTGGAGGTGGTAACTACCACCGTTCGATTTTCGAGAGTCGATTTTTGAGAGTTGAGTTTCGAGAGTTTAAATAAAAAGTAGAAAATAAAATATATTAAAAAAACTTTTAAAATAAATAACATTTGTAAACAAGACGCACTAAAAAGTAAAAACAAATGTTTTTCTTCTCAGTACTATACAAAAGAAAAGCTTAGTTGCAAAATAAGAAATGCTACAACTCAGATTAAATCTCACAAGTTTGGGCATTCATAACTATAATCACAATTGTCTACCTGCAACTGATAGCAACTGCACAGCAAAGCTATTAAGTTTACTTTGACGCAGTTACTTCTGTCCCCGGTCTGTTATGTGTCATAATTGTGTTCTAAATGCATATTTCGATCTCGGAACTGGTACTTCCCATGAATATTTTTTTAGGACCCATTTATCATAGAACTATATTAAATACACTGACACATTTACTCCTGGGCATAGAATTCATGGGACCTTCTACAAAAATTGGTTTTCGGATGCTGAACGTGAATACCGGCTTCAGGAAGGCAGATACATTCTCAAAGCTTCCTAAACAAATGCCTGCACATCATCATATTGTATATTTTAGTTAAAATAATTTCCGATTTTTTTTCTGTAATAATCTCTATACTATACTAAGTTAATCGCACAGGCGTACATAGATCCTCTTATTCATATGGAGATATCTTGATTAGAATAAGAATTGCCGAAGTACAGAGAAACGCGTCCAGAGTCTTTTTGAGAAGCTCTCAAACTATAATTTACTTGAGCCCGCTTTGTATTCTTAGGAGTTGTGAGCCACCCGGAGTAGCCATGGTTCGACATGAAATCTATACCATTTACGTGTACAATAATAAATAGATAAAATAAGTTATTTACAATCAGCCTTGGAAAACGCAAATAAAATAGAAGAATTTTTATAGTGAAACAGAACCTAAGGTTGAATTGAAAACAGCATTAATTTAGTACACCCTAAATATCGGCCATTCGTGCTCTCCGTGGCGAACGTAAGATCACTTTCGGTGGGCGAGACAGGAGGGAAAACGCAGATCACGAGGCAAGAAGTTGAAAAAAAAGAGTTTTTGATTTAAAAAAACAAAAGAATTAAAGTTATAACAAAAATTGAATTTAAAAAAAAAAAGAAATAAGTGCAGTAAGAAGCTGAGGCTCTGGACCGTTTGCGGATTTTTTTTTTTTTTAAAGGGTTGGGAGTGACTAGATTGGCGATTCTCCATAAGGGCAGAGGATCAAAAGTTAAGTACCATTTATTCTCGTTTTGTTCACTAGATTTCCAAGGAAAACAAAAAGTATTTGGTGTAAATGCTGCGTTTGTAATATTTTTTTTTTAGTTAAGGTGTGGAATAATATAGTTAAAAATTGAATTTTATACTCCTTATGCTTTCATTCAATTAAGGTTTCGTGGTATCTCCCAAAACCACGTAGCGCCCATAACATCTTTTAATTTAAGACCCTCACCCATTCCCACTAGAGCTGCCTCCTTTCACGCCTTAGGCAAGCGTAACATTTTGGCGCCCAACGTGGGGTCAATCTATAAGAGGAATAAGTACAAAAAAATCTGTGAATTTATTGAATTTCTACGTGGAATCGTCTCAAAGCATAGTAAAGCACAAGTGACAAGGAAACTCTTAACATTTCATCAAAAAAAAAATTATTATTTCCCTGTGAAATTGGGTACAGTAAATCACCTAGCTGGTAGCCGCCAACAGATTTCGTTTATCATAAATCGGCGTTTACGTACATCAAGATTCGTCTGAGAAAAACAACAGCTTTTATTCGCAATCAACTATTATTATATATTTATATATACATATACGAGAGCGGAGTGCCTATTTGGTCTCATTTGTTCAATCGATGCAGTAGTTCTTAACCTCCTGTCATGGCTAGTGCATTTATCTAGAAGTTTTGATTTTTTTTTTTTTTAACAAAATTATACAGCGAGTTTCAGTGAATGTTTCGTGCATGCTGGTGTCAATCTGTAGCTAATCATTCCATTGTGGGAAAAAGGAATAATTGGGAACTTAATTCCCTCGATCGTGAAGAGTACATAATATAAAAGTACTTATATAGCGTTTGCTGATAGAGATAACTTAGCCTGAATGGTGGTTGAAATTCTATTTGGTATATTTTGAATTATTTTATTTAAAGTTATTTTTACCTTAAATATCTTACGTTTAAGCGAACCGGCATATCTACCAACTTTATGAGTTTGCATGCTATAATATGGTTGCACATAGTTACATACTATACACCTGGACGAAGAAATTGGGATTTTTTTTCCGTAAGTTATTTAAGGTTTTAGGGGGTATTCTAGTCTAGATATTCGAAAAAATCGATTTTTTTTTGTTTTCATATTTTCTAGGTTTAACTATTCAAGAATATGCCTACAAGAGGATTTTTCAAATTTGTATCTTTATATTTAGTGTTCATTTGCATCCACCTGCTAACAGTTGAATTCTAACTTTCAAACCAGGTGGACGTATGGACTTTAAGGGGTAACGCCTCTATAACGGCTAAAAAAAAAAGGTTTTTTCACGAATTTTTTCACGCAAAATTAAAGGTGATTGAAAATAAACCTTTTAAGGGTATTACGGGGCATACATTGAACTTTATTGATAAATTTTTGACAGCGAAAAAAAAACAAAATGGCGGCTCCACAGCCATCTTCCCGGGACATGCTTCGGAGCAAGTTTGACGCGTTTGGTGGCGACCTCCATTTTCAAAGGAAAAAAAAAGTTTTCTCGCACGGGACCTTTTTTTCTTATTCTAGAGGGTTTAAACTATATTTTAAACCAATAAAAAAAACGATTTTTCAAAAAATTTACAGTGGCGTTACCCCTTACCCCCTTTTTCAAGACGATGCCCAAGATTTTTCAAGTTCTACTTTACCGATTTACTTGAAATTTTTTGAGAGTCTTCTTTATAGACTTGTCTATGTCCGGAACTAGCCGCATCCCAAAATTTCAATTTGTACTATTTTAAAAAATTCGAAAATGTC
>OZ005740.1:144312759-144602286 GCA_963930735.1 Dioctria linearis | reverse complement strand
ATAGCAAAAGATCGTACATTAACAGCGATGCTGGATTAGGGTTTTCTCTCATGAGGAAAATGATGTGCGACCTTTTCTAAAAATTTCTGTTATCAACATCAGCATGCTAGGTCTTCTAGATTCGGGAGCATCGCGAACGATTGTTGGTGGCCCTGGATTGGATAAGCTAAAGGCTGTGAATCTAGATATATATAAACGTGGTGCTCAATCAGTCTCGTTGGCTAAGGGGGAAAGGATTGGCGTTCTAGGGGAAGTAAACATTCCAATTGAACTAAAGGGATTCATCAAAATTTTTTCAGTTCTAATCATTCCGGAAGCTCCACACTCTATTATCTTGGTACGGATTTTCGGAAAGATATGGGGATTTATGCCAATTTAAAGAAGATTACTGGGGATTTGTAGATGACAATAATATGGGGCAGTTTGTGTTCACTCGAGAGTAGATCAAATTATCGCTGGGTTAAAACAGAAATTGGATGAACTTATCGAGCACGCAGAAAGGAGCATGGGAACAGATCTGGGGTTGCACGAATAAAGTGGAGCACCAGATACAGACTGAATCCACTCCAATTAAGCAGCGTTATTATCCGCTCTCTCCAGCAATGCAAAAAGGTAGTGAACGAGGAACTAGATAATATGTTAGAGTAGGTGTGGTGGAACCCTCCAATAGCCCTTGGTCATCACCAATCTTAATGTTGAGGAAGAAGAATGGATCTTATCGTTTCTGTATAGATTTTCGAAAACTAAATAAAGTTACAAAAAGAGATGCATATTACTCTTCCGTATATATCAGCCACATTAGATAAGTTGAGAGACGCAAGATTCATGTCTTCATTGGATAATAAATCCGCCTTTTGGCAAGTGCCAATGGAAGAATCTTCTAAACAATACACTGCTTTCACGGCTCCAGGCAGAGGGTTATTTTCGATTCAGAAGAATGCCATTTGGTCTTACAAATTCGCCTGCAACATGGCAGCGGTTAATCGATCGAGTTCTATCTGATGAACTCGAAAACCATGTGTTCGTCTATTTCGACGATGTGATAATTGTTACCCAGAGTGCAGTGCGTGTGTCAATCAGATCGGACGTTGCCTTTGTAGATCAAATAATCTAAACATATATCCAACCAATTAATTTAAGTCATGTGATAGTGTTGTGCTAAACATTTTCAAACTAATCAATTCGATAATTATTTAAATTCCGACGCGACCGTTAAATTAATAAATAAACAAAATAAATTTTATCCGCCAAGTGAAGGGCTCTTCTATGCCCTATCAACATTCTATAAGCCAGCAGCACGGTAACGTTTCCTTTCCTTCTCTTCATCTGTGATCAGTGCAAATGCATTAGCACTTGTCACTGGAGATAAAGCTAATTTACTCAACTTTTTTTCTAACATCTCATCCTGACAAATATTTCATCTCAGTCGGTTCCCCCTCTCGGAAATTCACGGCTCAATTTACACCTCAAACCTGTGCCGCCCAACTGCTCAACCTACAAGTTGGCTTCTTTTGGCACTATAAGAATGCTGATTGGGAAAGTCTCAATAAGTATCTTAGAGAAATTGATTGGTCGGTCTGTTTTGCTTCAAGGGATGTTGATGAATGCACATTAGAATTTAGTAACATACTAAATCTTGGCATGCGTGTATACATTCCGTATTCCTACAGCAGATCTCAACAACAGCATGATCGCTCCTGGTTTAACGATAAGTGCAACCAAGCTATAAAAGCGAAAGAGTCTGCTTTTTCGCGCGTATCAATTGCATCCATGTCCGGAAATGAAACAAGTCTACAAGAGTGCACGGAACACCTGCAAGTCCATTTATCCAGAGAGAAAAATTCCTTTTGACCAGAATGTTAGACAAAGAATCTTGGCAAGCCGCAAAGGTAGCAAAGGTTTCTGGTCCCTGGTCAAAACCATCAGGAACAACTTCACCAGTTCCTCTATACCTTCACTACTTAATAATGTTGAAGTGATTGTTGACTCCCTGGATAAAGCAAATATTTTAGCTGCTAGATTCGCTTCAAATTCTTGTCTTCCACCCACTTCACAAACACCTGTTTTGCATCGCCCGTGTGAATGTGTACAAGATCCAATACACATTCGTATGAGGGATGTGTTCAGGGTCCTTAAGGGGATCAACGTCTCCAAAGCCGCAGGTCCTGATGGTTTTTCGCCCCTGTTAATTAAAATCTGTGCCTTATCCTTGGCTAAACCTCTGCGCAAACTATCCTACTTGTCTTATTCGACAGGAAAATTTCCAACTGCTTGGAATCTAGCTCACGTTCAGCCTATTCCCAAGAAAGGAGAGGGTAGCGACCCCTCAAATTTTCGACCAATTGCGATCACTTCGATTCTTTCAAAGGTTTTTGAATCTATCATTAACTCAAAATTAATGAAGTATCTAGAAACTAATCATCTCATCAACCATCGCCAATATGGCTTCCGAGCTGGACGCTCATCTGGAGACTTGCTGACTTTTCTTACGGAACGTTGGAACCGTAGTCTTCACAATTTTGGTGAGTCTAAAATCGTTGCTCTAGATATTTCAAAAGCCTTTGATAGAGTCTGGCATCCAGCCCTTTTAGCCAAACTTAAAGCACTTGGTCTCTCCCCTCCTCTTCTATTATGGATTGAAAGTTTCTTATCTAGTCGCCAAATACGTGTTTTATTAGATGGCGTTACATCTGAACCGCATCCCATAAATGCCGGTGTGCCTCAAGGCTCTGTTACCTCTCCAACTCTCTTTTTAGTTTTCATTAGTGATCTGCTTTCCCTTACTTTCAATCCAATCCATAGTTTCGCAGATGACAGTACTCTTGATTTCGCTTACTCCTTTGACACTCTTGCGGAATCCAGGGGGAATGCCGCATGTGTTAAACGAGATTGCATGACTAGATCATAGAATAACGATCTTAACAGTATCCTCGCTTGGGGCAAAGCGAATCGCGTCGAATTCAATGCATCTAAGACTCAAAGCTGTCTCATCTCATTAAACAAGATCATAACTTAACCACACCCGTTTCTTTTGATGGAGCATTAATTTCTGATTCACCGTCACTAAGCATTCTGGCATTAATATTTCCAATAAGTTAAACTGGACAGATCACATCTTCTCTGTTGCCAAAGAAGCATCGAAATGTCTTGGATTTCCGAAAAGGTGTAAGAAATATTTCACCCCGTCAAATCTAGCGTTCCTCTACAAGTCCTACATTAGACCTAGAATGGAATACGACTCCCATATATGGGCCGGGGCTGGTCGCACAGCCTTAGCTTCATTGGATATTGTCCAAAAGAGAGCTTCAAGCTCATTGGCGGTTTTGCAATAACTTGTAATATCGACTCACTCGGAGCACCGCCGCAATGTTGGATGCCTTTCGCTCCTTTATCGCTATATGCATGGTCAATGTTCTGATGAAATATCTAGTTTAATCCCTTGTAAAATGATTCCCGCACGCAATACTCGCGCTGCAAACTGCGCACATCCTTTAACCCCTTCAAATTACTTACGGCCGTACAGTAAATTCCGTGATGCTTTTTTATCCCGAACAGTGCGAATGTGGAACAGCTTACCATCTTCTGTTTTTCCTCCGGCATACAATCTGCGGAAGTTTAAGGGCGACACACATCGGCACCTCGCCAATCTCCTCACATCCCCTAATCCTTTCCCTATCTCCTTCCTGCCTTGCTGTGCTTTGCATCATAGGGTACCCCTGAGCTTGGCTTAATAATATAAAAAAAAAACAAAAAAGGCATTCGAAAAATATCTCGAAGTACTTAGAAAGGTTTTAGACAGGTTACATAGAGCTGGTCTCGTGATAAATTATCAAAAATGTGCGTTCTGCCGTTCAGAGTTGAGGGTACCTCGGTTATTTAGTTGGGGAAAATGGGCTCCAAGGCGACCCGGATAAAGTGAAGAGTATTCTAGACATACCAGTACCAAAGACCGTGACTGAAGTGAGACGTTTTGTCGTCCCAGATTTTTTCACATTGATTTCACCTTTAACTGGCTTACTTAAGAAGAGTGGAAATTTAACTGGCCCCCTGAATGTGAGCGAGCTTCCGCGAGGTGGTGGAAAAATAGATAACGGCCCCTATATATCTGTCCCAACTTCGATTTTCCATTTATTGTTCATACCGACGCATCGGGCTATGGAATTGGAGCTGTTTCTTACGAAAATGATAGAGGAGCAAGGGAAAGGTCATTGCGTATTTAAGCAGATCTTTAACTCGGTGCGAAAGAAATTACTCCACCACAGAAAAAGAATGCCTCGTTGTACTTTGGGCGGTGGATAAGCTCAGACCGTATCTGGAAGGTACTAATTCACTGTAGTCACAGATCATGCTTCACTCGTATGGTTGCATAATCTTAAAGATCCTGCGGGCAGATTAGCGCGTTGGGCAAATAAGATTCAACAATATGAGTTTGAAGTCATACATCGGAAAGGGTAAGGAATATCTCCTACCTGACCTTCTATCTAGATCTGTACCAATAGCAGCCGGTGTACTTCCTACAGAAACAGTAACGGAAGACAAATGGGTTTCGAAAATGGTGGAGCTGGTTCAAAAGGATCCTATAAAATATCCGGATTGTAAAGTAGATAAAGGGGTTCTCTTTAAACATTCCCAACCCAAATATCCTGAGTTAAATTTTGAGGCAGACAACTGGAAAGAGGTTGTACCGAAAAATAAAAGGAAGTGAATAATATCCAGAGCTGCGAAAGGCTTCGGGTCTTATGGCCATTAGAAAGCATGCTAGTGTTCTATGGGAAATTATCTGCATAGACCTTATTGGGCCTCTACCGCGATCTGTTCGGGCTATGCTAACATCCTAACAGTAGTAGATGAATTCAGTAAATTTCCTTTATTATTTCCTTTACGAAGTGCTACTGCTAAGTCAATTGTTCCAGTATTAGAAGATTTCGTTTTATTGATTTTTGGAATTAGGTACCAAAAAAAATAATATGTGACAACGGAGTCCAATTTAAAAGTCGAGAAGTCAAAAGGCTCTCGGAGGATTATCAGATCGATACAAATTTTACTGTGTTTTATCATCCTCAAGCTAACCCAGCCGAACGTCTAAACAAGTTATAAAAACCATGCTCAGAGCATATATTTCCGATAACCACCGTAAGTGGGATATGTGTTTGTCGAAAGTAGCCTGTGCAATACGCACATCAATGTACGACGTTACAAAAATGACGCCGTACTTTATAAATTTTGGCAGGGAAATGCCAACAAGTGGTAAATGTTTGAAGTCGATTTCATATAATGAATCATACGACATAGCTTCACGGAAGGAGGCACTGGAGCAAGTTAGGAATGATGTACGCTGTAGGTTACAAAAAGCTTCAGCAGTCGGGAAAAAGATCTATGGTGTACGTCGAAGGGATGTTCAATATTACCCCAACGACCTTGTGTGGCGAAGAAGCTTCGTCCTGTCTGATGCAGCGCGATATTATAGCGCAAAACTCGCTCCAAAATGTGTAGGTCCTTTCAAAGTAATTCGGAGAGTTTCCCCCTGGACATATGAACTAGGAAACGTAGAAGGTAAATTTCTAGGTGTGTGGCACACAGAGGATCTAAAGCCTTACATTAATAACAATCCAGATGCATGATATTTGCTGTGTTGTTAAATTACTTTACACTAAGATTTCTTTTGACTTAACATATTACAGTTTGAATTTATGTATTATCGTGACCTATAAAGGGATATGTGGTGTTGGAAAATTTTATCCTGGTGTATATAATTAGGATATTTCGGGGAAATCTCTTGGAGGAAAGGGAGGGATGTTATGTGTCATAATTGTGTTCTATATGCATATTTCGATCTCGGAACTAGTAATGCCGTTGAATATTTTTTTTATGACCACGTATCATAGAACTATATTAAATACACTGACACATTTACTCCTGGGCATAGAATTCATGGGACCTTCTACAAAAATAGGTTTTCGGATGCTGAACATGAATACCGGCTTCAGGAAGGCAGATACATTCTCAAAGCTTCCTAAAGAAATGGCTGCACATCATCATATTGTATATTTTAGTTAAAATAATTCCCGATTTTTTTTTCTGTAATAATCTCTATACTATACTAAGTTAATCGCACAGGCGTACATAGATCCTCTTGTTCATATGGAGATATCTTCATTACAATAAGAATTGCCGAAGTACAAAGAAGCGCGTCCAGAGACTTTTTGAGAAGCACTCAAACTACAATTTATTAGAGCCCGCTTTGTATTCGTAGGAGTTGTGAGCCGCCCGGAGTAGCCATGATTCGACATTAAATCAATAGATACCATTTACGTGTACAATAATAAATAGGCACATCTTACTAGACTCTCTCTGTTCTACTGCAACGCACTGTAAATGAAAATTCTCTCAAACAAAGTATTCTTGATAAAAACGGATTCCCAGGGAAGAGGTAAAAAAGCAAAGAGAACCCTCAATGTAATGCATGGGCATGATGCGTAGTGCAGGCACTGGTTCTGGTGCTTTGACGACCCGTCACTCGTGAGTGGCGATGTTTTAGTTGTGGGAAAGTAAGAACAATATTTCTCAACTGACAATATTCTCCGTTTTTGAAGGTAGCTAGGCACGTCGAAACTTTTACATTAAATTATGGACTAATCGCATACTGTGGCTATATCTACAAACACAGAGTATGGAAAGTCTTGCAGAGAAATATGGAGTTTGGTGTTGCAAGGTACCCGCCAACAATTTTAAGTCACGCGAAAATGGTAATTTTGGTCGTCTTCTAGTACAAAAGATGTAAGAAAATTAACTATCGCACGATTCACGGCCTAGCCTTCGCGAAAATAAACACACAATAATTAAATTGCAAGTTTTGCATGTTTAGTGCCACTTACATTTATTTGTAGTTCAATTGACGGGCATAAAACTTAGCTTCCCGAACTATAACTTATATAAGCACAAATTATTTATGTAATGGGATTATTCCGATGTCAGACAATGATCTGTCCATGTTTATTTATTGTTATAATTTGTATTGGAATTCTGTTGAAGAGGCAGAGTGCTGCCGTACTTATTATTGGATGGCTAAGAAGCCGCTGTTTATGATGATATTCCTAGGTGTTATTAAATGCAGAATGTGTCAGAGTTAATACTATGGCAAAGTATGCCGCTCTTGTTATTTTATTTAAAGACAGAATATGCCAAAGTAATATGTGTGGCACAGTATGCCGCTAATTGTTGTATTATTTAAAGGCACAGTATGCCAATGTAATATGTGTGGCAGAGTATGCCGGTATTTTGTATTTAAAGGCAGAGTATGCCACTGTTTCTTGGCAGAATATGCCAATGATAAGGATGGCTAATATGCCAATGATAAGAGTATGCCGATGTTTACTTGAGAAATAAAAGCACTCTTTCATGTTGAATTTAAGTCTGATTTTTATTGGTTAGTCTCTGCTTATTTATATTAATTGGTAACATAGGGATTACTGTTTCTTACAAATTCTAGAGGGGGATTATTGTAGAATTGCAATACATAAAATTAAAAATCAGAAATTTTAGTGTCAGCATTTCTGTTCACACTATTTCTGAATGAACAACAATGTGTTGAGATGGTATAGCAATGACCTCAGGTGTGTATATTTCCTCAATGAAGAATTATGCTTGCATTGCGAAAATTGTTTGCGTTGCAAATTCTTTTATTTTTCGTTTTGATTTTTGTTTACACACTTAAAATATTTTGAGATTTCTCAATATCGCGTGAATTGAATATTGGGCAGAATTTATGATTGAAAGAGTTGAAAAAGGTGAGGTATGGAGCAGGGGCGGATCCGGCTTGGGGCGTGCCCCCACCCCCCCCCCCCCCCCCCCCCCCCCCCCCCCGTGGCATGAAGACCACCGAAAAAATTACAATAGATCTTCTGAAGTTTTTCTAACAAAATGCTTCACATCTATTCTACTGCACCTTCTGAAAAAAACGTAACAATTTCTGGAAGCGCTCAATATGATACATTTAGGAACGCAGGCCCTAGCTAGCACCTTGGCCTTCGGTCATGGTTGTTGAAGCCTATAGAGAAAACAGGAAGCGCGGATACCCGTACATGAGCATCGCTTTGCTCGGGGTGTTTGAAGCAAGACAGAGCCTATTGATGTTACGCACTGACTTAAAAAATGGTCTGAGCGATTTGCTATTTCTTGTGGCACAAAAAATATTGTGTTTCTGTATATCACCGTTAGAGCAAGCTTTAAAACGATTACATAAAAAAACATGTAAAACTCCAGAACCAATCAGATGAAATTTAACACCCTTAAATCGAATTTAATTAAGAAACTATATTTTCTTGTGCCCAAGTGATATTTTAAGTGATTTATAAGGAATCAAATTCATTCCGACTCTAATTTTCAAAAGTTCAGTACGATTTGCTGCGAAAAATGCGTACATACATATTACGAAAAGACCTTTCGCGATATGAAATGCGCGCCGCATAAATGCAATGCATATATATGCGCGCCGCGATTTCAAACGACGGGACGGTGGGTGATGTTTATAAAAGCATCAAATAAAATTTTTTCAAGTCATCGTCCATCGAAAAATATTCTCGACAAGTTTAATCATGTCCAAAATAAATGTAAAAAATTACTCAGTGTAAGTAAATGCAATTAAGCATTTTCACCCTGAACGACAGCTCTTGATCACGATTAAAGTGATCAAGAAGCGAGTTTTATTTAAAACTTCGGTCGGCGTGGACACTGTTCTTCGGTTGTAAACAAGAAAAAGTTGTTGAAAATAAAACGGTGAATTTATCAAAGCTTAAAAAGAGAAATTACTGAAAACAAGAAAAAGTGGTAGAAAATACAAATGGTTACTTAGTAAAAGTGAATTAAGAAGAGAATTAAGAAGAGAATTAAGAAAGCATTGAAAATAAGAAGAAGTTGTAGTTTTTTATAACAACTAAACTAACTTGTGAAAAAACTTGAAAATAAAACCAATTGTCAATTATTCAGAGAAGTGAAGGGTTAATTATAAAGAATAAAAAATAAGGGATTGTGTTTGACTGCTGAGATACCCTTGAGTGTTTGATACAATATTTGTGTTTTGTGGATACATCGCATACTCCGCGCCCGGCGAGCAGGGAAGGTGGATATATAACAGGAGTGCTGAATGCCGTCTTTTCCTTATAATTCTGGACCACCAATATTTGATGAAAGCCACTTGTCAGATCCAACGTTCTAAAATATTTTACTCTACCTGGGAGATCCAGAATATCCGTAATGTTTGGTAATGGGTGTATGCATTTCCAAGGGTAATTTCATTGACCCTGCCTAAATCTACTACTACTCTCCAATGTTTTTGACCAGCCACATCCGCCTTCTTAGACGCAAGCAGCAATGGGGAATGCCACGGAATATAGCTATGCTGAACAACATTGTTTTCGAGCATTTCGCTTACTTGCCTGTGGTAAAAGCCATCATATGCGAAATTAGTGCTAGAGCCCAATAAATAGAATGGATGGGTTCATTTGTAAGGATTTTTCTTGTCGTCGAAGACGTAAGTGCCAATATTGCTACCTTGGGTTAAGACAGGTTCTCCAAACATTGTGGATTTGGAACACTGATGCCCATCGTAATCATCGATTTGGCGTGTCTTGACAGATTTTATGAGGCTTGTCTCAGCACCGATATGGAGAAGAAACGCTAAGTTAGATTTTGAAGCAAATAATTTTGGATAGAATTTGCGGATAGACTTAACATTCGTGGACATATCATTTCCCGAATAGCGTAACCATCACTTTAATTGGAATTAATTTAATTATTATTGGAATTTTTTCCTTTACCGTTTGGAATTCCACTGGGGATGTGAAGCTCTTTGCTCTTCTACTATCAAGATATTTGTTTTCATTATTATATTTTCGATAGCCAGTGTTTTGATCGGGATTTTCCCTTTTTTTATTTCGGGCTAAATAAAAGTTTCTCATGTCTGATGACTTAGGAATGTTTTGTTCCTTGTATCGTTGTTAGGTGTTTTGTGCAAGCCATAGGCGACACTTGTTGTACGAGTGGTTTGGTTTTTGACAGTACTCGCACCTCAGATGTTGTACTTCAGCCATCACTTGGTGAGGTACGAAATGTGGGATTGTGCGATGCCATAACAGGTTTCAACTGTGTGGCCCCTTCTGTTGCACTTTTGGCACATTGGAATGGGTCTTGGTGCAGGTTGAGAAACATTTTGTTGAAAATTTCGCACGGAGTTTAAATCAGAACCTTGGTCTACAGCGTAATCTACCCAATATTTCAAGGCAGTTTTGTTGTAATCTTTCACGAGGATTCTTAAATTGGGGTTTCTTAATCCGTCCTCAAAGCTTGGACGGTTAATTTGTTATTTTCGTCGATGAGGAACTTACTTGTACTCTCGTCTTTGACGCTATTGTATGTCGCTTGATTCAGCAGAGATAATAAATGCATAAGTCTTTGACCATATTCTTTTACTGTTTATCTAGAGCCTTGTAACGTGTTTCTTATTTCGTTTTGGATAGTGGAACATAATACTTCTTCCTTAAAATTCTCTTTTAAGGCTTTGGACACATCCTCCCAAGAGCTATAAGTTTCATGTTCAACGTGTTCGAAGGCAGGACCTTTGTTTGGTTTGGTTTGGTTTGCACTATCTATAGGAAGAGTTTTTTCTCTTCAGTAGTATTAGTGGATTTAAGAGTAATTCCACCACAAGAAATGAACTTGTTAAGTTTTGACGGGTACGTGTCGAAAACACGTACTAAATTTTATATATCGGTTATTTGAACTTTAATGTCCATGTTTGGTTCTTCGTATTAGTTACGCAGTTCTTCGAATAAGAGTGCAGTTACTCAATAGAAGGTAACTACATCCAGCACAACTTCATTTATACAAAAAGGATTAGTCTTTATAAGCTTATCTGTTTCTTTTCAAAATTATTAAGCGTTTCGCTTTCACAAATTAGAACACTTTATTAGACTCATTCACGGGGGTAGATTTTTTTTTATTTTCTTTATATACGTATACGACGGATAATTATTCAAGGCAAGGATATAAGAGATATCATTGGAAGTGCAAGCAATGTAAAATAAGATATCAAAGAGTAATCACAAAAATTACCGCGATTAACTAAGTCATTACTTCACTTCACTAATTCTCTTCAAAAATGTATTGCGGTAATAATGAAAGGTATCGTTGAAAATAAAAGTCATGCAAAGCCAATTATTCAAAGAGCAAGACAAGAAATGACTTTTGTCACCAATTTTCTTAACAATTACACTTGTTACCACTCAATAAATTTTAACTATTTATATCAATTCTAAGAAAAATAATTACTAATATAGGGACTGAGTATATTCATGTAGCAGGTATCTGTGGTAATTTCATTATCACTTACGGGTTATATCTTTCAATCTTAAAGGACTGCACGTCCCTTTGAGGATCTCACCAGTGATGGGTCGAGACTGCCCGTCCACCGCCCTTTGACTTTACTCACTTTTGCACTTTGGTGCAGATGATTACACAAATTGATTCCATTTATATCGTGCCTATTTACACACTTAGGCGATACAAGATTAAAGGACTATCCGTCCTTCTCAGAATCTCACCAGCGATGGATCGAGATCATCCGTTCACCGATCTTTGGCTTTTTTTATATTATTTTTCCATTTATTTATAAACGTTTTCTTAAAATTTGCTTAATTTAGAAACCTTTTACCAGAGTTCTAATTCTTTTCAACCTTTAGTTTACAAAAATTTATTTATTTGAAGTTTTGTAAAATTTACTGTTTAAGTTTATAGATAAAATTTTACTTATTTAAAACTTGTGGAGAAATTTATTTATGTATGGAGTGTATGGGGTTATACGAACCAGCGATCTAGTTTATTTAAGAAGAAACCATTTTGTTGTTTAAGACATTTTTTATTATCCAGAAATATTCCGATCTTTCGGTCTTGGGTTTAGACCATTATCAAGGCCAACAAAAAATACAAATCAAAAGTGTTAGTTATGCAAAAAGGCAAAATCTTATTAATGCAGGTGAGTTACCTAAAAATCGGTATGTCAAGTTAAATTTAATGGGTTGATAAAAACGGTATGTCAGGTGAAAGTGTTATACAAGCACATAATTCAAGGGATACATATGTGGTGGTTATGAGACACCATCATAAGAACATTCATTACAGGCAAAAACAATTATAATAACTGTAGACAGATACTGAAACAGGAATACATGAAATAATTTAACATGTATTATAGCTAAAAATAATTAAAAAAACTGTTGTCAGATACTGAAATAGAAATATGTGCATGAAATGAAATGTGATTAAATAAGTCAAATGAAACCTCACCATAAGAATGATAGTACAAAAATCGAAAAGAAAAAACGAACAATTGTAATACAGTAGGAAAAGAGACCCGCGAAAAGTGGGAAGCCATGTTTTTTTTAAATAAAATGTAAAATGGATCTCGATGTAAGCGGTGCTAAGATCGATGAGTCTAAAAAAATTGATAAAAGTTGAAGAAATAGAAAGTTGTGGAAGTAAAAAAGGATGTCTTGTTTTTCTCGGTATCTACCCAAAATTAAAAGAACTAAAAGTTCTAAACAGAAGACAACAAGAATCAAAAAGAAGACAGGATCCAATTAGAGCTAAGAATGGAACGCCTAACAAAAAAAATGGTAACAGAAAAGGACTTCTGCTTTGGTTTAGTAAGCGTCTGCAGCAGTACGCCCCACGACGAACGTTGGTTCCCAAACCGATTGCGGTGGTGACGGGTCGACCGGGTGCTAACCTTAACGAGAACTCTAGAAGGAATCAGATAACAATACATATAGTTATTTTTATATATAATTATTCTAGACAGACACTTCAATAACTTTTTATTAATCTATCCTTCTAGTCAACACACCAAAACTTGTTCACAATCTCACGGCCCATCGGTTATTTTCTTTTCATCTAGTTCCTTTGTTTTTTCTACCCACCGTACTCCATACCAGTGGCGGATCCGTGATTCCGGTGAGGGTGGGCGCAACTATGGTTTAAAAATGGTATGTACTAAAAACTGAACAATAGTTTGAAGACACTCGCCACCACTCGCAAATGTCAAATGCACAAAATTTATTAATTAAAGGATACGAGTCGAACAGAATAGCAAGCGGCTACCACTCACAATGAAGAAAGTTGCTCAACGTTCTTTGCTACTCTCGAAAGTCAAAGGAGACTTTCATTTTGTTTTAGTTTTTAAATGGTGGAAGTGTAAAACTTCCCAATCATCCATTTCAGATAATAAAACTACGAAAATGTATTTTATTCAAATGAACAAACCATCATAAATTTTTTCTTTGTAAAACCCAGGAATTAAAAATTTGCATTTATTTAAAATAGCAGTCACAGAATAGATGCAATATATACCATGTACGTATATTACTTCTTCGACAAGCTAAGAAAGTGTGACTTCTTTTGTTTTTTATATTAGTAAGCCAAGCTCAGGAGATATCCTATGAACTATTATGGAAAGCACAACATGGCAAGAAGGTGATAAAGAATGTAATTACGGAACGTGAGGAACGTGGAGAAGGTATGTCACCCTTAAACTTTCGCAGATTGCATGCCGGAGAAAAGACAGAAGAATGGTGGCTGTTCCACGTTCGCACACGACCGAGAGTATTTTTAAGGGTAAGATGTGCCCGGCTTACAGTGTGCGAGTACTGCATGGAGAAATCCAAGATCAAACTAGACATTTCATCAGAACAATCGTCATGCATGGAACAATATAGGAGTGAAAGGCAACCAACATTACGGCGGTGCTCGAGTGAGTCCATATGACAAATTTTTTCCACATCGCCAATGAACTGAAGGCACTCGTTTGGAGAATATCCAATAAAGCTAAGGTTCTGCGACCAGCACCGGTCTACATATGGAAATTGTATTCCATTCTATGTCTGATGTAGGACTTGCACAGGATCGCTAAAAGATATGGGCTGAAATATTTCTTACATCTTTTCAGAAATCCAAGGTATTTCGTTGCTTATTTGGCAACAGAGAAGTTGTGATCTTTACTGCAAAGATTATTGTCAAGAAAGCATAAAGTTGGTGTATCGTCAAAAAGTGCTCCATCAATAAAAAGGGGAGTGGAAAAATTATGATCTTGTTTTAAAGATATCGGACAGCTTTGGAACTCAGATGTATGGAATTCGAGGATGTTATCAAGATGGTTCAAGGATCTAATCACGCAAACTAGTTTGATAGATGTGACATTTCTTCTGTCGTCCCCAAGGGTGTCAAGGGAGTAAGCGAAACCAAGGGTACTGTCACCGGCAAAACAATGGATGGGATTCAAAGTGAGGGGAAAGCAAAAAATTTAGAAGAATAAGGCTTCAACGTTCCATAAGAAATGTCAGAAAAAGAAAACCCATATTGGCCATCGTTGTGGGGTCGATTAGTTTCTAGATATTTCATTAATTTAATTAATTAAAGAATTGAAGTTATTGTAATTGGTCAATAATTTGAGGGATCACTACCCTTTCCTTTCTTGGGAATATAGGGTAGTTTCCAAGCACTTGAAAATTTTCCTGTTGAATAACACAAGTATAATAGTTTTCACATAGCTTTAGCAAAGAATGAGGCACAGTTTTTTTTTGACTTGGAACTGAAACTATCAGGACCTGCAGCCATGGAGACGTTGGTCTCCTTAAGGACCTTGACCATATCTCTCGTACGGATGTGTATTGGCTCTTGGACACATCTACAAGGGAGATGTGAAGTGGGTGGAAAAGGAGATTTTGGAGTGAATCTAACAGTCAAAATATTAGTTTTATTCAGGGAGCCAACAATCACTTCATTGTTAAATAGTGGAGGAATAGAGGAACTGTTGAATTTGCTCCTGATAGCTTTGAACTGGGACCAGAATTCTTTCCTGCCTTTGCGACTTGCCAATATTCTAACATTCCGCTCAAAAAGAAATTGTTGTCTTTGAATAGTGTTTCAGTTCTGGACATGGATGCAATTGATAGGTGCGAAAAGCAGACTATTTTATTGGTTGATTGCACATATCGTGAAACCGATAAGCGATTCTGCTCTCGTTAAGATCTGCTGTATAAATACCGAATGTATTCACGCATGCCCAAGACTTAGAATTGTACTAAATTCAATGTGCATTCATCAACATCCCTTGAAGCAAAACAGACCGACCAATCAAATTCTTTAGAACACTGATTGAGACTTTCGCAATCTGCAGATTTATTTTATTTTTATTTAACGTTTGGGCTAAGTATTCTCTAAAAAACAATTACATTTTACGTAATAATAAAAAAAATTATTTGAAAATTAATCTCTTGCCTTAAACTATAACACTACAACAATGCTCAATGACTTCTTCGCCGTTGTGTAGTTTGGCTGAATTTCTTCAATTACGAGTTATAATTATTTCTTTAAATGTTTCTTTTGCCACGTCGCGCTGGTAATGTTCTAAGAAACTGTTTTCATTTAAAACAAACCTTCCATCGCGTAACATCACTGACTTATAACAATGAACTGAGCGTATTGTCATTTTCCTATAGGAAAGCATGGCACAAGTTTTATAGTTCTCTCTTTCGCCCTATGGTATAGTTATAGCTACCAACACAAAAAATTGCATTCTGGCATGTTTGCTTATACCATTTGATGTTTCTATATTGGCTACAGATGCAATCATCTCAGAAAGAGTAAGGTAAAGATAATGTTTACCATACTCCGTCTCTCTTGCCAATAAGCAGGTTTCAGTTAAGAATAACTTTTGAAAATTAAAGAAATTAAAGTCGGAATGAATTTAGTTCCTTATAAATCATTTAAAATATCACTTGGGAACAAGAAAACATATTTTTTTAATTAATTCGATTTACGGGTGTAAAATTTCATCTGATTGGTTCTGGAGTTTTACATGTTTTTTATGTAACCATTTTATGATATACAGAAACACAATATTTTTTGTGCCACATGAAATAGCAAATCGCTCAGACCATTTTTTAAGTCAGTGCGTAACATGAATAGGCTCTGTCATGCTTCAAACACACCGAGCAAAGCGATGCTCATGTACGGGTATCCGCGCTTCCTGTTTTCTCTATAGGCTTCAACAACCATGACCGAAGGCCAAGGTGCTAGCTAGGGCCTGCGTTCCTAAATGTATCATATTGAACGCATTTCATCTCTTTCAATCATAAATTCTGCCCAATATTCAATTCACGCGATATTGAGAAATCTCAAAATATTTTAAGTGTGTAAACAAAAATCAAAACGAAAAATAAAAGAATTTGCAACGCAAACAATTTCCGCTATGCAAGCATAATTCTTCCTTGAGAAAATGTACACACCTGAGGTCATTGCTATACCATCTCAACACATTGTGTTTCATTCAGAAATTGTTGTGAACAGAAATGCTGACACTACAATTTCTGATTTTTAATTTTATGTTTTGCAATTCTGCAATAATCCCCCCTCTAGAATTTGTAAGAAACAGTAATTCCTATGTTACCAATTAATATAAATAATCAGAGATTAACCAATAAAAATCAGACTTAAATTCAACTTGAAAGAGTGCTTTTATTTCTCAAGTAAACATCGGCATACTCTTATCATTGGCATATTGGCCATCCTTATCATTGGCATATCCTACCAACAAACATTTTGAGATTTCTCAATATCGTGTGAATTGAATATTGGCCAGAATTTATGACTGAAAGAGATGAAAAAGGTGAGGCACGGAGCAGGGGCGGATCCAGCTAAGGGCGCGGGGGGAGCGCGCGGCCCCCTGCAGACCACTGAAAAAAGTGCAATAGATCTTCTGAATTCTTTCTAACAAATGATTCACATCTATTCTACTGCACCTTTTGAAAAAAACGTAAGAATTTCTGGAAGCGTTCAATATAATACATTTAGGAACGGAGACCCTAGCTAGTACCTTGGCCATGGTTCTTGAAGCCTATAGAGACTTTGGGGATACGAGACCACTTTAAGCGCTCTCCAGCATAAGGAAATAGCATAGGTTTTCGATTTTGTTTCTGGAGTTCGCTTATTTTTCATCTCAGACTCGTAGCTTCTAAGTTGACATCACATTTTTCATCTCGAATTTCGCGGATACGAGATCACTTTCAGTTCTATATATTTGTGAAGGAGAGGGAAGCTTTATTGATGGAGGTTGCTGGTTAAGTTTGATCTGGGCTTGGTGGCTATAATTTGACCTTGAGGTGCCCCATCCTGTGTCTGGGTACTGGAGCTGGCTGAGAGCTTTAGTGGCAATATCTGATACTATGACTAGGACTGCCTGAGGTGTGTTGGACTGGGCTACGTTACCTGTGCCAAGGTTTGGGTAAAATGTTTTCGGCTTATGTGCATTAAGTTAAGTAATGATGTGAAATACCCTAAGCGAATTATATGGGGTTTGTATACTTGTCACCGGTACTGCGGCTTTCTTGGATGTGTGGTACGGTTCTCGTGAATGTGTGAAGTTTTTGCTTCACTTGTGCCCATATGTAGCAGCATGCTACGGTTTTCTGCGCCCACACATACCAGCATGCTACGGTTTTCTTGGATGTATGAAGTTTTTTGCTTCACTTGTGCCCACACGTAGCAGAAAAATAGTACGATTTTCTTGGTTGTGTGGTGCACCTAAATGTAAGCTTTTGTTGTTTTCAAGTGTTGCGACTAAATGTAGGCTTTGGTTTTGAATTAATATTAGTAATAATTAAAGTTAACAGTAGGAAATTTTTGTTCATGCCAATGGATACTAGATGGTGGGTAGGTGGGGGGTATTTTTAATAATAGGATTGGGTAAGGGATAATGAAATTCTCATCAGAAATCCTCTATGGGCTCTGGTTTTCGAGATATTAGCGTATTAATAATTAAAGTTATTTTTGTTCATGATAATGGATTCTAGGTAGTGTGGGGTGGGAGGGGGGATGACATTTTTATCAAAAATCCTCTACAGGTTGGAACATGATATCACCTTGGCTTGATGTTTTCTTACAAAATTATTATTATTATTGGGATCTGGGGGTGTGTGTATTGAAGTCACAGTTGCTCTTTCGAGTGCAAACACCATTTCTTGAGCAAGGTCCCCTGGTGGCATTTGCTAGTACTACCAATTTTGTTCATCTCGGGCTTGCGGATACGAGATCACTTACAGCATTCTCCAGCATATGAAAATAGGATAGAATTTCGATATTTCTTGAGTAAGGTTACGTAGCGGCATTAGCTGGAACTAATAGCGTGTCTAGGCACTTGAGGTTGGCTGAGATATTTAGTGGCAATATCTAATACTATGACTAGGACTGCATGGGGTGTGTTGGACTGGGCTACGTTACCTGAACCAAATTATCAGCATTTGATTTAATAAATGAATGACTCATGTTTTTTCCATAATGTAATTTGATAAAACACTTCCTGTAAGCAACCCAATTCCAAGAATTTAAGAATTTTACCAATAGAAGTGTTTGAAAAGCTGTTAAGCTGTTATCAGAGCTGTTTGTAAAGCTGTTGAGCTAATTTCGAAGCTGTTTAAAAAGCTTTTAAGCTGTTATCAGAGCGGTTTGAACAGCTGTTAAGCTGTTATCAGAGCTGTTTGAAAAGATTTTATCAGAGCTGTTTGGAAAGCTGTTTACCCGTTATCAGAGCTGTTTGGAAAGCTGTTAAGCTGTTATCCGAGCTGTTCGAAAGCTCTCAAGCTATTATCAGAGCTGTTTAAAAGCTGTTTAGTTGTTATCAGACCTGTTGAAAAGCTGTTAAACCGTTATAAGACCTGTTTGAAAAGCTGTGATCAGAGCTCTATGAAAAGCTTTTCACCTGTTATCAGACCTGTATGAAAAGCTATTTAGCTGTTATCAGAACACGCTTTCAGTTGGTCCCAAAGGTCTAGGTGATGTCAGAGACCACAGCCTGTAAGCAAATACGTTGGAATTCATCCTGTGCAATGTTTATTGTAGCAGCAGGATCATTCATGTTTACAAACCGTTGCTATAAAAGCGCAAGCAAACTCTTGGGGAGCACCAGGCAATCTAAGTGATTCACAGTGTTAGTGTCCCCCATCGAGGTGGAGGAATTAATCAACATGTAATAAGAAGTGATTTTGTTAAGTGGGAAGAAATAAAAACAGCATTCGTTGGTAGAATTTGTGCAGGTGTTCTCGTGAATATAAGCCACCTAGATCCTAAGTTATTTATGCAAGATGCTTCCAAATTACTTGCTCGCCGCATTAACAATACATTAAAACAATAATATCATATTAAAGTTGCTACAACGTGCGGTGAGTTTATTAAAGGAACTGGTGATAATGAAGTTATTAAAGACATTAAGTATTTCCAAGCAAGAACTGCCCCAATCATTGTGGAGGATAATTTGAATAGTATAAATTAAATATATACGACCCAATACTCACTCAGCTAGAAGAGTTTCAAGAGAAAGATGTGGTTGGGCATTGCATTCTGTAATACATTTAGCAGTACATATCAACAAGTTTGAACCGATTCGGGGTTCATTTTATATACCTCTACCAAAGGAGATTGCTTTAAAGCAGGGGTGGCCAACCTTTCAGCTTCCGTGGGCCGCATTGGAAGTAGACGAGTTATATTGGGCCACACATAAAATATACGAACCCTAAAGATAGCTAATGAACAAAAACGAAGATATACATACATACTTAGTTAACAATTTTAAGTAATTTAAACTTCATTAATTCATAAATTTTATATTATAAAATTTAAGAAATAGCAACATGAAATTGATGTGATATTTGACATTGTTTTTGAGACAATAATGCATCGATATTTTACGAACGAAGTTGATGCAACTCTCAGTGAGTTCTCAAGGTGGTCATAAGTTATTTTGCTCATATTTTTATTTTTTGTGTGCTTCATCTTAGAAAATAGCTGCTTCCAAATAGCGATGGCATGAATTGTGAAGCAAGGGGTACTTTTCTGTGGGAATATAATTCTTATAAAAGTCCAGTAAAGAGAAATTATTAAATCTTTCTTAAAGTTGAACATCAGATTTCAGCTCTAACCATTTCATTTCAAAATTTGCTGGTAAGTTTATGTCGACTTAAAATGGAGTCGCAAATATGTAAAAAAATTGATGAATTTTTTGGAAATCTTGTAATCTTTTCTCAGATTCCTGTATCAAATCGAAAATCAAGTTTGCATATTTTTCGTTACTCTCAGGACAGTGTTTAGCCAACGTTTCAAATACATAAAATTATTTGCTTGAATTTGTGACTACCATAGTTTCAGTTTCATTTCGAAAGCCGCTATAGTTGAGGCATAGTTGTTTTTCACTTTGAAGACGCAAATTTTGCTCATTTAAATAAGCTGTCCAGTCTACTAAAAAAACAAAAAACAGATATGATTCCATAAATGACTTGATTTCATTTCGCAAAACATAAATTCTTTTCAACACTTTACCCCGACTTAACCATCTTACTTCCGAAAAATAAATAATGTCCCCAATGTCTTCAGTGTCAATTTGACTAATTATAATTGCACGTTGAAAGCTTTCTTTGGCCACTTTGCGCAATTGTACATTTATTATGTCGAGAAGTAACTAAACTACTCCCATGGAAATGTTATAGAGATAAAGAAAATGTTTTATAAAATTAATTGAGAAAGAATTTAAGTATATGAGTTTTGTTGGGCCACATTCAAATCGGTCCTGGGCCACATGCGGCCCGCGGGCCGCGGGTTGGACACGCCTGCTTTAAATCAAGCTTGCATTAATGTGAAAAATAATGATGAAGCTTTCTTCGCGTGGGCAATAACATCAGCGCTATATCGTGCAAATGTTCACTTCCGATAGGACTTCATCATATCCACATTATTCTACTGTGTAAAATTTAACTGGAACGACAATTCCTATGGCGCTTAAGAAAATTAAACTATTTGAAACCAACAACGATTTATGCATAAACGTATTCATCCTAGAGAAATAGCGTTCCTTCACCACAGTTCCAGTTAGACTTACGAAACACAGGATGGACCGACATGTAAATCTCTTATTGCTACAAGATGACTATGGACAGGATGATGATGATCATATGGATGATGATGATGACGATGATGATGTTGATGCCAGCAGATATCATTTCTGCTGGATTAAAGATCTTTCGCGCCTCATCTCGGGACAAACTTCAAAACATAAGTCTAGAGTGTATATATGCGACAGATCTTTGCTCTACTATTATTCTCAAGAAAAATTAACATTACATACTACCGAATGCGAGAAGCAAAATGATTGCAGAATTATGTTTCCCTCAGAGGAAAAGAAATGGCTGGAATATAAGAATAATAACCATAAGAATCCAGTCCCGTTTTTTGTGTATGCCGATCTTGAGGCAATATTGAAGCCGATTCAGGGAAACGATCAAAATACACAGCGAAACCAGGAACACGAAGTTCACAGCATTGGATTCTACTTCCACTGCAAACATGATGCTAAGTTCTCATATTACCGATCATATCGACGAAAGAATTTTCAACAATGGTTTGCATTAGAATTGCAAAAAATTGCATCCATAGCTGTACAGGAAAAGCTGAGCATCAGACCAATGGAACCCCTCACTAAAGAGGAAATGCGTTCACATATGGAAAATACTTGTTGCCATATATGTGAAAAAACGTTTGCAGCCGAAGAGGAACGAGTTCGGAATCATTGTCACTTAACAGGGAAATATTGAGAATCATAACTCAATTCATTTTTTCATAATTTCTTTTAACAGGAAAATACCGAGAACCAGCGCATAATGCATGCAATCTCATGTATCAAGATTGCACCATAGTTCAAGTAACTTTTCACAATTTATCTGGATATGATGCCCATTTCATTGTGAAGGATATAGCTACATCTTTCCCAGGAAAAGTTGATCTCTTACCAATATACAAGGAAAGATATATCTCGTTCACCAAGCACATGGACGGCAGCCACATAAAATTCAGATTCATTGCTTCCATCCGTTTTATGGCAGAATCTTTAAATAAGTTATCATCATTGCTGCCGATGGATAAATTAAACACTACAAGATCAGTATGGCAGGGATTAGATGATGACACTATCAAACTTCTTACACGGAAAGGTGTCTTCCCATATGATTTTATTGATGACTGGGATAAATTGGATTTCCGGAACTCGCCAAACAGGAAGCGTTCTACAATAAACTGACTGACAGTGCTATATCTCCTGTGGACTACAATCATGCTGTAAAGGTCTGGCAAAAATTTGAAATACAAACACTTTGTGAATATTCAGATCTATACCTTAAGACTGATGTTCTCCTATTGGCCGATGTGTTTGAGAACTTTCGAGAAGTGTGCATGAAGACATACAATTTAGATCTAGCACATTATTACACCATGCCCGGGCTAACATGGATTGCTATGCTAAAATACAGTAATGTGAAATTAGAGCTGATAACCGACGTAGATATACTGCTATTCATAGAGAGAGGCATTCGAGGTGGTATATGTCAATGCTCGAACAGGTGTAGTGGATTAGATTAGATTTGTAAAGGGTTGTATAGGCGTTAGCCTCGCAGTTACTGCGACCTGAAAGATCTATTGTGAGTCCCCGTTAAATTAGCTCCATTTATAGGTTTATGCTGTTAATAAAGTCTAGAACCATTCTGGGCTTGATGTTCCATACGTAACTTGGTGGAGGAAAAGCATGTTCAAGGTGGAATAATCTCCGCCTGGCCAATGTTTCGTAGTTGCAGAGCAGGTGCTCCGAGGTTTCGTGAGCATCCTGACAGAAGCGGCAGGATGAAGTCTCAGCCAAACCCAGCTTGTTTAGGTGATACCTCAAGGGTCAATGGCCTGAGAAGAGCTCAGTGATCATTTTGAGCTCTGTTCTTCTAAGGAGTAGGAGTTCTTTTGTTTTTCCGCCAGAGGTGTCGATAAACTTTTTTGCCAGACGAAGTCCTTGTAGCCTTTCCCAATACAGGGATTTTTGTTTATTCTCCCAGTTATTTAGGGTGGCTTTGAGGTAACACTTTGAAGTGCCACAAAATGGCTCTGGTCCGACAAACTGAGTTTCCGCTCCTCTTTTGGCTAGGCCATCCGCAATTTCTTTGCCTTTGTGGCCCTCATGTCCAGGTACCCACATGAGGATAACTATGTTTCTCCTTGATAGATTTTTGAGGGTTTGTAGACATTCCCAGACTATCCCTGACTTGACAGTGTATGACTTCAAAGCCTTGAGGGCAGCTTGACTGTCCGAGAGGATATTAATGATTGAGCCATTTATGGCTCCTTTAATGCAGGTATTGGCACATTCTTCAATGGCTAATACTTCGGCTTGGGATACGGTAGGGGTACAGCCTAGAGCCTTTCATATATGGCATCTGGGGCCGTATACACCCAATCCGACTTCACTGTTTGTTTTTGAGCCGTCTGTATACCACACCATCGATCCTTGTTGGAAGGACGGTTTAGTGGAGTGCCATTGTTGTCGGTCTCAAAGAACCACTTGGAATGGTCTTACAAAATCCACTCTGGGTATGATTATATCAGATATAGTCGTCACTTGCTCGAAGCATATCTGTTTTAAGATTCTTAAATGACCAACCAGATCGCCTGGCTTTAACTGTTTCTCCGTTTGTACTCTAATAGCACTGGAGATCGCTTCTTTTTCACCTACAAATGCAGGGGTGCAAGGTTTAATAAGGCTGCCATGGCTGCTGTAGGACAGGTTGTCATGGCACCAGTTATTCCTAGACAGGCAAGCCGCTGGGTTTTTTGAAGCAGAACCTCAGCCGCCTTTTGATTAGTTTTTGGCCACCATGCGAGGGCCGCATAGGTGACCATGGGTCTAAAACCCTTGGTGTACGTCCAGTACAGCATTTTTGGCTCAAGACCCCATGTACTGGCAATGAAGCGACGACACGTGTAGAGAGATCGCATCGCTCTATCTGTCACTCTGGACAGAGGCGAATTCCAGGTAAGTTTCTTATCTAGGCGTATCCCCAGATATTTGACTTCGTCTGAAAATATCAATTCCGTATTATCAAGAAGAGGAGCCGTTAGTGAAAGCATCTATCTTCTTGTGAACGGAACGATAACCGTTTATGCTAAGGCCTTTGTTAGTAAAACAAATAATAAATATATGGATGATTTTAAGCCTGAGGAGAAAGAGAAATATCTGATGTATTATAATGTTAACAACCTTTATAGATGGGCTATGTCACAGCATTTACCAACCGGAGGATTCAAATGGGCTGATGTTCCCAATATTAACGTTTCAGAAATTCCTGATGATTCTCCAACTGGATACATATTCGAAGTCGACTTGGATTATCCTCAACATCTACATGATAAGCGTAAGGACTTACCGTTTTGCTCTGAGGATGCAGCACCACCTGGAGCAAAATTAGAAAAGCTTTTGACAACATTACATCCAAAAACTATATATATTCTACACTACATGGTCTCATCCTGAAAAAAGTGCACCGGGTTCTTCAATTCGACCAATCAGCTTGGCTTAAACCATATATTGACTTAAATGCTACCAAACGGATGTAGGCTACAAGCGATCATGACAAGGACAGCTATAATAGATGAATAATGCAGCTTTTGGTAAGACCATTGAAAAATGTGCGCAAGTATCACGATATCAAGCTTTGCGTAACGTGGGAAGGTCGCTATGGTGCAAAAGCTCGGATTACGGCACCCAACTTCCACAGTGCAACGATATTTGATGAGAATTTAGTTGCTGTGGAATTAAGGCGACTCAAAATCTTATTCAATAAGCTCATTTATATTGGAATGGCAGTTTTGGAAATTTCAAAGATATGCCGCTACGATTTCCACTACAGTTTTATGCAGCGTGAATTTGGAGATAAATGTAAAGTCATGTATACAGATACAGTTTCTCTAATATATGAACTTGAAGAGAAAAATGTCAGTCAAAAGAAGATCGCATTGAGTCCTTATGATAATAAGCGACATAGCGGACCGACGGATACTCTACCATAGGGGCATTACTGCATTTCATCAGATCAACAAGTGGCAACTGAAAAGAATCTAAGACTAGTGTAAATAATAAATGTATTATAGTTTTAGTTTTATTTATTAATGTAATTAGCATTATAACTACATGTATAAAGTATTATAATTATAAATTTATTTTAAATTATTAAATGTTTTTTCAAGAAATTATAAAACATCTTTGTTATTAATCCAATAATTGTGTTTTGATGAAAATCCGAGCCATTTAAACGTAATCCTTATCTCCACCCTTCTTTAAGATTTTCTCTTCGATATTATTTGTTACTGAAGTAAACAGATAGTTTTCCATCTTCGCGATTTCATCATTGATAAATAACGTTAAATTTGTCACCTCTATATTAATAGTTTTCTTATTTCTTCAACACTTATTTTAATTTTCTTGTCAACGTAGTCTTTGGTAGTAGCATAATCATTTTCAAGGGGTTCACTAAGTCTTTTTATACACTTTGAGTTTTGATCGTAGTCTCCGTTTATCGTTAAATTAAATCCAATACCCCGCTCTCCTTGTTCACCAGCAGGACTCTGAACTTCTTGACAGCTCTGATTGCAGGTTAACAGCTTTCCAAACAGCTCCGATAACAGCTGAACAGGTTTTCAAACAGCTCTTATAACAGCTTAGCAGCTTTTAAACAGCTATGATAATAGGTTAACAGCTTTCCAAACAGCACTGGTAACAGCTTAACAGCTTTCCAAACAGCTCTGATAACAGCGTAACAGCTTTTCAAACAGCTCTGATACCAGCTCAACAGGTTTTAAAACAGCTCTGATAACAGCTTTACAGCTTTTAAATAGCTCTGATAACAGCTTAACAGCTTTTAAGAAAGCTTTTAAAACAGCTCTGATATCAGCTTAACAGCTTTTCAAACAGCTCTGATAACAGCTTAACAGCTTTTTAAACAGCTCTGATAATAGCTTCACAGCTTTTCAAACAGCTCTAATAACAACTTAACAACTTTTCAAACAAGTCTGATATTCAAACAGAATCCTCACCATCAACCAGAGAGGAATCCTCCTGTGACGTTGTTTACTAGATGGAATCTAGTACCAAGACTAAATACATCTGATATCAAAAGGCTGCCCAAGAGCAGACAATGCTAGAATCAAAGATCAAGGTAACGTAAGCGATCAAGGTAAAACTGTTGCTTCCAAAATCACATCCCAACGTTTTCTCCCTACAGCGCCTACAGTGTAAGTTTCCATGCTGTTTTATGAGTTCTCCAAGTACACAAAATGGATGTTTCTAGTGCTAAATTAATTTGATTTCTTTACTCTGCCTGTCGAATTCGCAAATGAGAATGATATGATATGAGGTTGTTTATATGACTGCATATCAAGAATGTCTTATGTAAATAAAAAAGAAAATGTGAAAATTTGTTTACTTTATACGAATTCCTGTGAAACACTTCGATTGGTAAAATTCTTAAATTCTTAGAATTGGGTTGCTTACAGGAAGTGTTTTATCAAATTACATTTTGGAAAAAAACATGAGTCATTCATTTATTAAATCAAGTGCTGATACCTTGTTACAGGTATCGTAGCCCAGTCCAACACACCCCAGGCGGTCCTAGCCATAGTATCAGATATTGCCACTAAATCTCTCAGCCAACCTCAAGTGCCTAGATACAGGAGAGGGAATCTTACGGAAAAATTGTAGCTTCCAAGACCAGATCAAACTTAACCAGCAACATCCACCAATAAAGCTTCCCACCCCTTCACAAATATTTAGAGCTACGATCACCGAGATGTAAACTAAGCCAACTCTGGAAACAAAATCGAAATCCTCTGCTATTTTCTTATGCTGAAAGTTATCTCGTATCCCCAAGCCCGAGATGAACAACATAGGTAGTACCAGCAAATTCGGCCAGAGGACCATGCTCAAGAAATGGTGTTTGCACTCGAAAGAGCAACTGTGACTTTTCGATACACGCACCCCACGACACAATAATAATATTAATTTGCTAAGAAAACATCAAGCCAAAGTGATATCATGTTGTGAAATTCGAACGATGCTGATATATACAACAGCACTTGAAAAGAGCAAAACCAAGATGACGTCATGCTGATATCTAGCACTTTCCCGCTAATAAAAGAAATCAGCAAAACCGAGACATGCTATTAGTTCCGGCTAATGCCGCTAGGTAACCTTACTCGAGAAATATCGAAATCCTATGCTATTTCCCTATGCTGGTGAGTGCTGTAAGTGATCTCGTATCCCCAAGCCCGAGTTGAACATCATAGGTAGTACCAGCAAATGCCACCAGGGGTACTTGCTCAAGAAATGGTTTTTGCACTCGAAAGAGCAACTGTGACTTTTCAATTCACGCACCCTCAGGAGCCATAATAATTATAATAATTTGCTAAGAAAACATCAAGCCAAAGTTATATCATGTTGTGAAATTCGAGTGATGCTGATATCTACAACAGCACTTGAAAACAGAAAAACCAAGTTGACGTCATGCTGATATATAGCACTTTCCCGCTAATAAAAGAAATAAGCAAAACCGAGACATGCTATTAGTTCCGTCTAATGCCGCTATGAAACCTTACTCAAGAAATATCGAACTTGTTTGCTATTTTCCTATGCTGGAGACTGCTGCAAGTGATTTCGTATCCCCAAGCCCGAGATGAACAAAATCGGTAGTACCAGCAAATGCCATGCCACCAGGGCACCTTGCTCAAGAAATGGTGTTTGCACTCGAAAGAGCAACTGTGACTTCCATACATCCCCTTCAATGCATCCCCAGGACCCAATAATAATTTGCTAAGAAAACATCAAGCCAAGGTGATATCATGTTCCAACCTGTAGAGGATTTTTGATAAAAATGTCATCTCCCCTCCCACGCCGCACCACCTAGAGTCCATTCTGATGAACAGAAATAACTTGAATTATTAATACGATAATATCTCGAAAACCAGAGCCCGTGGAGTGCTTCTGATGAAAATTTCATTACCCGCTCCCTATCCTATTATTATAAATACACCCCCCCCCCCTCACGAACCCACTAGCTAGAATCCATTTGCATGAGCAAAAATTTGCTACTGTTAACTTTAATTATTACTAATATTAAATCAAAACCGAAGCCTACATTTAGGCGCAACACTTGAAAACAACAAAAGCCTACATTTATTCGCACCACACATCCAAGAAAGCCGTAGCGTTTTTCAGCTACGTGTGGGCGCAAGCGAAGCAAAAAACTTCATACATCCAAGAAAACCGTAGCATGCTGCTACGTGTGGGCACAGAAAGCCGTAGCATGCTGCTGCGTGTGGGCACAAGTGAAGCAAAAAACTTCATACATCCAAGAGAACCGTACCACACATCCAAGAAAGCCGTAGTACCGCTGACAAGTATACAACCCCGATATAATTCGCTTAGTGTATTTCACAACATTACTTAACTGAATACACATAAGATGCAAACATTCTACCCAAACCTTGGTACAGGTAACGTACATAGCCCAGTCCAACACACCCCAGGCAGTCCTAGTCATAGTATCAGATATTGCCATTAAAGCACTCAACCAACCTCCAGTACACAGACACAGGAAGGGGCACCTCAAGATCAAATTGTAGCCACCATGACCAGATCAAACTTAACCAGCAACCTCCATCAATAAAGCTTCCCTCTCCTTCACAAATATATAGAACTGAAAGTGATTTCGTATCCCCAAAACTCGAGATGAAAAATGTTGATGTCAACTTAGAGGCTACGAGTCTGAGATGAAAAATAAGCGAACTCCAGCAACAAAATGCAACAAAACCTATGCTATTGCCCTATGCTGGATAGTGCTAAAAGTGGCCTCGTACCGCCAACGTGATCTCGTATCCCCACGATTTGAGATGAGAAATAAGCGAACTTCAGAAACAAAATCAAAATTCTATGATATTTTCCTATGCTGGAGAGCGCTAAAAGTGTCTTGTATCGCTAAATCCATGACATAAACCAGTCAAGCCAAGACACAACCCCACATTTAGTATGGACTCAAACCACCTAGAGACGGTTGGCGCCATCTGTGGTGTAATCCTGGAAACTAAAAAGGGTGGTCTGGAACCCGCGTAGCGTAACTACTATGATTGCATCTGTAGCCAACATAAAAACATCAAATGGTATAAGCAGACATGCCAGAATGCAATATATTGTGTTGGTAAGTTATAGCTACCATAGGGCGAAAGACAGAAATACGAAACTTGTGCCATGCTTTCCTATAGAAAATTGATGTTATGGTACTATGTTGAGAGTGATTTCGTTTGGACGTGAAATCCAGACTGCCAGCATGAGCTGACAGATCACTCGGCGGACAGCGCTGACTGCAGGGCGGCACGCTAGCTCGCCTCGGCTATTGGCGGTGAGTGTGGGGAGGTTCCACGAAAAACCTGCCGCTGCCGCCTGCCATAATCAAAAAACTTCGTGCCTATTTACCAAAAACGCCGTTATACATTCAGTCCTGAAGGGACCTTTACGTCACTTACCTACATCCAACATTGAAGGTGCAGATGATATGCCTTCACTGCATGCCCCAACCACCCAACCGACTCTGACAGCAGATATTTTCAGTGTCCCTTTGTAGACTAGCGGACCCAGACGATCTTTATGCAAGAGGGCTCCAAGAAAGTGAAAGGAGAAATAAAAGCGTTCAGCACTTCGTTTTTACGTTATAAACAAAAATATCATTTATTCTTTTTCCTTATGGGCTAACAAATACAATTTGTGTTGGATCTTAAATTCACCCCCGTAGTTTCTAATCTGACTTTTTTCTTTTTACAGTTCTAATTGATTCCAGCTTTTCGGCGGATATGTATACAAAGTTTTCTTCTCTAGCGTGACGTTAAAGGAATTCATTTCAGCAACAATACATCAATAAAAAGACAATTACAGAAGCCTTGCATTCTCGCCGTTCTTGATATAATACAGTCTTCATAAATCAACAAGCTAAATTCTATATTTTATCTAAAAGCGCTCTTAGCAAATATTTTTTCTCAATTTGCTGCTCCTATTCATCTTGATATAATATTATGAAAAATAATTACCGACAAGTACGTTAAATCCTCACGACATGTCTTCTTAAACACAACTTAAATAAATTAAAAGAAAAATACAAAAGAGTTGTTGCTCTAGCATGTGTTTAACAGAAAATAAATTTAAGACCGAATCAATAATTAAAAATTTGATTTACTTCATTTCTAATATAATTATCGGACAAATTATGTCCCTCAATTTTTTTTTAGTAGAGAATATTATGATCTCACAATCCGTAGTGTATACAAATCATACTGAGACTCAACAAAACCTCATTTTTCTCTCTTCTTTTTCGTTTTCCCCTATTTTTTTTTTTTGTTAATACAATTATTTAGACGTTACTAATATTCTCTATCAACCGAAGGAACCGAATTGGTAACACAAGGCAAAAATTCCTTTTCACTATACTATCAGCCTCATAGAGAAGATACCCCTACCGCTGGCTAGTCTGGAGCGAAAGCAAACCGGTAGAGTTATTATAATGATGAGTGTAAGAATGCTTCGATGTCCAAGTATTTCTCGAGAAGGCCTTCTAGAGGGGTACGATTGACCAATAACATAATCAGGGTATCTGCGGAAAACTCGATTATTCCAACTTCCTAACGGTTTCCTTATGCACTTCACAATCTATGTTCTCCCTCCTTTGAGGTGAACCTGCACTACTGACCAAGTACTTCCTTAGAGAACTTAGGTTCGGTACTTATGACTAACTTAAGGAACCTAGTGTATGATAATACTTCATCGGGAATAGACTTCGACGATCTTTTATAAAAGAATATATCAATATTTTGACAGACGATAATTCCCCGACACTCTGTATGAAGATGTGTTACTATTCTAATGGAAGATACGTCGACGGCATTTTAAACAAAAATGTATGTCGATATTTCTAATGTAAAATAGGCTAACGACATATTATATAACTAAAATGTTAATATTTCTAATGGAAAATAAGTCCGATGACCTTTGATAGAAGAATATATTAATATTTTAATGAAAACTTAGTCCGATGACATTTTATAAAAACTATTGATATATTAATGGAAAAGAATTCGATGACAATTTATGTAGTAACACTTCAACATTTTAATGAAAAATCAGGCCGATTCCTTTGATATGACACTATAATAATATTTCAATCAAACCTCAGTCCGATGACGTCTTATATACCGAAATTGTAATAATATTTTAAAGGAATAAGGTTCGATGACACTTTATGTGAAACCATTTCAAATTCTTAATGAAAATTCAGCCCGGTGGCCTTTGATATGGCACTATATTAATACTTTAATCAAAAGTCAGTCCCATGACGTTTTATATACCAAAAATGTAATAAAATTTTAAAAGAATAAAGTTCGATGACACTTTATGTGGAACCATTTCAAATTTTTAATGAAAGTTCAGCCCGATGGCCTTTGATGAAACCATATTTTACTGTTGCAATGAAAAAATCAGTCCGATTTTTCCTCTCTGTCCCTATTACCGGCATCTTCGTCGTTCTCATTTCCTTGTTCGCATGGAGCACAGTGTTCCAGTGACAATTCTGACAATCAGATGTCAGTAAAGACGCGTCAAGTGGGGTGCCGTATTTTCACGAAGCTACACTAGTGCTACGCTCTGGCGTTCATGCGGCCATAACAATGACAATACGCTCAGTTCATTGTTATAAGTCAGTGATGTTACGCGATGGAAGGTTTGTTTTAAATGAAAACAGTTTCTTAGAACATTATCAGCGCGACGTGGCAAAAGAAACATTTAAAGAAATAATTATAACTCGTAATTGAAAAAAATCAACCAAACTACACAATGGCGAAGAAGTCATTGAGCATAATTGTAGTGTTATCGTTTAAAGCAAGAGATTAATTTTTAAATACTTTTTTTTTATTATTTCGTAAAATGTAATAGTTTTTATAGAATACTTAGCCCAAACGTTAAATAAAAACAAAATAAATCTGCAGATTGGGAAAGTCTCAATCAATGTCCTAAAGAATTTGATTGGCCGGTCTGTTTTGCTTCAAGGGATGTTGATGAATGCACATGTCAATTTAGTACAATTCTAAGTCTTGGGAATGCGTAAATATATTCGGTATTTACACAACAGATCTTAACAACAGCAAAATCACTTATCGGTTTAACGATAAGTGCAACCAAGCAATAAAAGCGAAATAGTCTGCTTTTCGCACCAATAAATTGCATCCATGTCCAGAACTGAAACACTATCCTAAGACAAGACCAGACCAGACCAGAATATTAGAATATTGGCAAGTCGCAAAGGCAGCAAAAATTTCTGGTCCCAGGTCAGCGCTATCAGGAGCAAATTCAGCAGTTCCTCTATTCCTTCACTATTTAACAGTGAAGTGATAGTTGGCTCCCTGAATAAAACTAATATTTTGACTGTTAGATTCACTTCAAAATCTTCTTTTCCACCCACTTCACATCTCCCTTGTGGATGTGTTCAAGAGCCAATACACATCCGTACGAGAGATATGGTCAAGGTCCTTAAGGAGACGAACGTCTCCATAGCTGCAGGTCCTGATAGTGTCAAGTCCAAGTTAAATAAGAACTGCATCTCATTCTTTGCTAAAGCTATGCGAAAACTATTCTTATTGTCTTATTCGACAGGAAATTTTCCAATTGCTTGGAAACTACCTTATGTTAAGCCTATTCGCAAGAAAGGAAAGGTAGTGATCCTTCAAATTATTGACCAATTAGTATCACTTCAATTTTTTAAACGATTTTTGAATCTATCATTAACTCCAAATTAATGAAATATCTAGAAACTAATCGAACCCACAACGATGGCCAATATGGCTTTTCTTTTTCTGACTATTCTTATGGAACGTTGAAGCCTTAATCTTCTAAATTTTTTGGTGAGTCCAAAATCGTTGCCCTAGATATTTCAAAAGCTTACCATAGTGTCTGGATTTCAGCCCTTTTAGCCAAACTTAAAGCAGTTGGCCTCTATCGTCCTCTTCTATTATGAATGTAAAGTATTTTATCTGGTCGCTTTATACGAGTTATATTAGATGGCGTTACATCTCAATCTCAGCCAATAAATTCCCGCTGCCTCAGGGCTCTGCTTTATCTCCATCAATCTTCTCAATTTTCATTATTGATCTGCTTTCACTCACTTTAAATCCCATCCATTGTTTTGCCGAAAACAGCACCCTTGGCTTTGCTTACTCCCTTCACACCCTTGGGGACTACAGAAGAAATGCCACATCTATCAAACTAGACTGCATGATTAGATCCTTGAACCATCTTGATAACATCCTCGCATGGAGCAAGCAGAATCACATCGAGTTAAATACATCTAAGTTCCAAAGCTGTCCCATATCTTCATAACAAGGTCATAATTTTTCCACTCCCGTTTCCATTGATGGAGCACTTTTGACGATACACCAACTTTATGCTTTCTTGACAATAATGTTTGCAGTATGTTAAGCTGAACAGATCACAACTTCTCTGTTGCCAAATAAACAACGAAATACCTTGGATTTCTGAAAAGATGTAAGAAATATTTCAGCCCATCGATTCTAGCGATCCTGTACAAGTCCTACATCAGACCTAAAATGGAATACAATTTCCATATGTAGACAAGTGCTGGTCGCAGAACCTTAGCTTTATTGTTCCTTCAGTTCATTGGCGATGTCGAAAAATCTGCCATATGGACACACTCGAGCACCGCCGCAATATTGGTTGCCCTTCACTCCTATATTGTTAGATGCATGATCATTGTTCTGAAGAAATGTTTAGTCTGATCTTGGATTTCTCCATGTAATACTCGCACACTGTAAGCTGGGCACATCTTCCCTTAAAAATACTCTCGGTCGTGTGCGAACGTGGAACAGCCACCATTCTTCTGTCTTTTCTCCGGCATGCAATCTGCGAAAGTTTAAGGGTGACATACATCAGCACCTTCTCCACGTTCCTCACGTTCCGTAATTACATTCTTTATCACCTTCTTGCCATGTTGTGCTTTCCATAATAGTTCATAGGATATCTCCTGAGCTTGGCTTACTAATATAAAAAACAAAAGAAGTCACACTGTCTTAGCTTGCCGACGAAGTAATATACGTACATGGTATATATTGCATCTATTCTGTGACTGCTATTTTAAATAAATGCAACTTTTTAATTCCTGGATTTTACAAAAAAAAATGTACGATGGTTTAATCATTTGAATAAAATACACTTTCCTAGTTTTACTAACTGAAATGGATGATTGGGAAGTTTTACACTTCCACCATTTACAAACCAAAACAAAATGAAAGTCTCCTTTGACTTTCGAGAGTGGCAAAGTACGTTGAGCATCTTCGTTGTGAGTGGTAGCCACTTGCTAATCTGTTCGACTCGTATCCTTTAATTAATACATTTTGTGCCTTTGACATTTGCGAGTGGTGGCGAGTGTCTTCAAACTATTATTCAGTTTTCAGTACATACCATTTTTAAACCATAGTTGCGCCCCTCCTCACCGGAATCATGGATCCGCCACTGGTGTGGAGTACGGTGTTTAGAAAAAACAAAGGAACAAGATGAAAAGAAAGTAACCGACGGGCCGTGTATTTGTGCACAAGTTTTGGTGTGTTGACTAGAAGGATAGGTTAATAAAAAGCTATTGAATTGTCTATCTAGAATAATTATATATAAAGATAACTATATGTATTGTTATCTGATTCCTTCTAGCGTTCTCGTTAAGGTTAGCACCTTGTCGACCCGTCACCACCACAACCGGGTTGGGAACCAACGTTCCTCGTGGGGCATACTGCTGCAGACGCTTACTAAACCAAAGCAGAAAATTTACTTGGGGGCCTGATGGAAGGCTCAGGCTTTCTAGGGAGCTGCGGCAATCCACTCGTCTTTTTCTGTTACCGTTTTTTTTTTTGTTAAGCGTTCCATCCTTAAGTCTAGTTGGATCCTGTCTTCTTTTTGATTCTTGTTGTCTTCTGTTTAAAACTTTTAGTTCTTTTAATTTTGGGTAGATACCGAGAAAAACAAGACATCCTCTTTTACTTCCACAACTTTCTATTTCTTCAACTTTTATCAATTTCTTTAGACTCATCGATCTTAGCACCGCTTACACCAACATCCATATTACATTTATTTAAAAAACATGACTTCCCACTTTTCTCGGGTCTCTTTTCCTACTGTATTACAATTGTTCGTTTTTTCTTTTCGACTTTCGTACTATCATTCTTATGGTGAGGTTTCATTTGACTTATTTAATCACATTTCATTTAATGCACATATTTCTATTTCAGTATCTGACAAAAGTTATTTTAATTATTTTTATCTATAATACATGCTACATTATTTCATGTATTCCTGTTTCAGTATCTGTCTACACTTATTATAATTGTTTTTACCTATAATGAATGTTCTTATGATGGTGCCTCATAACTACACATATGTATCCCATAAATTAGTTTGCTTATACAAGCACTTTCATTTGACATAAGGTTTTGAACAACCCATTAAAATTAACTTGACATACCGATTTTTAGGTAAATCACCTACATTAATAAAATTTTGCTTTTTTGCATAATTAACATATTTTGTTTGTAGTTTTTGTTAGGCTTGATAATGGTCTAAACCCATGACCGAAATATCGGAATATTTCTGGAAAATAAACAATGGCTTAAACAACCATATGGTTTTTTCTTAAATAAACTGGATCGCCCCATACACTCCATACATAAATAAATTTCTCCACAAGTTTTAAATAAGTAAATTTTTATCTATAAACTTAAACAGTAAATTTTGCAAAATTCCAAATAAATAAATTTTTGTAAACTAAAGGTTGAAAAGAATTACCACTCTGGTAAAAGGTTTCTAAATTAAGCAAATTTTAAGAAAACGATTATAAATAAATGGAAAAAAAAAATATAAAAAAAAGGTCGGTGAACGGATGATCTCGATCCATCGCTGGTGAGATTCTGAGAAGGACGGATAGTACTTTAATTTTGTATCGCCTAAGTGTGTAAATAGGCACAATATAAATGGAATCAATTTGTGTAGTCATCTCCACCAAAGTGCAAAAGTGAGTAAAGTCAAAGGTCGGTGGACGGACTGTCCCGACCCATCAGCGGTGAGATCCTGAAAGGGACGTGCAGTCCTTTAATATCGAAAGATATAACCCGTAAGTGATAATGAAATTACAACAGATACCTGTTACATGAATAGACGCAACCTCTATATTAGTAATTATTTTTCTTAGAATTGATATAAATATTTAAAATTTATTGAGTGTTAAACAGTGTAATTGTTAAGAAAATTGGTGACAAAAGCCGCTCCCGAGTCATTTCTTGTCTTGATCCTTGAATAATTCCATTTGCATGGCTTTTATTTTCAACGATACCTTTCATTATTACCGCAATATATTTTTGAAGATAATTAGTGAAGTAAAGTCATTTTTGTGATTCCTCTTTGATATCTTATTTTACATTGCTTGCACTTCCAATGCTATCTATTATATTATCCTTGCATTGAATAATTAGCCGTCGTATATTTAAAGAGAATAAAAAAATAAATAAATCTACCCCCGTGAATGAGTCTAATAAAGTGTTCTAATTAGTGAAAGCGAAACGCTTAATAATTTTGAAAAGAAACAGATAAAGTTAGTTTATAACGATTAAAATCTTTTTGTATAAACGAAGTTGTGCTGGATATAGTTACCTTCTATTGAGGTTACTGCACTCTTATTCGAAGAACTGCGTAACTATTACGAAGAACCAAACATGGACATTAAAGTTCAAATAACCGATATATAAAATTTAGTACATGCTTTCGACACGTACCCGTCAAAACTTAACAAGTTCATTTCTTGTGGTGGAATAACTTTTAAATCCGCTAAAACTACTGAAGAGAGAAAACTCTTCCTATAGATAGTGCAAACCAAACCAAACCAAACAAAGGTCCTGCCTTCGAACACGTTGAACATACAACTTATACCTCTTGCGAGGATGTGGCCAAAGCCTTAAAAGAGAATTTTAAGGAAGATATTGTTACGTGCCACAAAGTGAATCAAGCGTCATCTGTTAGGAATGGAAGCAACTTTAGGTTAGTGTCATCTTAGTAAACTTTGGGTTCGGAGAACGGAATATTCAGGAAGGTTCTAGGATAATTCGTAGAGTATAAATACGGCGCTCTGACAGCTAGGAGGCGAAGTATTATTTCAGACAGCGAGGTGAGAAGTGAACGAAGTAAACTATTTGGATTGCGATAATTAGAAGTACAGTACTAGCGATAAATAAAGAGTTGATTTGATAATTATTTGTGAATTTGTGAGAGTAAACAGTAAAGTTAAATAAAGAAAGAACTTTTGAATTATATCTGAAATATTGTGTTTTAAATTACGAACTAAGGCCACGCTCGTAACAACTGGTGTCAGAAGTAAAATAAAATCGCGAAATAAAGTGGTGGCATTTGACTTTGAAATTCAAAGAGTGATTAATTTTGTGAAATCGCGCAAGAATGGGACGCAAACTAGAGGAGCTTCGCATACAGGAATTGAAAGTGGAGTTAGGGAAGCGGTCATAGCAAACGACAGGTCTAAAGAATGTTCTAGTCGAGCGACTTAGACAAGCGTTGATAGAGGAAGAAAAGTATCCTGATACATACGTTTTCGAGGAAGAACCAGAAACTGAAGGAGAACCTGCGATGAACATAGAACAGCTTTTGGGTACTTTAATGACCAAAATGGAGGTTTCAACCCTGCAAGTGAAAAATGCTCTTGAGGAACAAAAGAATTCTCTGGCAGCCCGTTTGGACGATCAAAAGAATGCCCTTGAGGAACAAAAGAATGCTTTTGAGGAACAAAAGAATGCTTTTGAGGAACAAAAGAATGCTTTTGAGGAACAAAAGAATTCTCTAGAAGCGCGTTTGGATGAACAAAAGAATTCTCTGGAATCCCGTCTAGATGAACAAAAGAATTCTCTAGAAGCCCGTTGGGATGAACAAAAGTGTTCTTTGCAGAAGAAACCTGTTTGGAGGAACAGAAGACATTTCTTAAAAATTCATAAGACGAACAAAATGTAAAAATTGAAGGAATCCAGCAGGAAGTGCTGGAAGTTCAACAGCAAGTGTCGGAAGTGCAACAGAATGTTACGGAGAAGCTTGACAACTTTAAAGCAGATTTGGACAGAATGAAGTATCGACAACCTCGGCACGAAGGGAGTGAAATAAACGGTGCAGGCAGAATGAAACCTCCAATATTTGATGGACAAAATTCGTGGCATATTTTCAAGAGACAGTTTGAGGCAGCTTCCGAAGTAAATGGATGGAATGACGCAGACAAAGCTACAGCTCTGGTATTAGCACTTCGAGGTTCTGCATCAGAGCTTTTACAAACTATACCGATAGAAAGGCAACGTGATTATACTTCATTAGTACAGGCGATAGAGTTACTTATGGAGATGAACACATGCAGCAAGTATATCGCCTGCAGTTACGCAACAGGACTCAAAAGCATGGCGTGTCACTACAACAACTGCGGGCTGATGTGGAAAGATTAGCTTATCTTTCGTACTCTAGCGTAAATGCGGATTTCCTTAATGAAGTGGCAACAGAAGCATTTGTGAACGCTATTGCAGATCAAAATTTACAACAAGCGTTAAGGCTAGCAGGAAAGAAATCAACAGCAGAAGCACTAACCTATGCACTAGCGTATGAATCTGCCAGGCAAGCTTCTCGAAGTGCAGTACGAGTGAGAGAAATTTCGGTGGAGGAATGTACTTGCAACAGAATGCAGTCACCACAGAGCGGCAATTTCCGTTGCTGGAATTGTAATAGACTGGGACACCTCCAAAGGGACTGCAGAAAACGCCGACGAATGGAAGCGCTAGAAGAAGGGCAGAGATATCGAGCTGGGCAAAGATATCGAGTTGGGCAGCAGACTCACAGCAGAATACCGTCATCAGAGACCACTCGTTCGCGTGGTGTCATTCGATGCTGGAAATGTAGTAGACTGGGACACCTGCAAAACGACTGTAGGAAACGAGGACGAATTCAAACAACAGAAGAAGAAGGGAGAAGATGGCCAGCTGGAGAGCCAGCTTTCCGTGGAGAGACTAGACTGCAACCTCATGACTTTGAAATCCCATGCCGCAAAGGACGTGTCCACGGATATGCAGAAGCTTTTTCACAACGTCCATGCAATCCTGAATGGAAACATTGCGGACGGATGGAACAAAAAGATGACGATGACTACAATGATGATAACGAAAGTCGAAAGAAGAAAAGAAAGAAATCCAAAGATGATGATGATTATGGTGATAAAAGTAAAAAGAAGAAAGGAAAGAAATCCAAGAGCGAGGACAATGAAAGAAAGAAAAAGACGAAAATTAAAGGGTCTAAAGATGCTGATAATGACGATGATAAGGGTATAATGAAGGTCGGAAAAGGTAAAGATAAAGTTTCTGACGATGATGATAATAAGAAGCGCAAAGGCGGCAATGAAAAGGATGACAACGGCAATCAAAAGGGCAAGAAATTTGAGGACAAAGGAATCAAAGATAAAAGACGAAAGAAAAATCAAAGCATGGAAGAGTGTTTCAACAAAACATTAATCAAACATCTCCGGAAGGTCTTCAACTATAATCAACGCGATTGGTTTCGACATATTCCTATATTTCTAATGGTTTATATATCAGCTGTTTACAATATGACCAGACAAAGCCCATGTAAGGTCATTTTCGGAAAGGAAATGCGCTTACCTAGCGACCTCAAGTTTGGTATACCCAAAGGCGAACAAAAGTTATAAGAAGGCTACGTAACAAAGCTCAGACAACGATTAGCTGATGTGCACGAGGCCACGAGACGTTCTCCAAAGTTACCACAACACTGGGAGAGACCGTATGCAGTTAAAACTAAAATTAATAACATGCCATACAAGAATCAGCGCGGTACAAGATGGAAAAGAAAAATCGTTCATATAGATCGCTTGGGTCAATACGGAGAGCACCAAGACCGTGGACCATCTGTTGTTCGGAACGAACAAATTTTAAGAAGGGGGCAGTGTTACGTGCCACAAAGTGAATCAAGCGACATCTGTTAGGAATGGAAGCAACTTTAGGTTAGTGTCATCTAAGTAAACTTTGGGTTCGGAGAACGGAATATTCAGGAAGGTTCTAGGATAATTCGTAGAGTATAAATACGGCGCTCTGACAGCTAGGAGGCGAAGTATTATTTCAGACAGCGAAGTGAGAAGTGAACGAGGTAAACTATTTGGATTGTGATAATTAGAAGTACAGTACTAGCGATAAATAAAGAGTTGATTTGATAATTATTTGTGAATTTGTGAGAGTAAACAGTAAAGTTAAATAAAGAAAGAACTTTTGAATTATATCTGAAATATTGTGTTTTAAATTACGAATTAAGGCCACGCTCGTAACAATATATTACGTTCCACTGTCCAAAGCGAAATTAGGAACACGTCACAAGGCTGTAGATAAACAGTAAAAGGATATGGTCAAAGACTAATGCATTTACTATCTCTGCTGAATCAAGCGACATACAATAGCGTCGAAGATGTGAATACAAGTAAGTTCCTCATCGACGAAAATAACAAATTAGCTGTCCAAGTGTTGAGGACGGATTAACAAACCACAATCTAAAAATCCTCGTGAAAGATTACAACAAAACTGCCTTGAAATATTGGGCAGATTACGGTGTAGACCAAGGTTCTCGTTTAAACTTCGTGCAAAATTATCAATAAAATGTTGCTCCACCTGCTCCAAGACCCATTCCAATTTGCCAAAGGTGCAACAGAAGGGGTCATACAGTTGAAACCCGTTGTGGCAACATAACGATCCCAAACTTCGTACATCATAACATCTGTCCAGACACGCAAACAGATGATTACGATGGGCATCAGTGTTCCATATCCACAATGTTTGGAGAACCTCTCTTAACCCAAGGTATTGGCACTTACGTCTTCGGCGACAAGAAAAATCCTTACAAATTAACCCATGCATTCTATTTATTGGGCTCTAGCACTAATTTCATATGATGACTTTTTCCACAGGCAAGTAAACGAAATGCTCGAAAACAATATTGTTAAGTGAGCATAGCTATAGTCCGTGGAATTCCCCATTGCTGTTTGTGCCTAAGGAGGCGGATGTCGCTGGTCAAAAACTCTGGAGAGTATTAGTAGATTTCCGCAGGGTCAATGAAATTACCCTTGGCAATGCATACACCCATTGCCAAACATTACGGATATTCTGGATCTCCCAGGAAGAGCAAAATATTTTTGTACGTTGGATCTGGGAAGTGGCTTTCATCAAATATTGGTGGACCAGAATGATAAGGAAAAGACGGCCTTCAGCACTCCTGTTATATATCTACCTTCCGTGCTCGCCGGGCGCGGAGTATGCAATTGTTATATATCTATATGTATATAAAATTTTAACACGGGTACTCACTGTCACTTTGCGCTCAGCTCGCCTTTGTCTGTTTTCCCCTTTGTAATCCTGGGTACTTTTATTTACCAACACACCGTTTATTTCACGACCTGCTTTTATTCACATAACTCTTTCCTTTTCAGAAGTGAAACTCCTTTTTATTTCGCTAGCTTTCTTTATTAACAAATTTCTACTGTACAACTTTTCAGTAAAAACTAATAATCTTCCCTTTTCGTTTAGCAACGCTTCTCGATTATCTTAAAACTCTTTACTTCACAATTTGTCTCTTATTACTAATAACTTTCTACTACACAATTTCTCTGTTATTACTTGAACTTTCTACTTCACAATTTTTCTCTTTTATTAAACTCCGAATCGCCCACTAGTATCCCAATTCAACCGACTCTAAAAAACTGACTGTCACGAGACTTAGATTTTTTAATCTCAAGTCTCTTCGTTCAGGATAGGAAAATGCTTAAATAGCATTCCTATCCTGATAAAATTATTTTACGCTGGGCATGTTTAAACATGCCCAGAATTATTGCGACGCACGATAGTTGAAATTGAAATGTGATATTTTCATAAATATCCAACCATCGTCTTGCTATCGTGCATATATTGTTGCGATCACAACGTATGCAGCTCGCGACAATTTGCTGATAAGAGCTTTTTTCGGTGAAGACTTGATCGTTTCAGTCTTCACCGACGTAAAATTTTATGCGCCCGATATGTATGCATGTATGTATGTACATACATATCGTATATACGACAAATCTTACTGAAGGTAAGATTTATCGTGGGGCTATTTTTCTATCGAAACGACTTAGGTTGAAATTTAAAACTTTTATTTTTCCCAAGTCGTTTTGTGGGAAAATATTTTTATTTGTTGCAAAGGAATTTGAAGAAATTGCTGATGGCAATTTCTTCGCCTTGTAGAGAGATAAGCTAACCATGTTTTGAGCATGATTAGCTTATTTCTATTTATGAAATATTTATGAATATTCTCCAATTTTTCAAAAATGATAATTATTAATTATAATTATCATTTTTAACCCATTTTAGGTATACAACCATCCTTCCCCCTGCAAAAAAGAGGATTATTCTTTGAAGAGGAATAATTCTCATGGGAAGTTGTTGTTGGGGCTATTTCTGTGGTTCGGCTCTTGGTCGGTTTGGCTTTTACATTTTTTCTAATTAAAAAAAAAAAATCTTATTTTTCTAAAATTGTTCTTAAATATCTATTCCTATTTTTATCTCTATTCCTTTATTACCATATTAATTTCTACTGTTTTTTTTTTGTATATACTTATTGGTATTATACGTTTTATAACTTATCTTTACGATTTTTTTTTTGTTGATTGTTATCGTAAATGGTTATTTAGTTTCTAATCTAGTTTAATAATATAATATTTATATTTTATGTTATTTATTATTTTTTAATTATTATTTAATACTAGCGGGGGAGGGTTTTGTTTTTTTCTTTTGTTTTTAGTTTATATATATATATGTATATATGTTTTTATTAAACTAGTTTTCCTTACATCTATGCTTTAATAGTTGTTTGTCCTCTCCCCCTTTTGTTTTTATTTTTAATTATTATTACGTACTGATTTATTTGTGGTTAATAGAAACCACTTACATTTAGTATCTATATGCTCTACTATTAGTGATAGTGTTTCTGACCGTTTAAAATGGTGACACTATACCTCTTGCACTGACCTAGTAGGTGGCAGGGTACGGGTCCTTTTAAGAGGGGTAGGTTCGGGTTTTTCGACTTGTTCGATTTGTTCCTCCGCCTCTGGGGTTTTTGTAGGTTTGCGTAAATGAAATTTTGTTATGAATGGGACTAGCCATTTGGCGACCAGGTACAGTACCATACATGTGATGACAACACCAGTTAAGGATACTGATGTTGCAGCTAGGCCATGTGTAGGGTGGTGACTGATATGAGGAACTATTTTTTCTAATTTTTCGTCCAGTTCTTTTAATGACTGGGTACCTTCTAGGATGATGCTATTAGTGTCATCTCCTGAGTATAGTTCTGTCTGTATTTTTTCAGACTGTATCGTTTGTTTGGTTTTATTGAGGTATTTATCTAATATTTGCTCTAATGGAGCTATGTCCGGAAAGTAGTTGGGTTGTTTGAGACTCAATGGCTGGATATTCTCTGCCTCATAGTGTAGGATTTGGGATCCTACTTGTAATTGACACGGATGGTTCATAGTAATTATTCCTTGGCCTTCTAATTTTGAAGTTAGGAATTGTTGGGTACACTGAAGGTGTACAATTGTTGGTTCTATCAACGAGAATATCCAAGAATTTGGTTTACTTAGTTTAATAAGTAGGTCGCTGGGAGGTATTTGTGCTCTGAATTGGCACTGTGGCTCTTCCTTTAGTGGATTAAAGAGCAGCTTCACTATGCATTCTTTAGACATTGTTGCCTTTGTTACAGGAATGCTTAGCTTGGTGACGTAAGTGTCCTCTTTTGAATATTGAGTGATATTTTTTAAGGTTTTAAGATCTTGTGTTTTTAATAATAATATGTCCTGTGTCTGTACCTGGTGCGCTACGTGCGAGTACTGTATATCGGGTACCAATGATTGTTTTTTGTTAATATGCATGGGAAAACTGTGTACTCTATACAACTTCATTTGTGGTAGATTGAAAATCGGAAGTTGTATTCGAATGACTAATTTGTTTTGGACTAGACGAGCCTTCGTTTCCGCTGTCTGATATAACAGGGAGAGACAATTTTGTTCATCTGGGCAAGTAGCGTGGGACTTGTGGTATATCTGTAATAAACTTTTGGGAGACACCACTAGCGGATGCAACTGGTAATTTTTACTGGAGATTATTATGTCGAGTAAGGCTTGCTGCCTGTACTCAATCTCGACAATTTGTAAGGGCAGGCTTGAAATTATTTCCTGCCTTAATTGTCTCATCAGTAATTCATCTGTTATGTTTTGCATTCTATTTACCTGGAGACTTATTTGACGTTGTCTTTCCTGCAGAGATGTCCATGGTTTTTGGATTTGCTGTAGTGTAGTTTTGACTACACTGATCTGCTGTCTTTCCAGGTCGGCTAGTGCTTTTGTATTTGTTTCGAGCTCCTCGAGTCGACTGTATACTTCCTGTTAATTAGTGCTGTCCATGGTCCCGAATAGGTAGTGCATTGCATTCCCTATTCCATCAAAGATAGATCTTGTTGATCTTGATTTTGGGACCACTTCTCGAATGACACTTGTTCTTCTCGTGATATTTTCCAAGAGAGAATGAACGTGTTTTTGTTGAACCAGGCATAGCTCATCCGTTTGAGAGCGATTTGAACATAGTTGGTGAACAAAGTGTTCCGCCTGTTCTGCCATAAGCGTTTGGTTATCCAGTTCCATTAGATTGATCTCCGTTAGTATATTCCATGTACTGTAGTATACTTGTAATTTTCCTAAGTCCTTGTATTGTTCTGGGGACTTATTGTGTAGGGTTCGGTTTGTATTTTTCTCATTGCCAAATGGTAACAGCATATTAACACCAATATGTGCTTCATGTTCTGTAGAAAATGAAGGATAGGCTTCGTTAGTCAATTGGTCATACTAAATGATCTTGTGTGTAAAACTAGAAGATCTTAATTTAATTGTGGAATTTAGTATGGACCTAACTTTTTTACTAAAGATATATGTACCAGTGTCCTACTCATAATAGATTACCAGATAGGGGCCAACCCAGATTTGAGACAGTTTGTGTTTTCGGCTTTCACTTTTGAGGAGGACCTTGTCTCCTAGGTGGAAAGTGAGAGGCCTGACTGTTTTGTCGTAATATGCCTTTGCGCGTTGTTTGCTGGCTAAGAGATTTTTACGAGCCATGGCATACGATTTTTGGAGTCTGTATTTGAGCATATGATAATAACTTTCGTGGTTATAAACGGGTTCAGGATCCCGTTTTAAATTAGTTGGGACATCCGCTGTTTAGCCGTAAAGGCAGTCCATTGGGGTTAGTTTAGTACCCTCGTGTACACTGTTATGGTACACGAATGCAGCGGTTAGTAGGAATTGATCCCATGTTTTGGGATTTCCATCTACGATTGTACGCAGATATTCGATTAATGGTCTATGGGCACGCTCTAGTGCTCCATTAGACTGTGGATGGTATGCGGAAGTCTGTAACTTCTTTACCTTTAGCAGTTTGCAGACCTCCTTGAATAGCTCACTCAGGAAATTGGTTCCCAGATCGGTGACTATTCTCTTTGGAATGCGATAGCGCGTGACAATCTCATTGAAAAAAATTTGCGCCACCGTTACTGCTTCTCCATTAGATATGGCATACCAAACGACAAATTTGGTAAGATTATCTTGAAAAGTTAAGATATATTTATTACCTGATATGGTCTCTTCTAGTGGACGTACTATATCGAGGTAAACCTTGTCGAAAGGTTGCTCTGCGATGTCCGTTATTACCACTGGCATCTTGAATTGTGGAGATGCTTTCATTGTTTGGCACTTAGGGCATTTTTTATGTAATTTTTGTATCGCTAAGCATGTGTCTCGACCAATACTTGCGTCTAATGCGTTTATAGGTCTTAATGACACCCTGATGGCCGCCGAAAGGAGAGTCGTGATAATCCTTGAGGATTATTTGTACTTCCTTGGGGCTCGTGATTATCTCAGGTGCCTTGACTGGACTTATTTCTTGTTCAAGCGTAGCAAGGGGTTGTATTTCCGCCTCCGGGGGTTCATATTCTTTATGTTTCGCTGCCGTGGGCTGTGTTTCACCGCTGGGGCTCGTGTTGGCCTCTTGGGCTTTCTGTTTTTGAGCTCTGGTCACGGCGAAGCAATGAGCGGGTTTCTTTGTTTTCTTTTTATTTGGGAAATTATTTTCTTCCACATCAAAGTCCATAGTGTGGTGCACTTAGGCTTGTACCGTTAAGGTATTGCCTGTATAGTCTTCATTTAATACTTGTGGAATGCGGCTTAATGCATCCGCATTGGTATTAGACTTCCCTGATTTATATTCGATGCTGTAATCGAATTCTGACAATTTGTGGTGAAATCTCACCAAACATTAAAGACTCCTTTGAGAGGCCTGTCGTCAGTGTAGACCATGAATTTTCTGCCTTGAAGGTAGCATCGGAAATTCCTGGTGGCCCAGACTATAGCCAATAACTACTTTTCAATAGTGGAGTAGTTTTTCTCGGCTTTGTTTAGCGTTCGGCTTGCATAGGCGATGGGCTGGTCTTTTCCCAATTCTCCTTGCGAAAGCACAACGCCTAATGCTTCGTTGCTGGGCGTCCGTTGTAAGATTGAATGGTTTAGAAAAATGTGGATAGATTAAGAGTGGTGGGGAAATTAGAGCATGTTTAATGCTTTGAAATGCTTCGTGGCATTTCTCGGTCCAAGTGAATTTTGCGTCCTCGCGGAGTAAATTCGTAATTGGACGAACTATTTTTGAGAAGTCCGGAATGAGCTTCCTGTAGTAATTGGCAAGTCCTAAAAAGGACTGAACTTGCCTAACTGTTCTAGGAACGGGGAATGTTTGGATGCAGGCCGTTTTGCTGGGGTCTGGTAATGCACCTTCGCTAGAGCATTTGTGCCCTAGGTAAACAACTTCTCTTCTCAAGAACTGGCACTTCTCTGGCTGCAGCTTGAGGGTGTTTTCGCTCAATTTGTCGAAGACTTTTCGGAGTTTATCATTGTGGTCATTTAGATATTTCCCGTAAATCACGATGTCGTCAAGATAAACGAAACATTCGAGGCCTTGTAGGCCTGTCAGAACGAAGTTCATGAGGCGTTGGAATATAGCAGGAGCTCCTTTGAGTCCGAGTAGCATACGCTTAAATTCGTAGTGCCCGTAATTAGTGCTAAAAGCGGTCTTATGTCGATCCTTTTTGTCGACTAAGACTTGGTGATAGCCGTTGTCCAAATCGAGAGTGGTAAATTACCTGGCATGACCTAGTTGGTCAAGAATATCTTCGATTCGCGGTAGCGGAAATGCATCGCCAATTGTCTTTTCGTTTAATTTACGAAAATCGACAACGACGCGCCACCTTTTTTTACCATCGGGTCCCGCCCTTTTGGGGACTACTAATAAGGGTGAATTCCAAAGGCTTTTGCTAGTTTGGACTATTCCGTTGTCTAGAATTTTTCTTAATTGCTCGTTTATGACTTGCCTCTGGGTTTCTGGTAATCGATAGGCCTTTTGGTTTATTGGGGCCTGATCTTGTATTAATGGAATGAAATGGGTGAGAGCGTTTGTATATGTAAGCTTATCACCTTTAAGGTAAAAGATATCATTGTACTCATAACAGAGTTTGGATATCGAAGCTTTTTCTTCCGCATTTAGATTGGGGTCTAGGCTGAGCTCTTGGTCTAGCGTGCTGACTCGCGGAGTATGTGTGGGATCTTCCTGATCCGGAAATAAGTATCTTACGTGTTGGAAGATAGCTGTGTCTTCCGAAAAGCTTGCTTTAGTTTTGGGTTGTTGTACCTTTTTATACTTGCTTTCACTTACTTTGCTAATTGGCAGGGTATGTGCTTCCTGCTCTTTTATTGGTGGAGTACCGTGTTTTATGGGTACTTTACATTGGTCCAAGCACTCGCACGCATTCGTATTTTGGCTAATGGGGCTTGAAAGATTAGCTTTCTTAATATTATTTGACGGTGGAGCCAACTTTGCCTTCAATGGGGTCTTACGGATCTCGCACGCGTCTTTTATCGGGCTCATGGACCACTTTTTATTCTTAATACTTATTTTATTAAGTGGTGGAGTCGACTTTGCCTTTAAATAGGTCTTACTGAGCTCGCACGCACTATTGCTGGGGCTCTTGGGCCACTGTTGTTCCTTAACACTAACTCTGTTGGGTGGTGGAGTCGCCTTTGCCTGAGATACGTCTTACAGAGCTCACGCGCACCTGTACTTTCGCTCTTTATACTTGTGGTTATCTTATATCTAGGTATATTGGATGGAGGAGTCAGCTGCATTTTGCTTCTCGGCTTCTGGAGCTCGCTCGCATCTCTGGTTTGGCTCTGGTGCCATGTACAATTTTTGTAACTTATTTTCTTGGACGGTGGAGTCATTGTTGCCTCTACTCGGGTCTTACTGAGCTCGCACGCGTCTTGTATAGGGCTCTTGGGCCTCGTTAGTAACTTATATCTACGTATTTTTGAGGAGGAAGTCCTGCTTGACTTCTGTTCCGCCTTGGGAGGCTCAATGGTGTTTGTGTTAATCGCTTGCGATTTATTCGGCTTGAGAACGTGTTGTGTATCAGTGGTTTCTCCTATTGGGATGACGGCGTAGTCATGTATAGGGAGCAGTTGTAATAATAAACTGTTGATGACTACTTGGAAATTGTTAATGTTGAGTATGGCAACTAGCACTGATTCTTTCTCAGTAGGGAGTAAACTGTTGGCCAGGAAGACTCCATCGCCTATCTCTTTTGATAGACAGAGCATTTCTTCCTTCACTCGCAACGGGACTGTGGTGATCATTTGTGAGCTAGCAGGTATGCATATTGGTTCTTGTAAGGTAACCAGATGCTGCCTCATTTCGCTGTTCTTTTGATCACCCAGACAGCTCTATTCGCATTCCAGTGGTTCTTTTTGAACCTGGCAGCCAGCATTACTCTTTTGAGATGCCTTGGAGACACTGCATGTAGATAGCTTAACCTGTTTAGGTTCCATCTTTTCAGCAAGTGAGCTCACTTCGACTGATGTTCTGGAATACAGCTTGTCCGTTTTGCATGACAAGGGCACGGTAAACTCTTCGGGATTTGCTTCCGTACAAGGAAACTTGAGTGCTTTATTTGGGGCCTTCAACATTGCAATTATCTGATTGGAAATCGTTCCTAATAAGCCGTCGTAGGAAAGACCTGGCAGGTTTTGTACCACCTGAAACTTGCAAGGAATTTTATTTTTAAAATTGAAGTTGCCTTGCAATTTTCCAATGTCTTCCCGGTTCCAAAAGGGGTCTGTAAAGTGCATGCCTCATTGGAATTAATTATATTGAGGTCTTTAATTGCTCTTTTCTTAATAATACTAACCTCAGCGCCAGTGTCCACTACTAGTTTTGTATGGCCGTTAAGTCTTATGTCCAGTGGAATTTTCACTGTAGGGATACCGGATTCGGGCACTTGAGGTGACCCTTTTGATTTGCGTTGTGGGTTTAAAGTCGAGCCGGGGAGTTTTGGGCCGACTGTATGTCGTTTCCTTGACTCCGGGCTTCCCATTTTTTCTTTTGGCGGCAATCTTCGTCTGCATGTCCTCGGCGACCACAAAAGGTGCATTTGAGTCTTATATTGAAGACTTGAGAACTTTTTGTATTGTGGTGTTCTTGTGTAGATCTGTTGGAGAGGCGTGGAGGAACAATCTGTTGCGTTTGTTGTGTTTTTCTGCAATCGCGGACGTCATGTCCATAGATTTTGCCGTTTGAGCAGAAAGGGGTGTTCTTGCGCTTAAGGCAATCTGTGTATGTGTGACCCTTTCGCTGGCAGAAATTGCACGTGATGTTACAGACCAGTGCATCTGTGTCCGATTTTCTGACATCAGTGTATGTAAATGGCCTTTGCCGTCACTGTGATGAACATGGGTTATTCACATTGCGTGAAAACTGATTTGGGTTTGGAGCTCGAGGTGATGCGAACATAGGTGTAGATGGCATTTGATAGTAAGGAGCTCTATAGTAAGCTCTCACTCGTAAATCTGGGTCTACTGGAGCCATTGGAGGGGCTTGTGCCAGAGGACTCTGCACGAATGTAGCACCTTGCTGTAATTTCTCCATGTCCAGGGCGTTTTTTATTAGGGCTTCCAAATCACCTTCTCCCTGTGTGAGTAAAGATTGACACAAATGTGGATTAGTTACTCCACTTTTAAGAGCATTTTTGGCGAAGTCCATTAGCTGTGTCTTCACAGCCGGGCCTGCCTCAGCTCCATACTTTTGTGTCGCAGCCTCATTGCAGATCGTCAACAGCTGCTTCAACCTTGTAGCAAAAGCAGTGAGATATTCCAATGGGTACTGGCGTGTGGTGATCAATCTATTCACCAATTCTTGATAAGTCTCACGGGGATGGTATGTTCTGTACAAACGTTCCTCTACCTCAGTGAATGAAGTAGGGACGTCTGAAGCGAATAGCTGATATGCATCACCTCTTAATCTTGTGGGGAGAACCTGTAGGAAAGCCACCTTTTCTTCATCGTCAAGGCACTGCATAGTTTGCTTGCAGCAGCCGATGAAGGTCTGTAGCTCACGTCCCATTTGTGGGGTATTTTCACCCGAAAATAAGGGGACGAGTTGAGCTGTGAGCTTAGCTACCTTAGCGTAGTCCACCATTGTGTTTAGTCTATTGACTAGAAATTTAAATTTGGGTGGACTGACTGGGCTTGTTTTTGGACTGATTTCCGTGAAGGATTCTTCGAGCCAGTCAATCAGCAGTTCTTCGGGAGTTGGCTCAGCTACTTCACCGTCACTGTCACTATCACTATTAGCACTTTCACTTAACCTAACATTATTATTCTTCTCTAAATCTAAATTTGGAGTTTCAGTAATCTCCTTATCTACTGGCGAGGGAGCGCATGGATTCAGCGAGCCTACTTAGTTCCTCACGGAACCGAACTGTGTTTTCCTTCAGTGTCTGTATTTGTCTGTAATGGCTAGCGCACCTGAATCTCGCGCACTCTCGTACAATTGTGTTAAAAATTTATCAAGACTTACTTGTCTATTGAGAGCTGGCAGAACGGTACCGCTTCTGTGTCGCGGTCCTATTGGCGATAACTGTAGAGATTTATCTCCTGCAGCAGATGATGTACCTTCACCGGGGTGCTGTGTTTTGGCACCTGGCGTTGATCCCGCTTCGGATAAAGATGGAGAGTTTTCTCTCGCTGCGGCGTCTGTTTCCTGCTGAGGTAGAGCAGGATTTTCGGCTGGCATATGATGCGCTGTTTGGTGAAAGGGGGGCTCCTTGCCTGCTTAAGTCCCTTTGCTGTGATTGAGAGGGGGGTTTCTTTAATCGCCTTTGAATTCCCTCTGAATCCTGGTCGGTTGATTTCGGTTTGTTTTGCAGCTGGGGGGGGGCCTTTGGGCCGTCTTAACTTCCCATGGATCTAGTTGAAAAGGGGGCTTATGGGCCGTCTTCGATTTCCTCTTCAACTCCGGATCGTTGGCTGCTAGCGCTTGGTCGTCTGCTTGGCTGAAACTTCAGGCTACTTCTCGAGTTGTCTCCTGGCTGATCTGTATTCGTCCTTCTGGGGGAGTTTGAAATATTTCTCCTCTTCCTTCTGTGGACTGTTCACTGGTAACCCTCGGTGGTGCCTGTGCACTAATTGGGGTGAACGCTTGCTCGCCTGGAGCAGAGGCGCCTAGAGATGGTATCTACCCGAGTATTGGGGGTGACTTGGCCTGAGTGGCTTAGTCAATGGGACCCCTTAGGTTCGAAGTATTAAGGCTTTTCTAGCTTTTACGATCCTTTTGGCTAGATAAAGCTTCCTCAATCCTACCGGCTGCGCCAATTTGTTATATATCTATATGTATATAAATTTTAACACGGGTACTCACTGTCACTTTGCGCTCAGCTCGCCTTTGTCTGTTTTCCCCTTTGTAATCCTGGGTACTTTTATTTACCAACACACCGTTTATTTCACGACCTCCTTTTATTCACATAACTCTTTCCTTTTCAGAAGTGAAACTCCTTTTTATTTCGCTATTTCAGTAAAAACTAATAATCTTCCCTTTTCGTTTAGCAACGCTTCTCGATTATCTTAAAACTCTTTACTTCACAATTTGTCTCTTAATACTAATAACTTTCTACTACACAATTTCTCTGTTTTTACTTGAACTTTCTACTTCACAATTTTTCTCTTTTATTAAACTCCGAAATCGCCCGCTAGTATCCCAATTCAACCGACTCTAAAAAACTGACTATCTCGAGACTTAGATTTTTTAATATCAAGTCTCTTCGTTCAGGATAGGAAAATGCTTAATTAGCATTCCTATCCTGATAAAATTATTTTACGCTGGGCATGTTTAAACATGCCCAGAATTATTGCGACGGACGATAGTTGAAATTGAAATGTGATATTTTCATAAATATCCAACCATCATCTTGCTATCGAGCATACATTGTTGCGATCACAATGTATGCAGCTCGCGACAATTTGCTGATAAGAGCTTTTTTCGGTGAAGACTTGATCGTTTCAGTCTTCACCGACGTAAAATTTTATGCGCGCGATATGTATGCATGTATGTATGTACATACATATCGTATATACGACAAATCTTACTGAAGGTAAGATTTATCGTGGGGCTATTTTTCTATCGAAACGACTTAGGTTGAAATTTAAAACTTTTATTTTTCCCAAGTCGTTTTGTGGGAAAATATTTTTATTTGTTGCAAAGGAATTTGAAGAAATTGCTGATGGCAATTTCTTCGCCATGTTTTGAGCATGATTAGCTTATTTCTATTTATGAAATATTTATGAATATTCTCCAATTTTTCAAAAATGATAATTATTAATTATAATTATCTTTTTTAACCCATTTTAGGTATACCATAGTTATAGCCATAGGTTTGATAGCCATGAAGGTGTTATTGATTACCACTGGAACAGGAATAATTCGAAATATTTCGAATTCTTCATATGCAAAGAGTGGCAATTTGATTCTGAATATTACGTATTTGTCGGCGACACGACTGCGACACGACTTGCTATAGTCATTAAACTGTAGATCTGAGTCAAAGTTTCGCGATTCCCCGGCAGCCTTAAGGTCGCTGGTAAATGGTCCTTTCTCGTAATAAGCTCTTGCTTTAACTGTCTCGGAGAAAGTAGCTGAGGGTTTATCTTGATGTGATGTGTGTCTATGATCACGTCTAGCATGGTAGGTTGCACGCGTCGATAAGCTGATGTCTTCAACGTTAACTGTATGGCTGGTGACATAAATAGCTGTGCTTGTCTTTGTTGATGAAGCTCTTCTGTGATATTGTTGATGTTATTGATTATTTGACGTAGCCGAAAATCTACCTCATTGAACTGAGGCCTGATGATTTCTACGTCCTTCTTCAAAATGTTGGCAGTAGAATCAATTAAGGATGTTTGATTTTTTATTAAGCTCAACAAATGATCCTCGTTGTTTCTGATATTGTTAATAGGCCATCTTTTCTGCATATTCAGATTCAACGACTCCAAATAGAGAGTTGGCTATATTCGTTTCTATATCCAATGGGGCTCTAGCACTACGTTTCCTTGGATTTGAAAAAAAGTAGTTAATTATTGCTGATCAATTCGTTCTGTAGGATCGTGAATTGCTTCAGAATCCGCGAGCAGTAGAATGTGTCTGTTGAGATATTACAGATCTTTTGTAGTTTGTTGATGCCATTACTAATGCTGTTGAACTCCTTCCAAGAATTGTCCACGTCGTAGTACACCACTAGATTCCACTCATTAGAGATCAAATGGGTAGGGCCTAAGTTTTCGAAATATGTGCTCAGAAACTCGAAGCAAGACGGGTTTCCCATGAATTTCCTGACCGTTCACGGATTGCTGCATCCATTTGGGTTTTTTCTGCAGCTCACATATTCGTGAGACCATCGTCGCCAAAATTCGTGCCTTCTTTTCGATAACATTTTCCATCTTCCCGTTGGTCCACTTATTGTATACTTAAATGTGGATCAATTCTTCAGGGGATCCCCCACAAGAAAATGTCCGGGTGTTAATGCTGTCAGATCATTCGGATTGGATGATAACCGGGTATTTGGAGTCAAATTCATTATGAGTAGATAAACTATGACAGTTCTGGACCACTTTTTTATGCCTCCAGGATTTCGCCACAGATGGCGCCACCGTCGCTAGGTGGTTTGAGCCTGTGCTAAATGTAGGGTTGTGTTTTGGTTGTATTGGTTCATGTCTTGGATACATCATTGCCCCTTGGATGCACCATGTGTTGCGCCTAAATGTAGGCTTTTGGTTTCATTGAGTCTAATCGGTACTACCGAGATGTATCATTTGATCTTGACTGCACCCTAGAGGCATTATCCGGTACTAACAGCATGCTCCCGTACTACGGTTTTCTTAAATAGATATGTGTTGCGCCTAAATGTAGGGTTTTGGTTTCATTGAGTCTCGACTACGCCCTAGCGGGATTAATCGGTACTACCGAGATGTATCATTTGATCTTGACTGCACCCTAGCGGCATTATCCGGTACTAACAGCATGCTCCCGTACTACGGTTTCTTAAATCGATATGTGTTGCGCCTAAATGTAGGGTTTTGGTTTCATTGAGTCTCGACTGCGCCCTAGCGGGATTAATCGGTACTACCGGGATGTATCATTTGATCTTGACTGCATCCTAGCGGCATTAGCAGGTACTAACAGCATGCCCCCGTACTACGGTTTCCTTAAATAGATATGTGTTGCGCCTAAATGTAGGCTTTTGGTTTCATTGAGTCTCGACTGCACCCTAGCGGGATTAATCGGTACTACCGGGATGTATCATTTGATCTTGACTGCACCCTTGGTTTGTGCTTTGGATACACCATTGTGCCTTGGATGCACCACTGTGTCTTGGGTGCACCATTGAGTCTTGGATGTTAGGGATACGAGATCACTTTGGGCATACGAGATCACTTTCAGCACTCTCCAGCATAGGGAAATAGCATAGGATTTCGATTTTGTTGCTGGAGTTCGCTTATTTTTCATCTCGAATTTTGGGGATACGAGATCATTTTGGGGATACGAGATCACTTTTAGCACTCTCCAGCATAGGGAATTAACATAGGATTTCGATTTTGTTTCTGGAGTTCGCTTATTTTTCATCTCGGACTCGTAGCCTCTAAGTTGACATTAAGTTTTTCATCTCGAGTTTTGGGGATACGAGATCACTTTGGGGATACGAGATCACTTTCAGCACTCTCCAGCATAGGGAAATAGCATACGATTTCGATTTTGTTGCTGGAGTTCGCTTATTTTTCATCTCGAATTTTGGGGATACGAGATCATTTTGGGGATACGAGATCACTTTTAGCACTCTCCAGCATAGGGAATTAACATAGGATTTCGATTTTGTTTCTGGAGTTCGCTTATTTTTCATCTCGGACTCGTAGCCTCTAAGTTGACATTAAGTTTTTCATCTCGAGTTTTGGGGATACGAGATCACTTTGGGGATACGAGATCACTCTTAGCACTCTCCAGCATAGGAAAATAGCATAGGTCTTTGATTTTGTTTCTGGAGCTCGCTTGTTTTTCATCTCAGAGATCGTAGCTATAAATATTTGTGAAGTGGTGGGAATCTGTATTGGTGGAGGTTGCTGGTTAAGTTTTATCTGGTCTTGGAGGCTACAATTTAACCTTGAGGTGCCCCTGTGTCTGGGTGCTGGGGGGTTGGCTGAGAGCTTTAGTGGCAATATATAATACTATGACTAGGACTGCCTGAGGTGTCTTGGACTGGGCTATGTTACCTGTACCAAGGCTTGGGTAGATTGTGTATTAAGTAATGCTGTGAAATACCCTAACCGAATTTATATCGGGGCTGTATACTTGTCAGCTTGAGTTTGGTTTTAGCTGTTTACTTTAGTATGAGTGCCTGTGGTATGTTGGGCTGGGCTACTTGGTGGCTGAGGAAACTTTATCTAAGGCGTGGTTGTATGTGTGCAGCTGTATATTTATGCAGATAATAAATGTGAAATTCCCTTAGAAAATTAGTGTAATAAGTATTAATACTAATTCATATTTTTGTTCATGTCAATAGTATTAGTACTAGGGGTAAAATTTTCATCAGAAATCTTCTACGCGAGATATGAGCGATCTTACCTTCTCAGGTGTAATTAATATTAGTAGCTGAAAAACAAAAAAGAACAACAACAATTGTAATCGAAGTTGTGGATTAAAGATTTGATGATCTTAATATGTAGGTGTCTTTTAAAAACATTGCGCCATGTGATGATATATCTAAAAATAGATCAGGCAAAGCTGATTGGAGCGAATGTTGGTAGATATGTTCACTTAGATAAGTAATGGAAATTAGTAAATGCCTAATTTTGCTCTTCAGGTGGAATGCTTCTAATTTGATTCCTTGCATAAACAAATTCGCACAGTCCAGTAAAGTAAACAAAGTCGCGCTCGAATAATGTAAACAAATTCGCACAGCAGCCGAGTAAAGTAAACAAATTGAGCGATTTATATTTTTTAATGTAAGATACCCAATTACTTTAGCTGAAAACAACAACTGATATTAATCTGTAGGATATGATGTCTTGGATGAGTAGTGGATGTTATAATTGAAAATTTCTTTTGCTGAAAAAAACAACAACAACAACTATAACGTCAGTTGTGGTCTGTAGGTGTCTTTTATATGATCATGTTATGATATTCGATGTGTAAAAATAAATGACGGCTGCTTGGGATGGTACGACACATGAAATCATTAGAAGTAATGGAAATTAAAGCATTAGAAAAGGTGGCCAGGCGGCTGGTAATTTGATATCTTGCGTAAACAAATACGTCCAAGTAAAGCAGACAAATTGAGCGATTAATGTGTTTTTTTTTATATCTAGGAGTTTGTATTGAAAAGTCTTACATTTTATGACGAATTGTTTTTTATTATCATGCTGTTATGAGATTTGATTGACCCCGATATCATAGTTCACATGAAGCTGATAAGAATATGATAATTTTATCTTCATATTATTGAAGTGATCATATTATTTTCTTACCATTAGGTTGAGAGTGGGTTTAATTAAATGTTTTGATGAAAGAAGGTGGTGTTAGGATATCAATGTAGTATGACATCTTGTCTTAGATGAGTAATGGAAGTTGTTTGGGAGCTGTGATCACAGTCGAATAATGTAAACAAATTCGCACAGCAGCCGAGTAAAGTAAACAAATTGAGTGATTTATGTTTTTTAATGTAAGATTCCCAATTTCTTTAGCTGAAAACAACAACAACAACAACTGTTATTAATCTATAGGATATGATGTCTTAGATGAGTTGTGAAACTTATAATTGAAAAATTTCTTTTGCTGAAAAAAAACAACAACTATAACGTAAGTTGTGGATTAAAAATCTTTTATAAACAAGAGTGATCATGCTATGATATTCGATATCTAAAAATAGATCACGGCTGCTTGGCATGTTAAGAAACATGATGTAATGGAAATTAAACTCTTATCAGAAAATTTTCGATGTAGGGATGTGTGTATTGCAAAGTCTTAGGTTTTATGAAAAAATTGTTTTTTTTATTTTCAATAAAATTTCTTTTTGGGTGGGTTAAATTTAAAACTTTGATGACCTATGATATCAATGTGAGGTGATACTAATATAGTATGATATGTTTGCTTAGATGATTAGTGAAAGTTGTATGGGTACAGTAAAAGACTTCTCATCAAATTTTTGGTGATAAGGTGTAATGGCATACCAGTGTTGCCACACGAAATCTTTCTAGAGTACCTTGTTAGCCTAGCCTGAAAGTGTCCATAGTGAAGATCGTAGTAGGGGGTTTAGAGTAGGTACTGTAAGTTATGTATTAACTTAAAAGTTTTGATGTATGGTATTTGGTATTTATCTCCTCGAAATGGTGCTGTACGAGTATCAGGAAGGTCGGAAAAAAGTTGATAATGCTTCAAATTCAATAGTGAAGACCTCGATGTTGAGAGTGGGTATTTGGAATGATATAATTCTAGTAGGATATGGAAGTATTATTTATTCATCTTTAAATATTACCATGAAAGTAGGTTGGGAGTTGATTAAATTAAAAGTTTTAATGAAAGAAGGTTGAGTTATTATATTAATATAGTATAATATGTTGCCTTAGATGAGTACTTGAGAGCTGTGAGTAATATGTGGAATATGTTGTAGATGAGTAGTGAAAGTTGAAAATATAAGATTTCCAATTTCTCTACTGAAAAACAACAACAACTGTAAATAATATATACCAAATCAATTTTTCACACAATATTTATCCACATCAAATTCATTATCTATTTTTATATCTTAAGTTATAAACTTTTTTCTCTATATTTATTAAGTCTAGTCAAAATAAGTGGTTTGAGCAGCCACATCTGAAAAAATCACATATTATGATTAAGAAAGCTTCATGATATATACCAAAAGGATACCAATGGATTACATAAGGAAAGTAGGCTCACTTAATCTGCAAACAACAAATTTGATTGAAAGTGACACCCGATGTCAGTAATAATCATTTCTGCTTCAATTATCACTCTTAAGCGACGTGTGCCACAGAAAATATATTAAGTATAGTCTAAAATATGCATTGTAAATAAAAATTGTATTATGTTTATAATGCCATTTATTGAAATAATTTGTTTTAATTACATTATAGCTTAAGTCTGAAGTCTTTTTTCTTTAGTTCAGGAAAGCCAAGATTTCATAGATATAGACTGATCCTTATAATGCATATTCCTTAGGCCTTTACACCAACATGACTTTAGAAGGTTCCTTCTGCACCATTTTCACAAATAACATCTCTCCGTCTTTACTTTTTGCGATCTTTGTTGGAATATCCTGATTTTTCGAGCTGTTGGTAGGGGACAGTCGACTTGTTTTTGGATGAAAAGCTTTCTTCCTTATTTTTAGAGAGCATCGATTTCATAGATGTAGACTGAGCCTTATATGAATATTCTTTACGACTTTCATCTGTAGGCTTTAGAAGGTTTGTAGTATCCTTAGAACTCATGTTGAAATTATTACGTAATTAGCTTGCCAACAGCGGTCTGTTTAGGTAAAGAGCAAAACATCAACTGAAAAACAAGTTATGGAACTATTATTTATATGTATTTGACACGTGGTCTTGGAGGCAGCAATTTGTCCTTGATCTCTGACGTCACCTTTAGCTTTGAAACCGAAAGTGTCTGCTCTTGGGTAACCTTCTAAAACCAGCAGTGTCGAGACTTAGAGGCTACAATTTGACCATGATTCAGCTTCGATAAGAATATGGTAATTTTATCTTCGGAATATTGGTGTGGTGGGCCCAATTTTTCTTACTATTAATGAAAGTGAATAAACAAGACTTGTCAATAAATCACTTGGCTGATGAGTATTGCAAGTTGTATGGAAGATTATAATTAACTGTGAGTAAACAGTAAAGAAGAAGATTTCTGGCAACTGTATGTTCCATACATAATCTGACAGGCGGAAGAAAATTTCACAAGAATCTGGTAACTGCATTTCCTTATAAACCTTATATAAACCGTATATAAACCTTATATAAATTCATATGTTCTAGATGAAATCACATTCTATAATATCTGAAAATAGATAGCAGCAAAATGAAAGGCTATACAAATTTGGTGGCAGTTTGTTCTATACAAAATCTAATAATCAGAAGAAGATTTTATAAGAATCTGGTAACATGTTCAGTTCACAATTTAAAAAGTAGAAGAAAATTGTATAAGAATGTGGTAATAGTATGTTCGGTACAAAATCTAACAAGCGGAAGAAAATTTTATAAGAATCTGGTAAGGATCCGGTAACAGTATGTTCCATACAAAATCGAACAGGCAAAGATAATTTTATTAGAATCTGGTGACAGTATGTTCAAAACAAAATGATGTGTAAGCCTTATATAAATCCACATGTTCTATATAAAAAATCGGGATATAAATTTCTGTTAGAAAAAGTTAGTTAGAGTATATAGCGATTTTAAAAATTAATGTCTCCAAAACGAAGCCGAGAACCAATTTCTCCAATCTGTTCTAGATGAAAGCATATTCTATAATATCTAAAAATAGATAGTGGCAAACAAAATTTTATAAGAATTTGGTAACAGTATATTCTATCTAAAATCTACCAGGCAGGAGGTAATTTTATAAGAATCTGTTATGTGCTATTCAAAATCTAAACAGGGAAAAGAAAATTGCATGAGAATTTGGTTAGTGTTCTCCCGAATGTTGGACTGTTAAGATGGATATTGAGGAGTTTTTAAGAGAATATAATAACATCTTACTTGATGAGCATAAGAAACAAATCCAAGAATGCTATAACTTTTTAAAATTATATGAAAATATTGAAAAAGTTGACTCAAAATTTGGTGAGCACTATATAAGCTGCCCTTGGTCAAGTGATGATTCAACGGATGGAGCAGATACATGTGAATGTTGTGGTGTTGCTAGATGCCTAAAAGAAGTTGTGAGGCTATATAAATTCTATCAAACATTGACACAAAGTAATTGCGAGGCATGCCTTAAGAATTGCGATTTAACTTAGCACTAGAAATTCTCATTTTGTATACTTGGAGAGCTCATAAAGGATCATGAAAACTTACGCTGTAGGCAGTTGTTGATTTCAACGGCAGATTCATCAAACGAGGAAATTTTGATTACATACAGCTCTGTACCATAAGATTATAAGAATTAATACTTTTTAATTTTTAATAAATGATATTTTATATATGGCCTTCTTTTTATTCAACTACCCACAGAGCTGTTTGAAAAGCTGTTAAGCTGTTATCAGACCTGCTTGAAAAGCTGTTAAGCTGTTATCAGAGCTGTTTAAAAGCTGTTAAGCTGTTATCAGAGCTGTTTAAAAAGCGGTTTAGCTGTTAGCAGAGCTGTTATCAGAGCTGTTAAGCTGTTATCAGAGCTGTTAAGCTGTTTTCAGAGCTGTTAAGCTGTTATCAGAGCTGTTTGAAAAGCTGTTAAGCTGTTATCAGAGCTGTTAAGCTGTTATCAGACCTGTTTGAAAATCTGTTAAGCTGTTATCAGAGCTGTTTAAAAGCTGCTAAGATGTTATCAGAGCTGTTTAAAAAGCTGTTAAGCTGTTATCAGACCTGTTTGAAAATCTGTTAAGCTGTTATCAGAGCTGTTTGGAAAGCTGTTAAGCTGTAATCAGAGCTGTTTTAAACGCTGTTAAGCTGTTATCAGACCTGTTTAAAAGCTGTTTATCTGTTATCGAATTTGTTTTGAAAAGCTGTATAGAGTCCCCTGTGACGTAGTTGATAAAAGTTGTAGCCGCCAAGACACACACTTCTGGATCAAGGTCATGGACAAAATACCCTTCCGGTTTCAAAGGTAATGCCAGAGACCAAGATCAAGCCCACATGTCAACGTATTTTCTCACGCTCACGCTCAACCTAGCATTCTGGGTAAAAGACTCAATCGCCTGATTAAGAGCCCTCTGTAGTAGACAAATACGAGTATTATTAAAGAATACCTTCAGGAGCTCTGGACTTAGCAGGAAAATTGAATAAAAAGAATAACATATATAAAATATCATTATTGATTTATTATAAATTAAAAAAAAATATTAACATTTAATTCTTAGCGTATCATTCTATTGTGGGGCTTCCTGATTTCAATATATCTATAACTATAACATATTCTTTATTTTCCAATAATGTATATCTTAGACTTAAGACTTGGACTATAATACAATTAAAACAAATTACTTCAATAAATGGAATTATAACTATATGTAATACATTTTTTTATTTACAATACACTAGACTTAGATCATATGTTTTCTGCCGCTGCTCCTTGTTGCTCTGATGGAATTAAGTAATGTTTCCCAATGGTAGAGTATTCGTTGTGCTATTAACATTTAATTCTATGGTTGCGTTTCCTTAATTCAATATTAATTTTTTCTTTCTCACATTCAGAAATATGTGATGCTAATTCTTTAGCAGAATAAAAATATAACAAACATCTATCGCATATATACAATCTAGCCTTATGTTTTGAAGTTTGTTTCCATGCAAGCCGTGAAAGATTTTTAATCCAGCAGAAATGAACCCTGTTATTACTTTCATAATAATCATCATCATCATCATAATTATCATCATCATCATCATCATCATCCTGCTCATAATTATTTTGTATCATTAATAGATTCACATGTCGCTTCATCTTGTGTTTCGTTGGTCTAACTAGAACAGTGGTGAAGGAACGCTCTTTCTTTAGGATGAATACGTTTATTGATATATCGTTCTGGTCCTTAAATTGTTTAATCTGTTCAAGCGTCATAGGAAATGTTATTCCAGTTAAATTTAGCACAGTCGAATAATGTGGATATGATGATGTCCTGGAGGAGTTAATATTTCCAGGGCATAGTGCTGATGTCACGGCCCAAGCGAAGCATGCCTTATCAATATTTTTTACATTAATGCAAGCTTGATTTAAAGCAATCTCCTTCGGTAGAGGTATGTACGAAGATCCTCGGTGCTGTTCAAATTTGTTGATATGTACTGCTAAATATATAATGGAGTCCAATGTCCAGCCGCTATCTTTTTCTCGAAACTCATCCAGCTGAGTGAGTATTGAATCCAAAATGTTAACTTTATACCACTCATTTAAATTATCGTCTACCTTGACTGGAGCAGTTCTTGCTTGTAAATATTTAATATCTTTTATAACTTCATTGTCACCGATATCCTTAGCAAAATCAGCACACAACTTTGTATTAACTTTAATATTGAGATGGCGTTTTAAAATATTCTTAATACGTCGTATAAATAAATCACCAGCATCCTGTACAAATAGCTTAGGATCTGTATGGTTTATATTTACAATAATTCCAGCTCTAATTCTGTCTGTGAATACTAATTTTATTTCCTCCCACTTTACAAAATCACTTTTTCTTACACGCTGAGTACTTTCTCCACCTCGACTGGTGGCTTTCAATAACATTCTCGGCGATTTAGTCTGTCCAATACAGCTCTCCATATGCCGTTTTGTACCACTCTTTTTACTAGAAAAACTTTCATTTATTAGCGCGGTTGACAATTTTTATTTGACCTAAGGCTGAGGCTCACCAAAATTGACTGATGCCTCCTATTACTACCGCCTTCTTTCACCAAAGCCTTAAACTGAACCCACTCTCAACCTAATGCTTTCATGTTTTTTTTTCCACCCCAATAACCTTCATGTGGTCTATTTTTAGATATTGATTTTCATAACATGCTGCAATGATCACGAATTCCACTGCTCGTGCTCAAAACAAGTATTAACATGTTCTTAACATCGATTCAACATTTTTATGAATTTCAACTATATTTAAATCTTGGTAAGGTAGTCGTGAAACTATTTTGCTTCAATCAAATAAGGACATATACCACCAATCTAGTGCATAACATACATCGATTCAATCCCCATATCACCCATGAAAGTTTTTATTTACACTACACAACATTACATTAATTCATCTCAGTGTTACATACATACATATCCACAGCTAGGAAGTATATGACCAAGTCCCGAGTGAGATGTTCATTAAAGCTTCCTAATGTGTTAGAGCAAGACAGATGATAAAAAATATCATGGGATTTTGCTGCCGAACTCTCATAGCCTAACACAGACATTTGCTCTGGATCGCATTTTGGATGTGAAATACAGAGAAAAAAGTTTATAACTTAAGATATAAAAATAGGTAATGAATTTGATGTGGATAAATATTGTGTGAAAAATTGATTTGGTATATATTATTTACAGTTGTTGTTGTTTTTCAGTAGAGAAATTGGAAATCTTATATTTTCAACTTTCACTACTCATCTACAACATATTCCACATATTACTCACAGCTCTCAAGTACTTATCTAAGGCAACATATTATACTATATTAATATAATAACTCAACCTTCTTTCATTAAAACTTTTAATTTAATCAACTCCCAACCTACTTTCATGGTAAGATTTAAAGATGAATAAATAATACTTCCATATCCTACTAGAATTATATCATTCCAAATACCCACTCTCAACATCGAGCTCTTCACTATTGAACTTGAAGCATTATCAACTTTTTTCCGACCTTCCTGATACTCGTACAACACCATTTCGAGGAGATAAATACCAAATACCATACATCAAAACTTGTAACTTAATACATAATTTACAGTACCTACTCTAAACCCCCTACAACGATCTTCACTATGGACACTTTCAGGCTAGGCTAACAAGGTACTCTAGAAAGATTTCGTGTGGCAACACTGGTATGCCATTACACCTTATCACCAAAAATTTGATGAGAAGTCTTTTACTGTACCCATACAACTTTCACTAATCATCTAAGCAAACATATCATACTATATTAGTATCACCTCACATTGATATCATAGGTCATCAAAGTTTTAAATTTAACCCACCCAAAAAGAAATTTTATTGAAAATAAAAAAACAATTTTTTCATAAAACCTAAGACTTTGCAATACACACATCCCTACATCGAAAATTTTCTGATAGGAGTTTAATTTCCATTACATCATGTTTCTTAACATGCCAAGCAGCCGTGATCTATTTTTAGATATCGAATATCATAGCATGATCACTCTTGTTTATAAAAGATTTTTAATCGACAACTTATATTATAGTTGTTGTTTTTTTCAGCAAAAGAAATTTTTCAATTATAAGTTCCACTACTCATCTAAGACATCATATCCTATAGATTAATAATAGTTGTTGTTGTTGTTGTTTTCAGCTAAAGAAATTGGGAATCTTACATTAAAAAACATAAATCACTCAATTTGTTTACTTTACTCGGCTGCTGTGCGAATTTGTTTACATTATTCGACTGTGATCACAGCTCCCAAACAACTTCCATTACTCATCTAAGACAAGATGTCATACTACATTGATATCCTAACACCACCTTCTTTCATCAAAACATTTAATTAAACCCACTCTCAACCTAATGGTAAGAAAATAATGTGATCACTTCAATAGTATGAAGATAAAATTATCATATTCTTATCAGTTTCATGTGAACTATGATATCGGGGTCAATCAAATCTCATAACAGCATGATAATAAAAAACAATTCGTCATAAAATGTAAGACTTTTCAATACAAACTCCTAGATATAAAAAAAAACACATTAATCGCTCAATTTGTCAGCTTTACTCGGACGTATTTGTTTACGCAAGATATCAAATTACCAGCCGCCTGGCCACCTTTTCTAATGCTTTAATTTCCATTACTTCTAATGATTTCATGTGTCGTACCATCCCAAGCAGCCGTCATTTATTTTTACACATCGAATATCATAACATGATTATATAAAAGACACCTACAGACCACAACTGACGTTATAGTTGTTGTTGTTGTTTTTTTCAGCAAAAGAAATTTTCAATTATAACTTCCACTACTCATCCAAGACATCGTATCCTACAAATTAATATCAGCTGTTGTTTTCAGCTAAAGTAATTGGGAATCTTACATTAAAAAATATAAATCGCTCAATTTGTTTACTTTACTCGGCTGCTGTGCGAATTTGTTTACATTATTCGAGCGCGACTTTGTTTACTTTACTGGACTGTGCGAATTTGTTTATGCAAGGAATCAAATTAGAAGCATTCCACCTGAAGAGCAAAATTAGGCATTTACTAATTTCCATTACTTATCTAAGTGAACATATCTACCAACATTCGCTCCAATCAGCTTTGCCTGATCTATTTTTAGATATATCATCACATGGCGCAATGTTTTTAAAAGACACCTACAGATTAAGATCATCAAATCTTTAATCCACAACTTCGATTACAGTTGTTGTTGTTCTTTTTTGTTTTTCAGCTACTAATATTAATTACACCTGAGAAGGTAAGATCGCTCATATCTCGCGTAGAAGATTTCTGATGAAAATTTTACCCCTAGTACTAATACTATTGACATGAACAAAAATATGAATTAGTATTAATACTTATTACACTAATTTACTAAGGGAATTTCACATTTATTATCTGCATAAATATACAGCTGCACACATACAACCACGCCTTAGATAACGTTTCCTCAGCCACCAAGTAGCCCAGCCCAACATACCACAGGCACTCATACTAAAGTAAACAGCTGAAACCAAACTCAAGCTGACAAGTATACAGCCCCGATATAAATTCGGTTAGGGTATTTCACATCATTACTTAATACACAATCTACCCAAGCCTTGGTACAGGTAACATAGCCCAGTCCAAGACACCTCAGGCAGTCCTAGTCATAGTATTATATATTGCCACTAAAGCTCTCAGCCAACCCCCCAGCACCCAGACACAGGGGCACCTCAAGGTTAAATTGTAGCCTCCAAGACCAGATAAAACTCAACCAGCAACCTTCACAAATATTTATAGCTACGATCTCTGAGATGAAAAATAAGCGAGCTCCAGAAACAAAATCAAAAGACCTATGCTATCTTCCTATGCTGGAGAGTGCTAAGAGTGATCTCGTATCCCCAAAGTGATCTCGTATCCCCAAAACTCGAGATGAAAAACTTAATGTCAACTTAGAGGCTACGAGTCCGAGATGAAAAATAAGCGAACTCCAGAAACAAAATCGAAATCCTATGTTAATTCCCTATGCTGGAGAGTGCTAAAAGTGATCTCGTATCCCCAAAATGATCTCGTATCCCCAAAATTCGAGATGAAAAATAAGCGAACTCCAGCAACAAAATCGAAATCCTATGCTATTTCCCTATGCTGGAGAGTGCTGAAAGTGATCTCGTATCCCCAAAGTGATCTCGTATCCCCAACATCCAAGACTCAATGGTGCACCCAAGACACAGTGGTGCATCCAAGGCACAATTCTGTATCCAAGGCACAAACCAAGGGTGCAGTCAAGATCAAATGATACATCCGGTAGTACCGATTAATCCCGCTAGTGTGCAGTCGAGACTCAATGAACCAAAAGCCTACATTTAGGCGCAACACATTTCTATTTAAGGAAACCGTAGTACGGGAGCATGCTGTTTGTACCTGCTAATGCCGCTAGGGTGCAGTCAAGATCAAATGATACATCCCGGTAGTACCGATTAATCCCGCTAGGGCGCAGTCGAGACTCAATGAAACCAAAAGCCTACATTTAGGCGCCACACATATCTATTTAAGAAAACCGTAGTACGGGAGCATGCTGTTAGTACCGGCTAATGCCGCTAGGGTGCAGTCAAGATCAAATGATACATCTCGGTAGTACCGATTAATCCCGCTAGGGCTCAGTCGAGACTCAATGAAACCAAAAGCCTACATTTAGGCGCAACACATGGTGCATCCGAGGCGCAATGATGTATCCAAGACACAAACCAATACAACCAAGACACAACCCTACATTTAGCACGGGCTCACACCACCTAGCGACGGTGGCGAAATCCTGGAGGCATAAAAAAAGTGGTCCAGGACTGTCATAGTTTGTCTACTATTATGGCTTTGATCTCAGATGTGAGTATAGTTAACTCTTCATATGTCAGAGAAGCTGCAGCGACACCCTTGTATAATAGGGATTTGGCTTATATTACTGCTGCTTCCCATAATCCACCGAAATGTGGGGCACGTGGTGGGATGAAACGGAACAGAACTCCATACCCTTTCTCTGGCACATTGAAGTAATCTTCTCTTGAGATCTATTTGAGTGCATGATGTCTTGAAGCTCCTTCAGCTGATTTCTGCCTCCTACGAAGTTTGTGGCGTTGTCACATTATAAGTTCAGACAATACCCTCGCCTCGCTATAAACCGCTTAAGTGGCCCGAGAAATCCTTCTGTCGTCAGAGCGCTCAACACTTCTAGATGCGTCGCCTTTCTAGCGAAACAGCAGAATACTGCGATATATGATTTTTGAGGGCGTTTCCCTCTTAATTTGAATGGTGTCCAAATATATCAATTATTTTTGCAACTATTCTTATTTTTTATAAGATTACAATAGTTTCATTTATAATTTATAACTATATCAATTATTTTTGTAACTATTCTTATTTTTTATAAGATCACAACTGAGGAAGAATTACGGACGATTTTCTGTTAGATCTTTACTTAACGTTAACGGTTTAAAAAAGAAAACTCCGCGAGGTTTTGGCAAATTGCACCCAGGTACTCACGATTGCTTCAAAAGCTTTTTAATTTATTTTGTTGTTTTCTCACGACGTTGATAAAACGTACGTGAGAAAATGCAAAAAGTTTTGATGCGAGCTATATGCATTAATGAAAAACTGTAATCCCAAATGCACTTGTGCGGCCGGCTTGAAATATTAATTTTAAGAGGGCGCTAATAATTGTGATAATTGTTTGTATGTATGTACATACAATTAGATTTGAGGAAGTAAGTAGTGTACGTATGCACAGTGTACATACGAAAAAAAAGTAAGGAGACACTGTATGTAAGTAAGTAGTTATGCATACCGGGTGAGTGGAATGTGTGTCTGATAACAAAATGCAATTTTTGCTAAATTGCATATTGTTATAATATGGGAATGTATTTCTAAATACATTTTGAATTTAGATTGGAATTTTAAATTAAATTAATTTTGATTTTCAGGGTCATTTATGAGGTACATCAATATATTGTATAGGACAATATATTGACGTATTGACCTTAAGGTTGTGATTCGGGGCATTGGCACCTGAGTCACAACTTCCCTTCCCCCTGGGGAAAAGAAAGTTTTATTCTTTTTGAGAAAAAGCTTTCTTTCTAATAAAATGGTAAAAACTTTAATATATAAAAAAAATGTAGTATTCATTTGGATAAGTAACACATATATACCCATTTACATACATTGAAAAGGGAGATAGCTATAAAAATATTTATTAATCCTTATTTACTGGGTATTTATACCCGTTTTCTTTTGGAAAAGAAAAATGATTTTGCGACTTTCAGTTTTTTTGTTTTTTTTTTTTATATCTCTTATAATAGGGAAAGTTATTCCAGGAGGTTTATAAAGACGATTATAGTTACTTGGTGTACATAACTAAAATAATAAGACTTGCATATAAAAGAAAAATTTCTAGCATTTACAATTTTAGAGAGTAGGTGCTTTACTATATGCATTTATATCTAATAACGGGGATGAGATGGTGTTAATAATACTAATCACTAAGTATTTCTGATAAGTTTATATCTAACTACCTCTATTTTATTTTTTATATATTTTTGTATATTTATATATAATTACTATTATTTAATTATTTCTTACCAAACAGATTGTTCGCCCCAATTATTTTATTTATACTGTTAAGTTATTTTAGATATTAACTACATTTGTTCTGTTTTTGTTTCCGAAACTCCTGGATAATACACATATCCAGTTTTTTTCTTTTTTCCAGATAGGATGGTCAAATTTAGGAAGAGGTTATTACTGTGTCCGTTAGTTAGTGTCCGTAGATTTAACGTTTTCAGGTGTTTTCCTTTGAGGTGCTGGGGTTATTTTGAAATTAAGTTTTCTTGGTGCAGGTCTAGGCACATTTTCTAGTCCATATTCACGATGTATATTTTCAGGTTTGCAGCTATTCGACTTATATTTCAAGTAGAGATAGACACAGAGAACAGAGACGACGAGTACAATTGTAAGATATCATAGTGCATAGTGATGAATATGATGATTGTTTACGGGGTTGGGAGGAATTTATTCCTGCTCTTTTTGCGAACGAAGTGATTGTAGAGCTTTCTTTAGATCCACGTTTGTTATAATCTTTAAGGGATCGGTTTCTATATGCGTTTCCTTTGGAGAAGACTTCATATTCCATATTATACCGGAAATGTTTATTGTTGGGATGAAATTGAAATTAAATTTGGATATTTTTACGTTATGTCGTGCAAGATGAATTCTTTCCTTCGCACATAACAACCGGGATAGATATACATTGTTCCTGCTCTTTGCGGATATGTGAACTAATGAAATCCCCACAAATTATATCTATGTGTAGGGATTCTTTTAAGGAAGAAAAGCTAAGCGTTTTACTGCAATAGTTGCGTCCTGTCGCAGGATCAGATTTTTGCACTTTTGAGTAATACGTTCCTTCTTTAGTAAATTCACTTCACATTGGTTTATTTTTGTATTTGTGTTTAGGATAGGTGATGAGATTTTCAGCAAATATGCGTTTGGTCCAACGTTCCGCAATTATGGATATCTTGGACTGTTAATTCAATATAATGTTCGCGATTGTAGTCTATTAATATGTATTACTTCGATGGTTCAATATTCACGAATGATCCGTTAAGGAGTGTAGGTAATGGCATTGCTTTGAATATTTGGTATGGTTCCTTGAATGGAAGTGGAATTCGGAGCTCAATAATTATTTTATTATTGAAAATATTTGCGGATATCGTGCTTAATTTGTAGATTTGTGAAAATATATTGTGTCCGAAATTTATAGGAAGCATCAATGAATTTGGTAATTCCTGCCAAATCTTTGATAAAAGATCTTCAATATTCTTCAGTGATACTAGTGTAGGATGGAATTTTCCATGTTTAGAATATGTTAAAAGATCTATTAACTCTGACTTGGTATTTTGGTATCTGAATACCATTAATGAGACTAGTGAAATGAGTGATTCCAGTTCAATTGATATCTTATTATCAAGCGCTTTATTTTCCATTGATGATGAGGCTATCTGCATTGATATCAGATTATTATGCATAACCAGAAATTCCTTTTCAATTGCGGCTTTAGTTTTGTTGAAAATACGGGCGGTCGCTTCGACTATTACAGTTTGGCTTTTCATAAGGGATAGGATGGAGTTTTGGTTTAAAGTAAGATTCTGAAGCTGCTGATCATACAGCTTGGCATCATCCTCGGTTAGTGTGCCGAAAAGAGCCTTCGAAATTGAGCCTAAAGCATTGAAAAGTGATCTTTGTTTTTTATTTTGTGTTACTAGTAATATACTCCCATATTCCATGTTTGCTAATATTACGTTAATTTCTAGCAACGTACCGTTACAGCTATGGGCCATTGCTGTAATTTTATTAAGTTTCTGACAAGTTGTAGTAATTTGTTGTGCGATGAATTTCATGTTCCTGAATTCCGCTTTGAAATTCTCTAAGTCGTAGAATGTTACCATCTTCCACTCGTTAGTATAGGGAGTGGCTCTGCCAATTTCTTCGAAGCAAATGCTAGCGCTAGCATTTAGCTGTTTCACTTCCACTTCCATGGATAATAGGGATGCAAAGTGAAAAGAATACTATTTGCATCATTTTGGAAACCTGGAAGATGACACTATGTTAATATCTCTGAATGATGTTTGAAGATGATGAAGTTGTTATTCTGAGAAAAGGTTCAGGTCATTGTTATGCACTCTTTTGTTTTTATTATTGATTTTAATAATGGAATTTTCCGGGAATTAATTTCCATTATCTCATACGGACCTGACCATAGTGGTGAGAATTTGTTCTCTCGAACTCTGCTCTTAAGTAGGACTTTATCACCAGTATTAAACGATTTTTGGACGGAGTTCTTATCGTATTGCAATTTTGATTTTTCTTTGTTTGCCATGGCTATGTCCTTAGCTATTTTGAAGCTATGCTGTAGACGCGCTTTCAACTGGTTTGCATAATTGTCATAATTATAGCAAACGGTTGGAGAAGATTTAAAATTATTTAGGATTTCGGCTGGGAAGATCGGAGATATTTTGCTAAGGTTCTGTGACTTCTTTGCAATACACCATTCGTTTGAGGGTGATATGGCGTAGTTTTAAGCCGTTTTGTTCTTAATAAGTTAGATACCTCGGCAAACATGCCACTTATGAGGTTAGAACCCTGATCTGGGAGGATACTTTCTGGAATACCATGTCTACAAACTGTTGTTGTCGTGAAGGCTTTCGCTAATGTCTTAGACTCGGTGTCGACTATGGGAATAGCCTCAGAAAATTATGAAAGATCGTCTTGGAATGTAAAGAGATATTTATTTCCAGAATGCGAAATCGGGAGAGGCCCTACAACATCTAAGTACACTCTTTCGAAAGGATTGGAGCTAATGCTTGAGATTTTCTTCGGAATTTTAGGATTTCTGGATTTTCTGTTTATATGACAAAGTTTACATTTCCTTACGTATTTGATAATATCGTCTGATATGCTAGGCCAGTAGAATTGCTTTTTGAATCTTTTATTTGTACGGGAGACGCCTTGATAGCCTCCCGTTGGTAATGAATGAAAATCCTTTAAGACATGGTCAATGTCGTTAATGTCGGATAAATATTTAATCGAATCTAGATGGAGTTGGATGTTTATTTGTTTAGTAGCGAAGATATGGGTAAAATCGTGTTTAATAATTATTAGATTCTGTGGGTCTAATATAGGGAAGGAGTTATTTAATTGTTTTAACTCATTTTCTTCTGTGTATAAGCAGATTTCAGTTAAAATCGTTTCGAGGTATGATCTATCTCTTTGGGATCGGCAAGGTAAATTAATCTTGGAAGTAATTATTATCGAGTCTTTTCTTTTGAAGAAGTTCAGTTCAGTTGATAAAGATAGGGATTTATCTGAAAATTTTAGTTTCGAATCGAACAGTCTTTCAAAAATTTACGATTCGCATTTTTGGTTAATAATTATTGGAAATTTGTCTCAGTTATTATGACTGACGAATTGTTCACTTGTGATGGAGTTGGATTTTGATTAATGACGTGTTGGGCGTATTCAAACTCGTCTGAGTTCTAGCTTGATTCCTTGTTATCGCATTTACGCAGGTGGTAGGTTCTACGCAATTTTCGGTACTATCCGGAATAGCTTTACTGAGAGCATCTGCATTTGTGTTGAGCTTACCTGATTTATGGACTATTTTGTAGTCATATTCCTCAAGACGTATTCTCCATCTCATCAGTCTTGAGGAGTAGTCCTTCAGATTCATGAGCCATACTAATGGTTTATGGTCAGTTATAATTGTAAACTGTCTGCCATAAACATGTCGTCTGAATTGCTCAACCGCGAAAACGATAGCTAACAGCCCTTTCTCTATAGTTGAGTAACGAGTCTCCGCACCATTGAGAACTCGACTCACATAGGCGATTGGATGATTTCCTTGATCATCGACTTGTGAAAGCACTGCCCCGATGGCGTAGTCACTGGCATCGGAGGTGACAAAAATTTCTTTGTCGAAATCAGGATATGATAAAATTGGTGCTGTAATTAATTTATTCCTTAATTCGCAAAATGCTTCATCGGAAATTGTGTTGAGCTTGAAGGGCGTATTTTTCTTTAAAAGATTTGTAAGTGGTTTGGCTATCTTCGGAAAATTTGGTATAAAGCGGCAATAGTAGCCGAAGAAACCAAGGAAGGCTTTTATATCTTTTTCTTTCTTGGGTCTGGGATAGGACTGAACTGACTTTATCTTTGCTGGATCTGGTTTGACTACATTTTCTGTAATTATGTGTCCTAAATACACAATTTCTTTCCCTAAGAAATGGCAGTCGGGTTGGAGCTTCAAATTGAAGTTGCGGAGACGGCCAAATACTACTGTGAGTCTGGAATTGTGATCTTTGAGATTCTATCCATGTACTACAATATCGTCCATGTATACGAAGAAATAGATACCTTGAAGTGTTGTGACTCAGGTGCCCAATGCCCCGAATCACAACCATAATACCGATACATCAATATATTGCCCAATACGATATATTTATGTACCATTAATTGACCCTGAAAATGAAAAATTATTTCATTTTTAAATCTCATTCAAAATTTAAATTGCATTTAGAAATGCATTCCCATGTTATAACAAAATTCAATTTAGCATAAATTGCATTTTGTTATCAGACACACATTCCACTCACACGGTATGCACACTTACCTACATACAGTCTCTTCTTACTTTTTTTCCGTATGTACTATGTACATACGAACATTACCTACTTAATCCAATCTAATTGTATGTACATACATACATACAATTATCAAAATTATACGCGCCCTCTTAAAATTAATATTTCAAGACGGGCGCACAAGTGCCTATCGGATTACCGTTTTGCATTGATGCATACAGCTCGCATCAAAGAACTTTTGCATTTTCTCACGTACGTTTTTTCAACGTCGTGAGAAAACAATAAAAAGAAAAAAGAGCTTTTAAAGCGACTATGGGTACCTGGGTGCAATTTGCACAAACCTCGGGAGGTCGTTTTTAAAAATCCGTCTGGGAGGAAAGCGTAGAGTTTTCGCGAACGAGAATAACATCTTGAACTTAGATAAAAGTTTACTATTATTTTGCGAATCGGAATAAAATCCGGAAAATAAATTAATAACGATTACTAGTGTATCGGAACGAAGATATTGGAAATAATAACCATAAATTAATTGTTTGAGAATCGAAGTGAAAATCTCGAAATAGTTTATAGTTTAATATCTAGTGGAATAAAAATCTGTTTGAGAATCAGAATAAGAAATTCGAAATACTTTAATGTATAGTGGAATGTAAATATGGCTTAAATAAATATCTGTATATAGATAGTGAGTTGTGAATTCAGTATTAAAACCATTTCTCCGACCGCTTCTCTATCTTTAACCGGGGAGCACGAGCGGACGAGCTATAACAGAAGGCCAGATAAGACATTATTCATGGTTCGTTGAAAAGTAGCAGGGGCTCATTTTAAACCAATTGGCATACGATTGTATTCGTAGTGGCCATAGGGTGTGCTAAAGTCAGTTTTTTCCCTGTCCTTCGAGTCCATTTTTATCTGGTGAAATCCACTGGCAAAGTCGAGTGTGGTAAAGTATTTCGACTTCCCCAACTGGTCAAATATATCAGTAATATTAGGTAGTGCGTACGCATCGCCAATAGTAATGTCGTTAATACGACGAAAGTCTACCACTACTCGCCACTTTTTGTTTCCATTCTCATCTGGTTTTTTAGGAACCAGGAGAAGTGGACAATTCCAGGGACTATGTAAAGGTCTGATGATGTATGACTCAAGCATTTCTAGTATTTGCTTATTTATCTCAGTTCGGCTTACTTCAGGGGGTCTGTAAAGCTTGGTATATATGGGCGGTTTGTCTTGGAGTGTTTCGATTTTGTGGGTAATCGCATCTTTATATGAAAGGAAATCCCCTTCTATGAAGAAGAGATCGTTGAATTCCCTATAGATGTTGAGAATACTCTCAGATTCCTCTGGATTGCAGTGATCCAATTTGATAAGGTTTTGCAGTTTCTTTATTCTGCCCTTAATTGGATCTCTGTCGGAGTCTGTGCAGATAACCACAAAGTCCTCCAAGTCTTGGTAAACTGGATTCGCCTCGTAAGGGCCAACATCGGCGTCCTCCTCATTTGTGTTGAGGATAAGGACTTTTGCCATACCGTTGACTTATTCAACACTCCAGTTTCCCAGAAATAAATCTGGGCTTACTTCCCTCATGAAACAAACCGCTTGATGTTGAATAGAAGGAGTTGGAATTTCAATAAGGAACTCTGATCGAGCCGGAATTTTAATTTAATATAATTTATCCGAGTCTTTCGGATATTTAGTGGGAAGGAGATCTGATTTGGAAGGAGTTATACGATGATTCTGACTCGATGGAATTTGAAAGAGATAAACCTTTGTTTAAATTTTTTGACTTCGTTGATTTATTCTTGGAATTCACTTTTGTGAATTTACTGACGAAGGAGATAGAATTTTACTGGATACAACCCCCTGTGTGGCTGTAGATGGAGATGTACTTTTACGTTTTTGCTCATTTCTTGTAAGTCTACGGATGGAGTTTTATTTTCATTAGTTATTTCCGATCTGTTGGGAACTGTTGATGGAGATAAATTTTTATTATTTTCTCGCTTCACTTCTTGTGAAACATTGGATGGAGATATATTATTATTGCTTTGTGAAGCAATTGATAGAGAAGAATTTTTATAAGTTTTACTACTGAAGAATGTTATCACCGTTTAGCAGTGAGCTTTTAGTATGAGACCTCTTTTCTGGGTCTTCGCTATTCAAATAAACATATTGGATTTGAATAATAATCCTCATAGGGATAAAATTCATTTGAATCATTAATTTCTAAGTAAACATATTTATTTTATTTATTTAGTATTGTATCGAGATAAAAAGTCAGGACCAAGTAGGCCATCGTATGAGAGGATGGAGTTATCTGTATGTATCTGTATATATGTATCTATATGTAAACAAATTATTTGTATTGCAGGCAGCATCTCTGTAGCAGGTACTGTCTGGTTTCCGTGGATGGAGTTTTAATAAGCTGATCTCTGCTCCAGTATCAATTAAAAAAGTCAATTTTGGAGCAGAGCAGATGTCAACAGGCAAGAAAAGAGTTAGAGATTTTTTTATTTGGACGGGGATTTGAATTATTTTCTTACTGTGTACTTTTCCGTCGATATTGTCTCGGGATTCCTGTGAAGTTGTGCTGTAGTTTGTATGTGCGAGTGGTTACCGAATGAGATCCCCCGCTGCATCCAGTTTCCTCGCCTGGATGCCGATGAATTTTGATTACTCTTCTTATTTGGAGAAGTTGATCTTGCCGAGACATTCGCATTATTATGTCTCGGTGGTGGAGTTGGATTTTGTAGGAGTACTGGCTCCTGCCTCTTCCTGTTTTGTGGCTGTCTATTTGCCGGTGGAATTGTACTTAAGTCCCGAAAATTCTTTCGGTTTCCTGGGGTGCCATTAAAACGATTATTATTCGCAGATCTTGTCCTGCATTCCTCGATTGTATGTCCCATCCGATGACAATATCGACAAGATAGAGATATAACCTTATGGGAATCCGGAGGACGTTGTAATTGTGAATTTTTTTTTGGAATTGCGTTAGAGTTCTGTGCAGGGCGTTGTATGATTGGGCATTTTGAAGCAGCATGTCCCATTCTATTCCGTTTGAAGACCTGTAAATTATGACTCGTATTTTGTCTGAGAGGGACTGGATTTGTCTTCTAATTCGTTTGAAAAATAGCTTGCTTGAGCTCCAAACGTGATACATGAACTGAAATGTGAGATTTTAATGCAGGGAAAGATTTATCCGAATGCACTTTGGCTAAAGTTTGGAGTTTGGGATTAATTACCCCATCCTCAATAGCTCTCACTGTTTGATACTCGTTATCTTTTAAAAGACACTTTGTAAGCACTCTATCACTTATATATGAGTGTGTTGCTTCATTTAATTTAGATAGACTTGTCTTAAGTCTCTGTAGGAAGTCTTTTACATTTTCTTCCATTTTCTACTTTCAATTATTTAATTGGGACTGCAAGGTAGATCTAGGGGTTTTTACTTCAAATGTTTGAGTCAATAATGATTTTAATTCGGGCCAATCTGAAATCTGATATCTGATTTTACCTATATACATCGTATGCCCCTGCAGATAATTTAGTCCTTATTAAACTAAGCAGGGAGTGCTTTTCGTTCACCGTCGCTACTGTTTTGTATATGTCATCACAACTAGATATAAATTTGTGAAGATCTCGCGTATTTCCACTGAAATTAGGTATTAATGTTCTTGCGTCTGAAAAGGAAGACTGGTCTCTAAAGGAGACATTGTGATGATAATTTGTAGAGTTAGTTGTATTATACAATATGTGTTCGGATCGTGAGTCCAGCTGGTCCTGGAGCGCGATTATGGTATCTGTGTATGATAATTCTATATTCCCGTAAACATCTTTTTTGAAATAGCCTTGGTCCTTGTCATCAAGGCCGGAGTATGAAATTATTAGGGTATGTGTTGCTTTGAAATAGTCCCAATACTCATGCAACGATTTTAGTTTTTCTGTTAAGTATGTCCGACTTGCAGTTGAAAGTGAACCAAGCTCGATAGACTGAATTATACGTGATATAGATTTTGTCTATCTTCTTGCAGTCTAAATCGTAACGTAATAGACTAATCCTGGTCTCCACATTCCTGCATAGCTTTAGTATTGATACCTTTTTGTGAATTTTTGGGAGGTGCGATGTAAAATGGGTTATTTGCGTTATCCACATGAGTTAAAGTAGATTTCATCCTATCACACAGTGTTGCTCTGATTAGGTTGTGTTGTACCAATCCTCTATCTTATCAGAGCATGATTGTTTGACGTATTCATGAGTTTCGTCGAAATTCTCATGTTCTTGAATGATGGATTCTGTTTTCTCAAAAGCAGCCCATTGTTCTTCCAATTTCCGAAGTTTATTGGAAACAAATTCCGAAATTCTATATTTGTTGTTTGTGCTGTGGGTTTGAACTGTGGTATTCCTTTCGAATTTTTCTCTACTTCTGATAAGCACAGCTCATCGAAAGACTTGTTTTCATTTGTCATGTCTGTCAGTTATATAGGGCGTAAATATTGGGAAGATTTCAGCAAATACAATTTTGAAACACAAAAAAAATGTGTGAACAAATCTAAGAATACTCGATTTCAATTATCACTGAAATTGTATATAACTCTTATGGAGCATGGAATATGGAATATGTTTTAATTTGATAGATGAAGGAGAAACCACAATTTTCAGGAGAATCTAAAAGATATGCACGAAAAAAGAAAAAGTAAAACAAAATTTGCTTGTCAAATATTATCGGAAACAGAGTCAAAAATCTTTATGACTTTAATAACAAATTTTGAAGTTGTTAAAAAAAAAGGAAAAGGGCTACATCAACATGCAAAAAGTTATAAATTTATATATATGTATATTGCCGATAAAAGAAAAGGAAATTTGTTTGCTAACCAAAGGCGGGCAATTAAAACCGCTTCTTCCAACCAAAATCTCTCTCCTGATCAACAGGCTTATGAAGATTTATTGGAGAACAATTACTGATTCTTTTCGAAGTCCTCTGACCAGCAAGCTCAGGAATTCTTACCGCAGAGGTCGCTTCGGGGAAGGGTGGGTTTTGATTTGAGTGTGTTGAATTAAAATTTTCCTTCAAGTTAGGTGAGAATCGAAGGTGATGGAAGGAAATTATTTTCCTCTTGATATATATACTATATAAACCACAATTAAAAAAAAATATGCAAATTTCTAATTAATCAGATAAAATGTAAATAACCAGAAAAAGTGTAATTATGTAAATAACTTGGAAATATGAAGAAAATCAGAAAATATGGAAATGTCTAGCTAATTACGGAAAATGTAAGTAATCAAAAAATATGAAATAACCAGAAAAAGAAAATGCAATCACGTAAATAATAAAAAAAAAACTTTTTTATCATCATTAAATAAATCAGCGATGCAATCATATCCTTCATTTAATCCATTCACAGCAAATACTGCCTGCCCGATAATTAAGCAAATACAAAAATTTCACTCAATATCCCCTTTCACAACGTACGCAAAAAAAATAATCATCTAATTCATTCTTTTCAATTCAATTAACATTATTATTGTACTTAGGTATACTCGTTTGCCGGAATCCTCAAATAAAACCCAGAATTCTACATTCTCTTGCAATTAAACAGAAACGTACATACGTAATATTATAGATAGAAATTATCTTATTTTTGCACAATATGAATAACATATGTTTAAACAAATGGTTTAATAAAAAACATTCAAACATTTAAAGTCAAACGAGATAATATAATTTTAAAATATTATTATTGGGTAGACTCAGTTGCAATGAAACTTATCTTGGGTGAAAGAAAAAATAATTTTTTACTTAGCCTATAATTTATTTATGAAAGTTATTTATTTAAAATGTTTTTTTTTTTATATATATAACAGGACATGCAGTACATTTACATGAATACTTGAGTACTTGACTTGAAATCCACTGGTTTGGTGGTTGATTGAATTAATTCCTTGACTTGAATTTTTCTTGAATGTAATTTTCCAATTTCTTAAGCTGAAATTTACGCATTGAATGAGCGTTTTCATGATATTTTGATTACTTCAAGCATACTTCAAGTATACTTCAAGTATTCATGTAAACGTACTGATAATCTATCTAATATATGCATATTACTTCGCATCTACGTTCTTTTGCGAATGTTGTGATGTAATTTTTTACCTCTGCGGTAAGTATAGTTTAGAAGATTATCGCACTTTAATGTAAGTAGTTCCATGTAAAAAAGTTTTACATGAAAAAACTGGAAAAATTTATTTCACATCAAAACCCATCGCTTAAACATATAAAATTAAATGTTCACATGAAATATGTAAAACATTATGCTGAAACTTTTAAAAGAATAATCATCCCCCGCAAGAACTTACACCTCTCTTTGTATTCAATTTCGAAAATCACGCATTTTAAAGATATTCGGGTGAAAAAAGTCGGTTATAAAGTTTCTTACAGTACAAAAGAAAATATGCCATTTAATAAATCTCAGCAAAAGCTTCAATTTGGTATTACACACGGCCAAAATTGGACAACGCCATGAGCGTAGTTACCACCCTCCCCCCAAAATCCCCAAAAACCTAAAAACCTAAACCCACTGACTAATTCTAAAACAAAAAATCCTATGTAAATGCGTCCACGTTTAATATTCTAAAACAATTCCTGATATTTCACTATATTCGTCACGAATGTCGGATAAAAGTTATTTAAAAAAAGCAACGAATTTATTAACATGGCAGCATTTAAATTAATCGGGAGCAAAACCGACACCCACCCGCACCAGAATATATTTCTGAATTTATCAATGAAAGTTACTATCAGCGGTTGTAAATCAATTGCCAACCGCTACTCTGCGACCAGCGTACCATAGCAATGTGCGCATGCAAACTCTTGAGTGAACATGAGTCTCAAAAGGTAAATGTATTCAACTTTTTACATTGGCTTTGTTGTTGTAAATACGCTGTAGGGATTTCAGCATCACTGCGATGCCAGTGGCAACGGTGTTTGATTCTAATGCCGTTCCATCCATTCAACGCGAAGATTATGTAGCTTGCTTGTCAAGACAAATCGGGGCAGATCTGGTGTTGGGTGGAATTATGATGGGTGGGTCATACGCTACATTTTGGACAGCGTACCATGCAGAATGTTAGTAGCGATATAGTGACATTTGTTTGGGTGGTATGTTCTAGTTTGTAGGAGAAAATTGTGCGTTACTTATAAAATATTTCAGGTTGTATCTAGTGATGCCAGAGGACTAAACTTGTTTGAATTTTATACATTTTTTTAAAATATTCTAAGAATATTTTAAAGCAAAATGATTTGTCATTTATGTTTGGATTTCTTATTTTTCAAGGGAAGCACTGCTTCCTTTGCTTCCAATGAGGAGCTGCCCTTGATAGTATTCGATTTTGCTACCTTATATATTATACGAAATGTATGGATCTGGAGTTGATGCTGGTTATGATTATGATGAATAGAGATGGGGATTAAGATGTGTGCAAGAACTCTACACAGTAACTAATTATTTTATTAATAAAAGGTTTTGTAGAAAAACACCTCTCTCAGTTACACAGGTTTAATTAAATTTTATTATTGTATCAATTATTTTTGCAACTATCCTTATTTTTTATAAGATCACAACTGAGGAAGAATTACCGGACGATTTTCTGTTAGATCTTTACTTAACGGTTTAAAAAAGAAAACTCCGCGAGATTTTGGCAAATTGCACCCAGGTACTCACGATTCCTTCAAAAGCTTTTTAATTTGTTTTACTGTTTTCTTACGACGTTGAAAAAACGTACATGAGAAAATGGAAAATGTTTTGATGCGAGCTATATGCATCAATGAAAAACTGTAATCCGATATGCACTTGTGCGCCCGTCTTGAAATATTAATTTTAAGAGGGCGCGAATAGTTGTGATAATTGTATGTATGTACATACAATTAGATTGGAGGAAGTAATAAATGTACGTGTGCAAAGTGTACATACGAACACAAAGTAAGAAGACACTGTATGTAGGTAAGTATGCATACCGTGTGAGTGGACTGTGTGTGTCTGATAACAAAAAATGCAATTATGCTAAATTGCATTTTGTTATAATATGGGAATGTATTTCTTAATGCATTTTGAATTTAGATTGGAATTTTAAATGAAATTAATTCTGATTTCCAGGGTCTTTTATGAGGTACATCAACATATTGCATAGGACAATATATTGATGTATTGACCTTATGGTTGTGATCTGCGGATTGGGCATCTGAGACACAACACAAATGGGGCCGCGAAAGTCCACTCCGCAGTTTATAAATGGCTTAGCGGGTTGAACTCTGGCTGCGGAAGATTTCCCGTTAACTGTGTCATGAGCTTGGGCTTGCCATTGTTGCAATGAACACAGTTCTGCACTGTCGATCTGGCAATAGTCTTCCCCCTGATTGGCCAAAACCTTTGCCGTATAAGTGCCAGTAAGTTTTGTTGGCCAGCATGAAGGTTGCTATAATAAATGTCTGTCATTAGTAGCTTGACCACTGGGTGAGCACATGGCAGCAGTATTGGATGTTTTGACTCGAAAGATAGATTTGAGTGTTCTAGCCTTCCTCCTGCTCGTATCATATCTTCCTCATCAATGAAGGGTGCGAGGCTATTTAATGAACTACTATTGTTAACTTTTCCAGTTCGATTTATTTGGTTGATATCATCCATGAATCCTTCATGTTGTGCCTAAATCTTAAAATGTATGCCACTATCTCTGCAGCCTCTTGATTGAATTTCCGAGCTTGATGACACTACTAAATGGTGAGCATTCTATTAAGGCGGTCAACACGATTTTAGATTTTTTCTTTTCCAGATCAGTGTCCACTTTGGAATAGTTAGATGGCCAAATCTGGTTTGAGCCATGTAAAAATGGTGGTTCATAAAACCAAATGTTGCAGTTCTTCAATTTCTCTTGGGGTGTTCCCCGGGATACGATATCTGCGGGGTTTCCAACGGATTTCACATGTCGCCATTACTCCGTGTTCGTTTGCCTCTGAACAGAAGCTACTCTATTGGCGACGAAAGTATGAAATAAAGAAGACTCTGCATTAATCCACGCGAGAACGATCTGTGAACCTGTCTTAGAGTAGATCTTTTGAATATTCAACTTCATATCTCTTACAACACATTGAGTCAATTGAGCAGCTAATTTTACGGCGCATAGCTCAAGTCTAGGTAATTTTGTAGCTTTTATGGGTGCCACTTTGGACTTGGCACATAGTAATCGTACTACGACTATCCCATCTTGCGATATTGATCTGACATAAATTGCAGCTCCATAGGCTCATTCAGATGCGTCGGAGAACGCATGAATTTGTAGTGAGCTTGGTTGTTGAGTTGAGGCAACGTGTCTTGGAATGTTGATATCGCTCAGTTGCTTTAGACCTTCTCAAAACTTAAGCCATGTTGTATGCATTTCAGTGGGTATGGCTGCATCCCAGTCCAGCTTTAGCGACCATAGTTTCTGAATGAAAATTTTTGTAATTACAGTCGCGGGATTCACGAAGCCTAGAGGATCGAATATGTGTGCAATATGAGACAATATATTTCGCTTGGTAATCCGTTTGATGTCTTGCCAGGCTATTTTTATTGCAAAGGCATCTGTTTTTGGTAGCCAAGTCAGGCCAAGCATATTGATGTGTTCTTCCGATTTTTCATTAAAGTTGAGCTCTAGCTCAATGTCATCTTTGGAATATTTTGAAGTAATTGTGGGTGATTTGAACACCACTTCCGCAGATTGAAAACCGCTGACTGAAGTAAATTCTTTAATTGTCGTTGGATTTCCTTGAACTCAGGTAAGCTGTTAGATCCGGTCATTACATCGTCGACGTAAAAGTCCCTTTTCAAAACCTCTCCGCCCAATGGGAACCGCTCTCTTTCCGTGTCTGCTAAAGACTGCAGACATTTTTTGCCAAAATGGAGCTGAAGTTAATCCATATGTAACTGTGCAAAATCTGAAAGTTTTCAAATGTGTATCTGGATTGTATCTCTAAAGGACCAGCTGGTGGTGTGATCGTATTCATCAAGTAGAACTTCCCGATACATCTTTTCGATGTCAGCCGTGAACACGAATTTTGGTAGCCTGAATCGGATAAGAATCGAAAATAATTCATCTTGGGTAGTGGGACCCTTGTGTAGGATATCGTTTAACGATATATTAGATGAAGTTCCCGATGCATCAAACACCACCCTGATCTTGGTGGTGTTACTGTCAGGCTTTAGCACACAATGATGTGGTAAGTAATAATGCTGCTTGGTGATCTTACTTCCTTCATATTCCCGAGTGTGCAATATTCATTCATGAATTCAAAGTATTGCGACCTTATCGTAGGGTGTCTGCTGAATTTTCGTTCTACTGAGACAAATCTTTTGAAAGCGATCTCCCTGGATTCTCCTAGTTTCGTTGAATCATTTACAAATGGTAATTTCACGATAAATCGTCCTTCTTTGGCTTTTTGACATTCTGATTGAAATGGTTTACGCATTTCTGTTCTGTTGTTGTTAGGTTTGAGCATTCGTCCGAAGAATCAATATCTTCTAGCTTCCTAAACTACTCCAAGAGATTTTCAGTTGATATGCACTCCAAAGTGCGTATCTTCTAGCTCAGTAGATGGGAGTAGGTTCAAAGCTGAAAAAGATAAAGATATTGGGCGCCACGTTATCTTATGTTTCACACAGGGTAGATCACGAACCCTAGGTCACAAAAAAAAAAAAAAAAAAAAAAAAAAACGTGATTGTATGCTATATGCTTTTAATAAAACGTTATAAAACGTAGATAATCCAAAAGGATCGAGCGAATCGCTACCGCCACTAAGCCATCATATAGTAAAAAAAAATATTTATATAATTTATAATTTAAGGACAAGAAAATTATTCAATATGTCTTTTTGCGTAAATTTCAAATAGGTACTCAACTTTCATTCCATGGCTCTTCCTGCCACGTTGCAGTAAAATAAATAAAACCTTTCCGTTCTTCACGCGAAGTCCATGCTCCCTAATCCTTTCTCTTCTTTTGGCTTTTTTTTGTTAATCCTTTTTTTTTTTTTTTGAATTAATCACTTTTGACTAATGGACTTTTAACCACAAACCCTCTTATCTTTTCCTCATTGATAGCGTTATGCAAGGTTCTGTAATTATAATTAAGGAATTCTAGTAGTATCGCGAGTTCAAAGAGGACATACACAAACATTTATTGAATCCACCACCATATGAATTTCGAGAGCGTAACACACCTCCCCTTCCTCCGAGAGGTTTCCCTGAAACCTCTTGAAAATTATATATTATATATGTAGTATTGTCCGTGTAGTTGATTAAAACAACGGTTAAGAATATATATGTATATTTCTTATTTGCGCAGTTAGGTCTGAATTCAATGCAACTAGCTATATCTCCGCTTACGCGAACCGTCACTAAACTTTAATATTCCACTCACAGTTGGACCCATCTATCGTCATCTTGTAAATTCCCTGTGACCTGAAAATTTTTGTTTGGTAAATTTTGATATAAAACACGGAAAATTCACGCATCTCTTGAAATTTCTGGATAGTAAGGCCTCAAATCTTTAGTATGCCATATACCCTGACATTTGCCTTTACCATCAATGAGTTCATACGTCCATGGCGATAATACTTTAGCAACTGTGAAAGGGCCTACTTATTTCGGTGCAAGTTAAGCAGTATAATATTTTGCAGCATTGGAGAGTACATAGCTCTTTCGCAGAACAACGTCATGGGGGTAGTACCTTGAATCCTTTCTGCGTAGGTTATAAGTATTCTTGTTTCCCTCTGACACCTTCAATAGCCTCCGCCTAACGTCATTTCTAACTACTTCTAGAGTTTTCGATCGTTCTTCTACGTTGTACACTTCCTGACTGCCTAGTTGTTTATGGAATTTACCATTTGTGATCATCTCGCGACCAAAATTAACGAAATACGGGGTAAGTTTTGTAGACTCCTGAGCGGAAGTACGGATTGCACAGGCTACTTTTGCTAAGTGCGAATCCCACGATCGATGGTTTTCCGCTACATACGCTCGGAGCATTGTCTTTATGACTTGGTTAGTTCGCTCAGCAGGGTTTGCCTGCAGATGGTAAAATGCTGTATATCTGATATCAATGCCATAACCATTGCAGGTTTTCTGAAATTCGCGGCTCTTAAATTGTGGTCCATTATCGCAGATGACCGTTCTTGGAACGCCAAGTAACAAGAAAACTGAATCTTCTAATGCTTGGGAAATAGAGTTCGTCGTCAGAGTTCGTCGTCGCAGACCGGAGAGGAACTAGTATCGGAAATTTGCTGAATTGATCAACTACAGTCAATATATATTGATAACCACGACCAGAGCGGGGCAGAGGACCGATGAGGTGGACACTTATTGTCTCCCAGGGTTTATCCGCAATTCTACGAGTGGCCATTAGTCCCGCTGGTTTTTGCAGCACAGGTTTGGTTGTCTGGCAAATATGACATTTCCTAACGTATGTAGCAACATCAGCCTTCATTTTTGGCCAGTAATATTCTTGACAAATACGAGCATACGTCTTCTGTGTTCCACAATGCCCCGCTGTCGGAACATCGTGCGCTTTAAATAAAATATGCTTTCTTTCGAACTTTGGGCACGACACGTTTCCATTGTCTGATTCAAAAGCCAAGGCAGGATATCTTGGACGACAGTGCTTATATAAATATTCTCCCTCAATTCTCCAGTCAGGATATTTGCAAGGATTCCCCTTATTTCTCCCTCTCATTTCTTCATACCATTTGCCTTGAGGTTTTCCTATGCAGTCTATTACAGGTACTGATCTAGAGAGCATATCAGGTAGCAAATGCTCTTTTCCCTTCCTATGTATCCCCTCAAAATCATGTTGTTGCATTCGCATCGCCCACCTTGCAAGTCTCCCGGGGGGTCCTTTAAATTTTGCAACCAGACTAATGATGCATGATCCGTGATGACTGTAAATCTTGTGCCCTCCAGGTAGGGGGCGCAATTTTTCTACTGCCCAGAGAACTGCTAAGCATTCGCGTTCGGTTGTTGAATAATTTCTTTCGCATCTATTCAACGATCGGCTTAGGCAAGCTATCACCTTTTCTTCGTTTTGTAAGTCCTGAGTCAGTTACTGCCCTATGCCGAACCCTGCGGCATCTGTATGCACAATAAAAGTTTGACTAAAGTCAGGACATGTTAGTATTGGAGGTGTGACAAGCTTTTCGTTGACCAAGTGATACGAATCTTCACACTCGCTGACCATAACGAATTTTCTATTCTTCTTCAAGAGATTTGTGATTGGGGCAAGTAGCGTTGAAAAATTTGGTATAAAACGACGATACCACGCGACCATGCCGATAAATTTACGTACTTCCGAAACCGTCTTGGGATTCGCCATATTTAAGATGCTCTTAACTTTGTCCGGGTCTACTTGTAGACCATTTTCTCCTATTACATAACCTAAATACCTCAGCTCTGACCTACAAAATTCACATTTGTCATAATTAATGACTAGGCCAGACTGGCACAGTCTATCTAGAACCTCTTTAAGAATTGACTTATGTTGTTCGAATGTTTTGGTTACGATAATGACGTCGTCTAAATAAACGAACACGTGACTCTCCAAATTACCCGCTAATACTTTATCGATAAGACGTTGCCAACTAGCTGGTGAGTTTGTGAGACCGAAGGGCATCTGTTTCGATGATGTGCTCGACTTCCGATATACAACCTAGCTTGGTACCCATTTTTACTTTCGAAGCCTCGATTAACTGGTCTAATTCCTTTTGCTGTTCCGGACATAGCTTCGATTTACTTTCCAATGCTGACAGATAGGTCGATGCACGGTTTTCCCCAAAACTCCATGAATTATCTGCCAAGTTTGCCGTTATCCCCATCTTTTTCCAAAAGTCTGCTCCTAATATGAGAAGATATGGTATTTCTTGGACAACAATTACTTCAAGTAGCTTTGTAAGTCCCTGAAGGTCAATTGGTACATTGATTTCGCCTAAAATCCTGACACATCGCTAGCTTAACATTTTCGAATCTAGTCTTTCTAATATTCAGTCCCATCTTGCACAGCACTTCCCAACCAGGTCCACCAATGATGGTGTGCGAAGCCCCTGAATCTAAAAGCCCTACGAAATCTACCCCAAATATTCTTACCTTTAGGTAAGGACGTACATCGTTCTCCTTTTTTGAGAAAACGTAATCCATCAGGCATGATAGTGCATCCTCCCCTTTGTTTTCGACCTCAAAAATTATGCTAGAATTTACGGAATTTTGGGACATTTTAGCACTCAACACGCCGCCTACTGTCGAGCTCTTGTTTCGTTTCCCGAGATAGGGTTAGTGCGAGTAACACTGTTGGTCCTATTGCTCCTCACAAAATTATTTCTTTGATCCCGTCGGAGATTTTCGTTGACTAGATGATTATTCCGATTATTACCACCTCTCGCTGGAGCTCTACAATATCTAGCCAAGTGCCCTTCTTGGCCACACTTAAAACACCTATACGGCCTTCGATTTCGATTGCCATCAGTGTAACTAGTCGAAGCTACTATGGGTTGACTCGTTGCAACGTACGCCAAGTCTGGCTCAAGTAAGTGAGAGTTGCGCTTATTAGGTGGTGGTACAAACGATTCCACAGAAACACGGACCGATTCCAACTTTCATCCCAGTTCTGCGAGAGCTTGGATTGTTTCTAGCTCGGTTAGCCCAAGCTGGGACTGATAGAAAGTCGCGACATTTCTTTTTATTATTTTAAGTTGCGCTTCCACTTTTAACGGCTGACTAAGTCTTGAGAATAGACTGGTCATCACGGCTACGTAGGTGCCGATTGTCTCATCTTTACCCTGCGTCCTACGTTTAATTTCTTCGATGAGCCTATCATCATAATCGGGAGGTAAATACTCTTTTCTGAGTTCAGCCACCAACTCCGACCATGACTTGAATTTACTTTTGTTTGCTCTATACCAGACTAAGGCTCTACCTGTGAACAGATCTAGTGCCGAACGAAATAATTGGATTTTATTGACGCTCCTAGCTTCACTTAATTCCGTAACTCTTTCCAAAAATGAGTTCAAAGATTGTCCAGGGTCTCCCGAAAATCGCACACCCCATTTATGCAGTTCAACTTTGTGCGGAGGCGGTAAAACCACTGTCGTAGCTGAAAAACTCTCATTTTTCTCGCCCTCGTCGGTTTCAGACTCATCTCCTTCAACCTTTGCTTGCAAGGCACCCAAAGCTACAACCAACGCATTTCTAATACCTGATTTGTCCTTGTTTTCGGATTCTTCTTTAGCTTGGCACCTGTTAAGTCTGCTTAAAGCCCAGCTTACCTTCGTTCCAATTTTCTTGTAGTCCCCAGAGTTAACATCGGACTTAAATGCTGAAATAAAGCCCTTGATTTCGGCTAATTTCTTTTGCACGGCTTCTTTGTCTTCTTCAAACGTAAATGGGTAAGGGGTTATAAAAAGCGATTGCCCCAACTTCTCAGCGTTTAATGCCCCTCTAAGACTAGACCGCATATCCTCAACCCTACCTGTTTGCAATCCTCGGATTGTTACCTCATATGTGAGTTCTTCTTGTGACAACCTGTTGACCTCCATGGCTAAAGCTTTTACAGGTACTTTAATTAAATATTTCCGGTAGACAAAAAGGGGTGCTATCGTGAAGAACTTCTTCTAATTAGAATTGTAGTGGTATGAATGAGAGAACATACGAATTGTTATGAATAAAGATCATGGGAATACTAGATGAAATACAAAACGATCTGTTAAATTAGCCGAAAGAATTTGAGAGATATAAACGTTGCTCTGTGATATAAAAATTGAGTACATGCGAGATTATGCACTATATATATAACCTCCCAAGTTGACTTATATTCTAGTCAAATCAAACCGAAGCTTCAGCTTAAATCCTTCGGCCACAAATATGGGACTTTGGTTGCGACTTCTGCTCTTAGATCCAATTAATAATACCAAGTTTAGTTAAAATTTAGGCACATCCACTTGAACTCTGTAAAATTCCGTTTGGAGTCAAGATAGTGTTCGAAATGAGTTTTTAACTAACCAGCGTTATAAGCAAACATCGTAGTCAAATATCATACCAAACCTAGAAGCCTTTGTAGTAAAACGGTTAAATTACTTCTTCTGCTTAATATACCGTTTTAGAAACAAAAAAACTTGTCTACGCACGTAGCTTACTTGAGGACGGTAGGTATAATAATCGTAGAATAACAAATAAATTAAAAAAACTCGTAACTTTCTCTTAGCACTAACCCAATGATGCTAATTGCTTCCCCGCTTTTCTTTCTGATTTCAACCATTTTTGTCCTTATGAAAGTATAGGAACATTGCACTTCCAACTTCCTACTACATAAAACTCGTTACTTCTTTATCTATAATTAAAAAACAATATTTCAATCTTTTTTGTATTTCACCAATCAGTTTTGCCGAAGGTATTTGCTAATTACTATTTGAAAAACACACACAACAGAATTGATTGCCTCCTGGTAATTGTGCCAAACAATAATTTTTTTGTGTGTTTTAATTTTCTTAGGAAATCATAGGTATGTGTATATTTCAGGCGATTTAGATAAAATTCATATGATTGTCAAATAATTCAATGAAGCAATAAGAGCGTGTCTTTGTTTCAAAATCATAATTTAAATTTATCCCAATGTATTTAGTGATTCCACTGGATGTGTTCTTGCAAAAAAACTTGTCTGTCACTTCCTGTAATATATAGATGTAAATATACAAGACATATCGCCGAACATATGCTCTAAAATCTCATATCGTAATATAAAACTACTACACTGCCAGGTAAACTTTTGCGTGAGGTTTAGCACTGATTCAGATATATATATATATATAATATAATAATAATAATAATTAATATACACTACGAATATGTACCCATCGCAATAAACGACTTTAATAAGGTGACAACTAATTGAGATGATGATATCGATTGCCTGTGCAACGATACGTTTTATGATTGCTCATCAAAAGAACGTTAAGAAAATTGAGCAAAAAAAAATTTCGAAATTCAATAGACTTAAAATAAAAAAATATAGAAATAGAATGAAAGCTCCAATCATCCAGACTAGATTTTATTTTTGATTAAAAAAAAAATTAACCAAATCACTTACGTACGATTACGTATGCTATGACATTAGAGAAACTTCAACACTCTCAATAGGAAGTATATTTAATATGCACACCTCAAAGCACTTGATAACTCCGATTCTAATTTTCATGACACGTATTCATAAATTTATAGCACTACTTCCAAAAATCTGTGTAATCTCGTTTCATATCAATAACAGAGGAAGAAGAGATGTAATTACTGCGTAGAATAAGGCTAGTGGCGGCGATTCCCAAGTAAATGAAAATATTAAACACAACGCAAGTAAATTCCTATCCGTTTATGTAATATACATATAAATTATTCGTCCACCGGATTAGCGAAATTCCTTGATATCGCTAAAATTACTGAAACTAAAAAAAAATTCACTAAGCGATGCGACCAATTTTGCACTTCACAATAATTTGCTCTTGACTGAGTGATAGCAGGAGGTAGATATTTTGACTATGTTTATATGTTATAGATAATATTGATACAGGCATAGATATGGTAAGTTCTAATGATGATACAAACCCTGATATACATGGTACAAGGTCAAATCCATATAAGCAATCAATTTCATCAATTTCTGGACACATAATATAAAAAGCCATTAATTGTTCTATCTTAATTTTTTTACATTCCCACGGGAAAATTCTTCGCGAATTCAAAATATATTTTAGTTCCCATATTTATTCCTACATAGTCAAATATTCTCACGTACAAACGCTCGAGCTCGAAAATATAAAGACATCAGGTTTCATTAATATATTTTTGCTAGACACTACGTCAGCAAAAATAGAATAAGTTGTGGGAAAGAAGATTTGCGTGAGCACCAAGAACAGTTAGTCTGGAGGTAACCGTCGCGACAAAAATTAAAACGTTCTTTCTTACAAAATTCATTAATAAAGATTATTATTAAATAATTTTAGTTATTAAAACTTCCTTGTATCGATTATTCTTTGAATTAGCTAGAGAAACAGTTCAATAAATCTTAGTGTAACAAATCTCGGTGGTTTTATTTTTTTTTTTACATTAACTGAAATTGAAAGTGAAACTGGCGCAGTCGGTAGGATGTGCCAAGTACCTTACTTATGTTTATACATTTATTGGCACATTCCGTACAATAATCAGTGAATAAAACTTGATTTAAAGTATACTACAGTGATATCAAAAGAAGTGATGCACCTACGTTTACAAAAAAAAAAAAATCAATAAAATATTCTACGAAATCAGCGGAAGTGATCAGTAGAACTATTAATGTTGTTCACTGAATTTTTAACACCTTCAGTTTAAGTGAAGTGTAAGAAGAAAAAAATATCTAGCACTCTGTTACTTTGCAAATCAAAAGAAGTGATTTGTTTATATATGTATTAGCAAAAGTCCCAGTTGCTGAAAATTTCCAAATAGCAGGAAAAGTGTTCTGCGACATTCGAGGAAATTGTGAAACCCCGTAATTGAAGCAGAAAGGTAGAATTTTTCTTCTATAAACATTTTCGTATAACAGAAGAAGTGTTTTACGAATTTGGAGGAAACTTCAGAAGAAATGTTCGACGAATTTTTAAGGAGTTTATAAGACCCATGGAAATTCAACTATAAAAGGAATTTATAAAACCCTATGGAAATTGAACTATAAAAGGCGGAATTTTTTTTTCTAAACACATATATGCCAAGAAGAGTGTCCTAAACAGCAGCTTTATCGATAATTTGTTATAAATTGGTAAACGTGCACCAGATCAGTGCAAAAGAAGGAAATCCACGGCAATCAACCTCCAGTTAACTCAACTTGGAAAAATTTGTTTGTTTATTTGTCAGACTCTTCTATAATAGCAGAAATCGCCATCTCTATCTACAAACAGAAAAGTGTATCGGCAAGTACCAATATTTTAAAATTAAATTTTATGTTATGAATAGTAGTGATTCAATAAATAATATAGCGGATTTATTTGGTAGTATTAGGCTAGGAAACGAAACAGTAAATAATATCGGAAATTCCAATCAATCCAAATCATTATTCAAGTATTTTGACATTGAAATTTTTAAAAGCGATTCTAAATCCAAAGAAGATAATACAAGCACAGATTTTAATATCTTTGAAGTGAAAATGGAACCTTTAACTCTTAATATTGATCCCCTTAAATATCTAAAAGGACTTCCTGAATTCTCTGGTGATTTCAGAGATCTTCAGAATTTTATCAATCTCATAGACAGAGTCCATTCACTTTTGCTACGATATGATAAACTAGCACAAAGTATTTTCTCAGATGTAATTAAATCTAAACTTAAACATAAGGCACGTGAAGTGATCGAAATAAATAATCACGTAACATGTTGGCTTGAAATTAAAGAAATTCTAATTAATAATTTTGGTGAAACTACTAGTACGGAAGAATTGTTTGACCAACTACGAAGTGTAACATTTAAAACTAATGCTGTAAATTTTTACAATGAATTAAAAGTTGCTTTAAGGAAACTTAACGTAAAAACAGCTCTTACTTTAAGCGCGGACGCTCAACTTTCAGAAAGTACCATCACAAATAACAAAACATCTGCATTAACAATTTTCAAAAATAAAATTCAGGAACCAATGAGATCGATTTTGTATTGTAGAAACCCAGAAACACTAGAAGAAGCAATGGACATTCTTCACGAGTCCAGCTATGCATACTATAATGTTTTCCCTAATAAATCAATAAACCAAGCTCCAAGAAATAATGGGAGAAACGTTAATTATAATAATAGAAATAACTTTAACAATAATTCAAAGCCAAACAACTATAATAATAGTGATAACAATAATTTTAATAATAATTCTAACGCCCATAGAAATCAAAATAGAAACAATCGTGGTAGGAACAACAAAAACCTTCAAAATGGAAATCACAGTTTTTTGCAATCTAACAGATATAGATATGATAACAACACAGATAACCGATATCAACGACCAACCTCTTACTCTAGAGATCAAAACCCAACCCAATTCTTTAATAGAAATACGTATAATAATAATTATTCACAAAACGGATCGCAAAGACCCTTAGAAAATCCTTTCAGAAACACGTATCGTGAATATTCTAATAATAATCAGCAAAACCAAAATTTACCACCTCCAGAGCCTATGGATGTAAATACATCTGAAATGTTACAGACCCAATCACTAAATTTTCCTTTGCCAGCCTCAAATTCCAAATACCCCATGTCATAGTTGATAGCAATACAAGACCACTAAAATTTATCATAGATACAGGGGCAACACATTCAATAATAAATCCTGGTATATGTCACCCTAAATTATTAGAACCACTTAAAGAAAATATTATTCTTAAAACACTCAAAGGTGAAGTTAAAATAAATCAAAAAGCAATAGTCCCTTTATTTAAAGAATTCGGCAATCCCAAAATAAATGTGGAAATGTATGTCTACCCTTTTCATGATCAGTATGATGGCCTAATTGGGAACAATGTTCTAATCCCATTAAAAGCAATGATAGACTATCAAAACAAGGTCATTAAAATTCGAGATCAAGAAGTAAAATTGTATTTCACCAACAAAGAAGAAAAATTTAATTATAATTTATATAATAAAGGGAACTTCAAGTTAAGTATCCCAGTATTACAAAAAGAAGGTTTAACTTATCTGAAGGAGCAGAAGTCCTCAGATGGAAGGTTAACTGTACATGAAGGCATGTATAACGTGGAAAGCTACAAAGCCGATGCAAATGTACAGATGCAAAGTGACGGTTACGAATTAATTACCTTTAACCCACTCCAGTCTCAAGTAGTGGATAATAACAATTTTAATATAATAGAAGAGCATGAATATAAACCCCTCGTAGAACAAATTCGCGTTAATCATTTAAATACAGAAGAGAGGCAAAATTTATTCAAGATTGTTAAGCGATTTTCAAAAATTTTCTATAAAGACGAATCGAATTTATCTTTTACGAATTCCATTAAACATAGAATTTGCACAACGGATGATGTACCGATCCATGTAAAATTTTATAGGTATCCATTCGTCCATAAACAAGAAGTCGAAAAACAAATTAGTGAAATGTTGAGAAGTGGTATAATTCGGCCTAGTGATTCCCCTTACTCGGCACCAGTCTGGATCGTCCCGAAGAAGGCGGACGCCAGCGGTAAGCCTAAATGGCGCATTGTTATCGATTATCGAAAGTTAAACGAGATAACTATTGATGACAAATACCCTATCCCAAATATCGACGAGATATTAGGAAAATTGGGAACATGCCAATATTTCACCACTTTAGATCTCGCAAAGGGCTTTCATCAAATAGAGATTGATGAAAGAGACATTCATAAGTCCGCGTTTGGCGTGGAAAATGGGCACTATGAATTTCTTAGAATGCCTTTCGGCTTGAAGACGGGGCCGGCTACGTTTCAACGTCTTATGAATAACGTCCTTAGAGATTACATAAACAAGATTTGTCTTGTTTATCTTGATGACATTATTGTATATCCGTCTTCATTACAGGAACATTTAGATTCCTTAGTAAAAATCTTCAAAAGACTTGAAGAAGTGAATTTAATGGTACAATTGGATAAGTCCGAGTTTCTGAAAAAAGAAACAGAGTTTTTGGGACATATCATAACACTAGATGGTATCCGACCGAACCCAAAGAAAATTGAATGTGTTAAGAATTTCCCCATTCCGAAGTCCCCTAAACAAATAAAACAATTCCTCGGGCTAACAGGGTACTATCGGAAATTCATTAAGGATTATTCCAAAATTGCTAAACCCATCACCAAATATTTAAAGAAGAACCAGAAAATAAACCTAAGTGATCCGGAATATACTCGTAGCTTCGAAATGTTAAAGACCCTCTTAATTAGCGAACCAATATTAAAATACCCGGACTTTAACAAAACATTCACATTGACAACTGATGCAAGTCAATACGCTCTAGGTGTCGTGTTATCACAAGAAGGTCACCCGACGTGCTATGCAAGTCGTACCCTTAATGATCACGAGCAGCACTACAGCACAATAGAAAAGGAGTTACTAGCTGTGGTATGGGCCACAAAATATTTCCGTCCTTATTTGTTTGGCAGGAAGTTTATAATAGAAACAGACCACAAGCCATTACAGTGGTTATTTTCTATAAAGGAACCAAACTCAAAATTGGTGCGATGGCGGCTCAAATTGTCGGAGTTTGACTTTGAGATAAAATATAAAAAGGGAACCAAAAACGGAAATGCAGATGCACTCTCCCGCATTGAGATAAATCTTGCTCAAGAATCGGATGAAGAAATCCCATCAAGTAAATCTCCTCTAAATGTGTTTAAAACTCAAATAGTAATAGTCAAAATGAATTCGGGTTCACTAAGGATAAGGAACTTACAAATTTTTAACAAGTCAAGGAAAATTATTTATGTAAAATCACTTGACGAACAGACAGCAATCACTATTCTCAAATCACACTTTAATCCTAAATCTTTGAACGCAATTTATGTAGAAAATTCAGAATTTTATCAAACCATAAAGGAAACATATCATTCTCACTTTTCAAACAGCAAAGTTCTAAGAATAATTAAATGTGATAAATTTTTATGTGATCTAACAGACGAAGAACAGCTAGCTAAACTAATCGAGGAAGAGCATCTCAAAAACAATCATCGAGGTATTACGGAAGTCTGCAAAGAATTGCAACTCAAATACTATCACCCAAAGTTAAGTACGCGGGTAGCACAATTCATTAACAATTCGAAATATGCAATATAGAGAAATATGAAAGAAAACCGATTAAGCAAAAATTTCAAATCACCGAAACACCTTCAAGCCCTAATGAAATTGTCCATATTGACGTGTTCTATACTTTAGAGAAAAATCTTTTTCTCACATTTATAGACAAATTTAGTAAATTTGCCCAAGCTATTAAGATAAATGCTAGAACTTGGGTAGAATTCAAAAGAGCAATTCTACAATATATGTCGGCGGTTGGAAAAACTAAGAAAATCGTAGTTGATAATGAGCTAGGCTTTAAAGCTCTCCCCTTAAGAGAATTTCTGAAAAATGAAAACATCGAACCACGTTTCACATCAAATAACAACCATACATCGAATTCAGATATTGAAAGACTTCATAATACAATTAATGAACACTTGAGAATTCTTAGACACGATCCAAATAAAGATATCGATACGGTCGAAGAAAAGATATTAAAGATAATACATTTCTATAATAATACGATTCATTCGACGACAAATAAAAAACCGGTCGATTTTAACACTGGAAGAATAAAAGATAACGAATATGGCGACATTCAAGCAAGAATCGTTAAAGTTAAAGAAAATACTATCCGAAAACTAAATCGCGATAGAGTAGACGTAGAAATAGAACCTGGTAAAAATTTCATTAGAGATCCGCGAGGAGGAAAAAACCACGCTAAGTTTAGGAAATTAGAAATAGAAAAAATTGATGAAAATCATGTATTAGATAAGGATACAGGACTTAAGTACTATAAATCGCACGTAAAAAGAAAGAAAAAATTTCAAAATAACGACAATCCTACTATTAAAGCAAAATCTAAACAAAAAGGAAAGTCTAAAGGTAAGATTTCTATTCCAGGTCAAAATGGTGGGGATACTAATATTCCTCATTGCTCTCATAACTCTCCCGCCAACATCGTCGCAGTTGGTGGAAGTACAGAATCTTAACAATAATAATGGATACGTAACTGTTAAATTAGATGATGTAAGAATTATAAAATCATTCACTAAAGTAATGCATATAATAAATATAACAGAATTTGAAAGTACTAAAAATTTAATCTACAAGAACCTTAAAACAATTGAAGAAAAAGCTAATATAATACAACCCATGTATAATACCCTTACACATAATTTCAGAATATTAGAAAGGAAAATTGGTAATTTAAAACCACACATCAGACAAACTAGAAGTTTAATAGATATATTAGGGACAGGACTTAAATATGTGTGCAGGCACAATGGATCACAACGATGAAATCGAAATTAAAGATAAATTAGAAATACTATCTAAAAACAACAAAAACCTAATTAAAGAAAGTAATAAACAAATTTTAATAAATAATGAAATATCAGATCAAATAAAAAACATAACAAAACGAATCAAAACTCAACAAAATATAATATCAAATTATTTAAATAATTTTACCAAAAAAAGTGAAAATATAATATTGAAATTGCAGGATGAAGTAGAATATATGCAACAGGTTTATCAAATGAACTATGACATTGATCTACTGAATAATCATATAGCTGACGTAGAACAAGTCATACTAACTAGCAAATTAGGAATTCTATCTAGAAATATTTTCACAGAGAAAGAACTCAAATTGATTCCAGATCTCGAAAATTTCAAGGATATTAAAATCGTTGTGGTGTTTCATTTGGATCAAATCGTTATTATTTTGTTAATACCTATGTACGTAGAAAACCATGGTCGAAAATCCTAATCGAACCAATGCCTAATGCCCAAAACAAATCGATATATCTGCAAGAATATACTGTATTAGTAGATGATAATAATAACGTTTATAGTAGTAAGGTGAAAGATAATTTGAAGAAATATTTAATAAATATTCAAGATAAATGTATCCACAATATTATAAACTCTGAAGAAGCACACTGTACAATGCAAAAATTCTCAAAAATTGAAATCAAAGAAATAATACCAGGATTAATTGTAACAAAGAATATTGAAAGAACGAATATATCCCAGAATTGCAACAATTTTAATATGAATATCCTTGGTAACAATTTAATACGTTATGAAAATTGTAAAATAGTGATAAATAACAATTTATATGAAAATTTCTACACTAAAATAAAAGATAATATAATTTTACCACATTTTGTAACCAAAGTCAGAGAAAATAAAACTATCAGCCTAATAGAACTTGAGGAAATTCACATAAAACATATTAATAATAATAGAAACTAAATAAATGAAATTGTTAGCGACAAGCATACAAATTTTGTGATAAATTCATCTACAAACGTCATTATTGTAATAATTATATTAGTAACAATATATGTCATTAAAACATTAATACGCAGGAAACAAAATATTGTTATAAAACATACTTCGTCGGAGCCTCAGACTAACGGTGGGGGTGTTATAGATAATATTGATACAGGCATAGATATAGTAAGTTCTAATGATTATACAAATCCTGATATACATGGTACAAGGTCAAATCCATGTAAGCAATCAATTTCATCAATTTCTGGCCACATAATATAAAAAGCCATTAATTGTTCTATCTTAATTTTTTTACATTCCCACGGGAAAATTCTTCGCGAATTCAAAATATATTTTAGTTCCCATATTTATTCCTACATAGTCAAATATTCTCACGTACAAACGCTCGAGCTCGAAAATATAAAGACATCAGGTTTCATTAATATATTTTTGCTAGACACTACGTCAGCAAAAATAGAATAAGTTGTGGGAAAGAAGTTTTGCCTGAGCACCAAGAACAGTTAGTGTGGAGGTAACCGTCGCGACAAAAATTAAAACGTTCTTTCTTACAAAATTCATTAATAAAGATTATTATTAAATAATTTTAGTTATTAAAACTTTCTTGTATCGATTATTCTTTGAATTAGCTAGAGAAACAGTTCAATAAATCTTAGTGTAACAAATCTCGGTGGTTTTATTTTTTTTTTTTTACATTAACTGAAATTGAAAGTGAAACTTTTATACTCGTACATACATATGTAACAATCCAAAAGTACCGGTTGTGCGGCGTGAACTTATATACCAAATGCCAACCATGAAATGATTTTCTGCTCTTATTGATAAGAATCTGTAATTGAACAATTTATGCAAATACCACAAAAAAAATTGTCAGAACGAAATTGCAGCTTCGATGCTTTTAAATACGATATCTCTCACAATATATAGAAAATACTCAGTACTTTAAATTTTCGTGATCGATCATTATAGCACTTAAGGCGTGATTTCAGCAAAACTATTTCAACTTTTGACCTTTCTTTTTCGACTTTTCGGGCCCCACGTTGGGCGCCAGTAGATGGGAGTAGGTTCAAAGCTGAAAAAGATAAAGATATTGGGCGCCACGTGATCTTTTGTTTCACACAGGGTAGATCACGAAACCTATGTCACAAAACCAAAAAAAAAACGTGATTGTATGCTATATGCTTTTAATAAAACGTTATAAAACGTAGATAATCCAAAAGGATCGAGCGAATAGCTACCGCCACTAAGCCATCATATAGTAAAAAAAAATATTTATATAATTTATAATTTAAGGACAAGAAAATTATTCAATATGTCTTTTTGCGTAAATTTCAAATAGGTACTCAACTTTCATTCCATGGCTCTTCCTGCCACGTTGCAGTAAAATAAATAAAACCTTTCCGTTCTTCACGCGAAGTCCATGCTCCCTAATCCTTTCTCTTCTTTTGGCTTTTTTTTGTTAATCCTTTTTTTTTTTTTTTGAATTAATCACTTTTGACTAATGGACTTTTAACCACAAACCCTCTTATCTTTTCCTCATTGATAGCGTTATGCAAGGTTCTGTAATTATAATTAAGGAATTCTAGTAGTATCGCGAGTTCAAAGAGGACATACACAAACATTTATTGAATCCACCACCATATGAATTTCGAGAGCGTAACACACCTCCCCTTCCTCCTAGAGGTTTCCCTGAAACCTCTTGAAAATTATATATTATATATATTATATATGTAGTATTGTCCGTGTAGTTGATTAAAACAACGGTTAAGAATATATATGTATATTTCTTATTTGCGCAGTTAGGTCTGAATTCAATGCAACTAGCTATATCTCCGCTTACGCGAACCGTCACTAAACTTTAATATTCCACTCACAGTTGGACCCATCTATCGTCATCTTGTAAATTCCCTGTGACCTGAAAATTTTTGTTTGGTAAATTTTGATATAAAACACGGAAAATTCACGCATCTCTTGAAATTTCTGGATAGTAAGGCCTCAAATCTTTAGTATGCCATATACCCTGACATTTGCCTTTACCATCAATGAGTTCATACGTCCATGGCGATAATACTTTAGCAACTGTGAAAGGGCCTACTTATTTCGGTGCAAGTTAAGCAGTATAATATTTTGCAGCATTGGAGAGTACATAGCTCTTTCGCAGAACAACGTCATGGGGGTAGTACCTTGAATCCTTTCTGCGTAGGTTATAAGTATTCTTGTTTCCCTCTGACACCTTCAATAGCCTCCGCCTAACGTCATTTCTAACTACTTCTAGAGTTTTCGATCGTTCTTCTACGTTGTACACTTCCTGACTGCCTAGTTGTTTATGGAATTTACCATTTGTGATCATCTCGCGACCAAAATTAACGAAATACGGGGTAAGTTTTGTAGACTCCTGAGCGGAAGTACGGATTGCACAGGCTACTTTTGCTAAGTGCGAATCCCACGATCGATGGTTTTCCGCTACATACGCTCGGAGCATTGTCTTTATGACTTGGTTAGTTCGCTCAGCAGGGTTTGCCTGCAGATGGTAAAATGCTGTATATCTGATATCAATGCCATAACCATTGCAGGTTTTCTGAAATTCGCGGCTCTTAAATTGTGGTCCATTATCGCAGATGACCGTTCTTGGAACGCCAAGTAACAAGAAAACTGAATCTTCTAATGCTTGGGAAATAGAGTTCGTCGTCGCAGACCGGAGAGGAACTAGTATCGGAAATTTGCTGAATTGATCAACTACAGTCAATATATATTGATAACCACGACCAGAGCGGGGCAGAGGACCGATGAGGTGGACACTTATTGTCTCCCAGGGTTTATCCGCAATTCTACGAGTGGCCATTAGTCCCGCTGGTTTTTGCAGCACAGGTTTGGTTGTCTGGCAAATATGACATTTCCTAACGTATGTAGCAACATCAGCCTTCATTTTTGGCCAGTAATATTCTTGACAAATACGAGCATACGTCTTCTGTGTTCCACAATGCCCCGCTGTCGGAACATCGTGCGCTTTAAATAAAATATGCTTTCTTTCGACTTTGGGCACGACACGTTTCCAATTGTCTGATTCAAAAGCCAAGGCAGGATATCTTGGACGACAGTGCTTATATAAATATTCTCCCTCAATTCTCCAGTCAGGATATTTGCAAGGATTCCCCTTATTTCTCCCTCTCATTTCTTCATACCATTTGCCTTGAGGTTTTCCTATGCAGTCTATTACAGGTACTGATCTAGAGAGCATATCAGGTAGCAAATGCTCTTTTCCCTTCCTATGTATCCCCTCAAAATCATGTTGTTGCATTCGCATCGCCCACCTTGCAAGTCTCCCGGTGGGGTCCTTTAAATTATGCAACCAGACTAATGATGCATGATCCGTGATGACTGTAAATCTTGTGCCCTCCAGGTAGGGGCGCAATTTTTCTACTGCCCAGAGAACTGCTAAGCATTCGCGTTCGGTTGTTGAATAATTTCTTTCGCATCTATTCAACGATCGGCTTAGGCAAGCTATCACCTTTTCTTCGTTTTGTAAGTCCTGAGTCAGTACTGCGCCTATGCCGAACCCTGCGGCATCTGTATGCACAATAAAAGGTTGACTAAAGTCAGGACATGTTAGTATTGGAGGTGTGACAAGTTTTTCGTTGACCAAGTGATACGAATCTTCACACTCCGCTGACCATACGAATTTTCTATTCTTCTTCAAGAGATTTGTGATTGGGGCAAGTAGCGTTGAAAAATTTGGTATAAAACGACGATACCACGCGACCATGCCGATAAATTTACGTACTTCCGAAACCGTCTTGGGATTCGCCATATTTAAGATGCTCTTAACTTTGTCCGGGTCTACTTGTAGACCATTTTCTCCTATTACATAACCTAAATACCTCAGCTCTGACCTACAAAATTCACATTTGTCATAATTAATGACTAGGCCAGACTGGCACAGTCTATCTAGAACCTCTTTAAGAATTGACTTATGTTGTTCGAATGTTTTGGTTACGATAATGACGTCGTCTAAATAAACGAACACGTGACTCTCCAAATTACCCGCTAATACTTTATCGATAAGACGTTGCCAACTAGCTGGTGAGTTTGTGAGACCGAAGGGCATCTGTTTCGATGATGTGCTCGACTTCCGATATACAACCTAGCTTGGTACCCATTTTTACTTTCGAAGCCTCGATTAACTGGTCTAATTCCTTTTGCTGTTCCGGACATAGCTTCGATTTACTTTCCAATGCTGACAGATAGGTCGATGCACGGTTTTCCCCAAAACTCCATGAATTATCTGCCAAGTTTGCCGTTATCCCCATCTTTTTCCAAAAGTCTGCTCCTAATATGAGAAGATATGGTATTTCTTGGACAACAATTACTTCAAGTAGCTTTGTAAGTCCCTGAAGGTCAATTGGTACATTGATTTCGCCTAAAATCCTGACACATCGCTAGCTTAACATTTTCGAATCTAGTCTTTCTAATATTCAGTCCCATCTTGCACAGTACTTCCCAACCAGGTCCACCAATGATGGTGTGCGAAGCCCCTGAATCTAAAAGCCCTACGAAATCTACCCCAAATATTCTTACCTTTAGGTAAGGACGTACATCGTTCTCCTTTTTTGAGAAAACGTAATCCATCAGGCATGATAGTGCATCCTCCCCTTTGTTTTCGACCTCAAAAATTATGCTAGAATTTACGGAATTTTGGGACATTTTAGCACTCAACACGCCGCCTACTGTCGAGCTCTTGTTTCGTTTCCCGAGATAGGGTTAGTGCGAGTAACACTGTTGGTCCTATTGCTCCTCACAAAATTATTTCTTTGATCCCGTCGGAGATTTTCGTTGACTAGATGATTATTCCGATTATTACCACCTCTCGCTGGAGCTCTACAATATCTAGCCAAGTGCCCTTCTTGGCCACACTTAAAACACCTATACGGCCTTCGATTTCGATTGCCATCAGTGTAACTAGTCGAAGCTACTATGGGTTGACTCGTTGCAACGTACGCCAAGTCTGGCTCAAGTAAGTGAGAGTTGCGCTTATTAGGTGGTGGTACAAACGATTCCACAGAAACACGGACCGATTCCAACTTTCATCCCAGTTCTGCGAGAGCTTGGATTGTTTCTAGCTCGGTTAGCCCAAGCTGGGACTGATAGAAAGTCGCGACATTTCTTTTTATTATTTTAAGTTGCGCTTCCACTTTTAACGGCTGACTAAGTCTTGAGAATAGACTGGTCATCACGGCTACGTAGGTGCCGATTGTCTCATCTTTACCCTGCGTCCTACGTTTAATTTCTTCGATGAGCCTATCATCATAATCGGGAGGTAAATACTCTTTTCTGAGTTCAGCCACCAACTCCGACCATGACTTGAATTTACTTTTGTTTGCTCTATACCAGACTAAGGCTCTACCTGTGAACAGATCTAGTGCCGAACGAAATAATTGGATTTTATTGACGCTCCTAGCTTCACTTAATTCCGTAACTCTTTCCAAAAATGAGCTCAAAGATTGTCCAGGGTCTCCCGAAAATCGCACACCCCATTTATGCAGTTCAACTTTGTGCGGAGGCGGTAAAACCACTGTCGTAGCTGAAAAACTCTCATTTTTCTCGCCCTCGTCGGTTTCAGACTCATCTCCTTCAACCTTTGCTTGCAAGGCACCCAAAGCTACAACCAACGCATTTCTAATACCTGATTTGTCCTTGTTTTCGGATTCTTCTTTAGCTTGGCACCTGTTAAGTCTGCTTAAAGCCCAGCTTACCTTCGTTCCAATTTTCTTGTAGTCCCCAGAGTTAACATCGGACTTAAATGCTGAAATAAAGCCCTTGATTTCGGCTAATTTCTTTTGCACGGCTTCTTTGTCTTCTTCAAACGTAAATGGGTAAGGGGTTATAAAAAGCGATTGCCCCAACTTCTCAGCGTTTAATGCCCCTCTAAGACTAGACCGCATATCCTCAACCCTACCTGTTTGCAATCCTCGGATTGTTACCTCATATGTGAGTTCTTCTTGTGACAACCTGTTGACCTCCATGGCTAAAGCTTTTACAGGTACTTTAATTAAATATTTCCGGTAGACAAAAAGGGGTGCTATCGTGAAGAACTTCTTCTAATTAGAATTGTAGTGGTATGAATGAGAGAACATACGAATTGTTATGAATAAAGATCATGGGAATACTAGATGAAATACAAAACGATCTGTTAAATTAGCCGAAAGAATTTGAGAGATATAAACGTTGCTCTGTGATATAAAAATTGAGTACATGCGAGATTATGCACTATATATATAACCTCCCAAGTTGACTTATATTCTAGTCAAATCAAACCGAAGCTTCAGCTTAAATCCTTCGGCCACAAATATGGGACTTTGGTTGCGACTTCTGCTCTTAGATCCAATTAATAATACCAAGTTTAGTTAAAATTTAGGCACATCCACTTGAACTCTGTAAAATTCCGTTTGGAGTCAAGATAGTGTTCGAAATGAGTTTTTAACTAACCAGCGTTATAAGCAAACATCGTAGTCAAATATCATACCAAACCTAGAAGCCTTTGTAGTAAAACGGTTAAATTACTTCTTCTGCTTAATATACCGTTTTAGAAACAAAAAAACTTGTCTACGCACGTAGCTTACTTGAGGACGGTAGGTATAATAATCGTAGAATAACAAATAAATTAAAAAAACTCGTAACTTTCTCTTAGCACTAACCCAATGATGCTAATTGCTTCCCCGCTTTTCTTTCTGATTTCAACCATTTTTGTCCTTATGAAAGTATAGGAACATTGCACTTCCAACTTCCTACTACATAAAACTCGTTACTTCTTTATCTATAATTAAAAAACAATATTTCAATCTTTTTTGTATTTCACCAATCAGTTTTGCCGAAGGTATTTGCTAATTACTATTTGAAAAACACACACAACAGAATTGATTGCCTCCTGGTAATTGTGCCAAACAATAATTTTTTTGTGTGTTTTAATTTTCTTAGGAAATCATAGGTATGTGTATATTTCAGGCGATTTAGATAAAATTCATATGATTGTCAAATAATTCAATGAAGCAATAAGAGCGTGTCTTTGTTTCAAAATCATAATTTAAATTTATCCCAATGTATTTAGTGATTCCACTGAATGTGTTCTTGCAAAAAAACTTGTCTGTCACTTCCTGTAATATATAGATGTAAATATACAAGACATATCGCCGAACATATGCTCTAAAATCTCATATCGTAATATAAAACTACTACACTGCCAGGTAAACTTTTGCGTGAGGTTTAGCACTGATTCAGATATATATATATATATAATATAATAATAATAATAATTAATATACACTACGAATATGTACCCATCGCAATAAACGACTTTAATAAGGTGACAACTAATTGAGATGATGATATCGATTGCCTGTGCAACGATACGTTTTATGATTGCTCATCAAAAGAACGTTAAGAAAATTGAGCAAAAAAAAATTTCGAAATTCAATAGACTTAAAATAAAAAAATATAGAAATAGAATGAAAGCTCCAATCATCCAGACTAGATTTTATTTTTGATTAAAAAAAAAATTAACCAAATCACTTACGTACGATTACGTATGCTATGACATTAGAGAAACTTCAACACTCTCAATAGGAAGTATATTTAATATGCACACCTCAAAGCACTTGATAACTCCGATTCTAATTTTCATGACACGTATTCATAAATTTATAGCACTACTTCCAAAAATCTGTGTAATCTCGTTTCATATCAATAACAGAGGAAGAAGAGATGTAATTACTGCGTAGAATAAGGCTAGTGGCGGCGATTCCCAAGTAAATGAAAATATTAAACACAACGCAAGTAAATTCCTATCCGTTTATGTAATATACATATAAATTATTCGTCCACCGGATTAGCGAAATTCCTTGATATCGCTAAAATTACTGAAACTAAAAAAAAATTCACTAAGCGATGCGACCAATTTTGCACTTCACAATAATTTGCTCTTGACTGAGTGATAGCAGGAGGTAGATATTTTGACTATGTTTATATGTTATAGATAATATTGATACAGGCATAGATATGGTAAGTTCTAATGATGATACAAACCCTGATATACATGGTACAAGGTCAAATCCATATAAGCAATCAATTTCATCAATTTCTGGACACATAATATAAAAAGCCATTAATTGTTCTATCTTAATTTTTTTACATTCCCACGGGAAAATTCTTCGCGAATTCAAAATATATTTTAGTTCCCATATTTATTCCTACATAGTCAAATATTCTCACGTACAAACGCTCGAGCTCGAAAATATAAAGACATCAGGTTTCATTAATATATTTTTGCTAGACACTACGTCAGCAAAAATAGAATAAGTTGTGGGAAAGAAGATTTGCGTGAGCACCAAGAACAGTTAGTCTGGAGGTAACCGTCGCGACAAAAATTAAAACGTTCTTTCTTACAAAATTCATTAATAAAGATTATTATTAAATAATTTTAGTTATTAAAACTTCCTTGTATCGATTATTCTTTGAATTAGCTAGAGAAACAGTTCAATAAATCTTAGTGTAACAAATCTCGGTGGTTTTATTTTTTTTTTTTACATTAACTGAAATTGAAAGTGAAACTGGCGCAGTCGGTAGGATGTGCCAAGTACCTTACTTATGTTTATACATTTATTGGCACATTCCGTACAATAATCAGTGAATAAAACTTGATTTAAAGTATACTACAGTGATATAAAAAGAAGTGATGCACCTACGTTTACAAAAAAAAAAAAAATCAATAAAATATTCTACGAAATCAGCGGAAGTGATCAGTAGAACTATTAATGTTGTTCACTGAATTTTTAACACCTTCAGTTTAAGTGAAGTGTAAGAAGAAAAAAATATCTAGCACTCTGTTACTTTGCAAATCAAAAGAAGTGATTTGTTTATATATGTATTAGCAAAAGTCCCAGTTGCTGAAAATTTCCAAATAGCAGGAAAAGTGTTCTGCGACATTCGAGGAAATTGTGAAACCCCGTAATTGAAGCAGAAAGGTAGAATTTTTCTTCTATAAACATTTTCGTATAACAGAAGAAGTGTTTTACGAATTTGGAGGAAACTTCAGAAGAAATGTTCGACGAATTTTTAAGGAGTTTATAAGACCCATGGAAATTCAACTATAAAAGGAATTTATAAAACCCTATGGAAATTGAACTATAAAAGGCGGAATTTTTTTTTCTAAACACATATATGCCAAGAAGAGTGTCCTAAACAGCAGCTTTATCGATAATTTGTTATAAATTGGTAAACGTGCACCAGATCAGTGCAAAAGAAGGAAATCCACGGCAATCAACCTCCAGTTAACTCAACTTGGAAAAATTTGTTTGTTTATTTGTCAGACTCTTCTATAATAGCAGAAATCGCCATCTCTATCTACAAACAGAAAAGTGTATCGGCAAGTACCAATATTTTAAAATTAAATTTTATGTTATGAATAGTAGTGATTCAATAAATAATATAGCGGATTTATTTGGTAGTATTAGGCTAGGAAACGAAACAGTAAATAATATCGGAAATTCCAATCAATCCAAATCATTATTCAAGTATTTTGACATTGAAATTTTTAAAAGCGATTCTAAATCCAAAGAAGATAATACAAGCACAGATTTTAATATCTTTGAAGTGAAAATGGAACCTTTAACTCTTAATATTGATCCCCTTAAATATCTAAAAGGACTTCCTGAATTCTCTGGTGATTTCAGAGATCTTCAGAATTTTATCAATCTCATAGACAGAGTCCATTCACTTTTGCTACGATATGATAAACTAGCACAAAGTATTTTCTCAGATGTAATTAAATCTAAACTTAAACATAAGGCACGTGAAGTGATCGAAATAAATAATCACGTAACATGTTGGCTTGAAATTAAAGAAATTCTAATTAATAATTTTGGTGAAACTACTAGTACGGAAGAATTGTTTGACCAACTACGAAGTGTAACATTTAAAACTAATGCTGTAAATTTTTACAATGAATTAAAAGTTGCTTTAAGGAAACTTAACGTAAAAACAGCTCTTACTTTAAGCGCGGACGCTCAACTTTCAGAAAGTACCATCACAAATAACAAAACATCTGCATTAACAATTTTCAAAAATAAAATTCAGGAACCAATGAGATCGATTTTGTATTGTAGAAACCCAGAAACACTAGAAGAAGCAATGGACATTCTTCACGAGTCCAGCTATGCATACTATAATGTTTTCCCTAATAAATCAATAAACCAAGCTCCAAGAAATAATGGGAGAAACGTTAATTATAATAATAGAAATAACTTTAACAATAATTCAAAGCCAAACAACTATAATAATAGTGATAACAATAATTTTAATAATAATTCTAACGCCCATAGAAATCAAAATAGAAACAATCGTGGTAGGAACAACAAAAACCTTCAAAATGGAAATCACAGTTTTTTGCAATCTAACAGATATAGATATGATAACAACACAGATAACCGATATCAACGACCAACCTCTTACTCTAGAGATCAAAACCCAACCCAATTCTTTAATAGAAATACGTATAATAATAATTATTCACAAAACGGATCGCAAAGACCCTTAGAAAATCCTTTCAGAAACACGTATCGTGAATATTCTAATAATAATCAGCAAAACCAAAATTTACCACCTCCAGAGCCTATGGATGTAAATACATCTGAAATGTTACAGACCCAATCACTAAATTTTCCTTTGCCAGCCTCAAATTCCAAATACCCCATGTCATAGTTGATAGCAATACAAGACCACTAAAATTTATCATAGATACAGGGGCAACACATTCAATAATAAATCCTGGTATATGTCACCCTAAATTATTAGAACCACTTAAAGAAAATATTATTCTTAAAACACTCAAAGGTGAAGTTAAAATAAATCAAAAAGCAATAGTCCCTTTATTTAAAGAATTCGGCAATCCCAAAATAAATGTGGAAATGTATGTCTACCCTTTTCATGATCAGTATGATGGCCTAATTGGGAACAATGTTCTAATCCCATTAAAAGCAATGATAGACTATCAAAACAAGGTCATTAAAATTCGAGATCAAGAAGTAAAATTGTATTTCACCAACAAAGAAGAAAAATTTAATTATAATTTATATAATAAAGGGAACTTCAAGTTAAGTATCCCAGTATTACAAAAAGAAGGTTTAACTTATCTGAAGGAGCAGAAGTCCTCAGATGGAAGGTTAACTGTACATGAAGGCATGTATAACGTGGAAAGCTACAAAGCCGATGCAAATGTACAGATGCAAAGTGACGGTTACGAATTAATTACCTTTAACCCACTCCAGTCTCAAGTAGTGGATAATAACAATTTTAATATAATAGAAGAGCATGAATATAAACCCCTCGTAGAACAAATTCGCGTTAATCATTTAAATACAGAAGAGAGGCAAAATTTATTCAAGATTGTTAAGCGATTTTCAAAAATTTTCTATAAAGACGAATCGAATTTATCTTTTACGAATTCCATTAAACATAGAATTTGCACAACGGATGATGTACCGATCCATGTAAAATTTTATAGGTATCCATTCGTCCATAAACAAGAAGTCGAAAAACAAATTAGTGAAATGTTGAGAAGTGGTATAATTCGGCCTAGTGATTCCCCTTACTCGGCACCAGTCTGGATCGTCCCGAAGAAGGCGGACGCCAGCGGTAAGCCTAAATGGCGCATTGTTATCGATTATCGAAAGTTAAACGAGATAACTATTGATGACAAATACCCTATCCCAAATATCGACGAGATATTAGGAAAATTGGGAACATGCCAATATTTCACCACTTTAGATCTCGCAAAGGGCTTTCATCAAATAGAGATTGATGAAAGAGACATTCATAAGTCCGCGTTTAGCGTGGAAAATGGGCACTATGAATTTCTTAGAATGCCTTTCGGCTTGAAGACGGCGCCGGCTACGTTTCAACGTCTTATGAATAACGTCCTTAGAGATTACATAAACAAGATTTGTCTTGTTTATCTTGATGACATTATTGTATATCCGTCTTCATTACAGGAACATTTAGATTCCTTAGTAAAAATCTTCAAAAGACTTGAAGAAGTGAATTTAATGGTACAATTGGATAAGTCCGAGTTTCTGAAAAAAGAAACAGAGTTTTTGGGACATATCATAACACTAGATGGTATCCGACCGAACCCAAAGAAAATTGAATGTGTTAAGAATTTCCCCATTCCGAAGTCCCCTAAACAAATAAAACAATTCCTCGGGCTAACAGGGTACTATCGGAAATTCATTAAGGATTATTCCAAAATTGCTAAACCCATCACCAAATATTTAAAGAAGAACCAGAAAATAAACCTAAGTGATCCGGAATATACTCGTAGCTTCGAAATGTTAAAGACCCTCTTAATTAGCGAACCAATATTAAAATACCCGGACTTTAACAAAACATTCACATTGACAACTGATGCAAGTCAATACGCTCTAGGTGTCGTGTTATCACAAGAAGGTCACCCGACGTGCTATGCAAGTCGTACCCTTAATGATCACGAGCAGCACTACAGCACAATAGAAAAGGAGTTACTAGCTGTGGTATGGGCCACAAAATATTTCCGTCCTTATTTGTTTGGCAGGAAGTTTATAATAGAAACAGACCACAAGCCATTACAGTGGTTATTTTCTATAAAGGAACCAAACTCAAAATTGGTGCGATGGCGGCTCAAATTGTCGGAGTTTGACTTTGAGATAAAATATAAAAAGGGAACCAAAAACGGAAATGCAGATGCACTCTCCCGCATTGAGATAAATCTTGCTCAAGAATCGGATGAAGAAATCCCATCAAGTAAATCTCCTCTAAATGTGTTTAAAACTCAAATAGTAATAGTCAAAATGAATTCGGGTTCACTAAGGATAAGGAACTTACAAATTTTTAACAAGTCAAGGAAAATTATTTATGTAAAATCACTTGACGAACAGACAGCAATCACTATTCTCAAATCACACTTTAATCCTAAATCTTTGAACGCAATTTATGTAGAAAATTCAGAATTTTATCAAACCATAAAGGAAACATATCATTCTCACTTTTCAAACAGCAAAGTTCTAAGAATAATTAAATGTGATAAATTTTTATGTGATCTAACAGACGAAGAACAGCTAGCTAAACTAATCGAGGAAGAGCATCTCAAAAACAATCATCGAGGTATTACGGAAGTCTGCAAAGAATTGCAACTCAAATACTATCACCCAAAGTTAAGTACGCGGGTAGCACAATTCATTAACAATTCGAAATATGCAATATAGAGAAATATGAAAGAAAACCGATTAAGCAAAAATTTCAAATCACCGAAACACCTTCAAGCCCTAATGAAATTGTCCATATTGACGTGTTCTATACTTTAGAGAAAAATCTTTTTCTCACATTTATAGACAAATTTAGTAAATTTGCCCAAGCTATTAAGATAAATGCTAGAACTTGGGTAGAATTCAAAAGAGCAATTCTACAATATATGTCGGCGGTTGGAAAAACTAAGAAAATCGTAGTTGATAATGAGCTAGGCTTTAAAGCTCTCCCCTTAAGAGAATTTCTGAAAAATGAAAACATCGAACCACGTTTCACATCAAATAACAACCATACATCGAATTCAGATATTGAAAGACTTCATAATACAATTAATGAACACTTGAGAATTCTTAGACACGATCCAAATAAAGATATCGATACGGTCGAAGAAAAGATATTAAAGATAATACATTTCTATAATAATACGATTCATTCGACGACAAATAAAAAACCGGTCGATTTTAACACTGGAAGAATAAAAGATAACGAATATGGCGACATTCAAGCAAGAATCGTTAAAGTTAAAGAAAATACTATCCGAAAACTAAATCGCGATAGAGTAGACGTAGAAATAGAACCTGGTAAAAATTTCATTAGAGATCCGCGAGGAGGAAAAAACCACGCTAAGTTTAGGAAATTAGAAATAGAAAAAATTGATGAAAATCATGTATTAGATAAGGATACAGGACTTAAGTACTATAAATCGCACGTAAAAAGAAAGAAAAAATTTCAAAATAACGACAATCCTACTATTAAAGCAAAATCTAAACAAAAAGGAAAGTCTAAAGGTAAGATTTCTATTCCAGGTCAAAATGGTGGGGATACTAATATTCCTCATTGCTCTCATAACTCTCCCTCCAACATCGTCGCAGTTGGTGGAAGTACAGAATCTTAACAATAATAATGGATACGTAACTGTTAAATTAGATGATGTAAGAATTATAAAATCATTCACTAAAGTAATGCATATAATAAATATAACAGAATTTGAAAGTACTAAAAATTTAATCTACAAGAACCTTAAAACAATTGAAGAAAAAGCTAATATAATACAACCCATGTATAATACCCTTACACATAATTTCAGAATATTAGAAAGGAAAATTGGTAATTTAAAACCACACATCAGACAAACTAGAAGTTTAATAGATATATTAGGGACAGGACTTAAATATGTGTGCAGGCACAATGGATCACAACGATGAAATCGAAATTAAAGATAAATTAGAAATACTATCTAAAAACAACAAAAACCTAATTAAAGAAAGTAATAAACAAATTTTAATAAATAATGAAATATCAGATCAAATAAAAAACATAACAAAACGAATCAAAACTCAACAAAATATAATATCAAATTATTTAAATAATTTTACCAAAAAAAGTGAAAATATAATATTGAAATTGCAGGATGAAGTAGAATATATGCAACAGGTTTATCAAATGAACTATGACATTGATCTACTGAATAATCATATAGCTGACGTAGAACAAGTCATACTAACTAGCAAATTAGGAATTCTATCTAGAAATATTTTCACAGAGAAAGAACTCAAATTGATTCCAGATCTCGAAAATTTCAAGGATATTAAAATCGTTGTGGTGTTTCATTTGGATCAAATCGTTATTATTTTGTTAATACCTATGTACGTAGAAAACCATGGTCGAAAATCCTAATCGAACCAATGCCTAATGCCCAAAACAAATCGATATATCTGCAAGAATATACTGTATTAGTAGATGATAATAATAACGTTTATAGTAGTAAGGTGAAAGATAATTTGAAGAAATATTTAATAAATATTCAAGATAAATGTATCCACAATATTATAAACTCTGAAGAAGCACACTGTACAATGCAAAAATTCTCAAAAATTGAAATCAAAGAAATAATACCAGGATTAATTGTAACAAAGAATATTGAAAGAACGAATATATCCCAGAATTGCAACAATTTTAATATGAATATCCTTGGTAACAATTTAATACGTTATGAAAATTGTAAAATAGTGATAAATAACAATTTATATGAAAATTTCTACACTAAAATAAAAGATAATATAATTTTACCACATTTTGTAACCAAAGTCAGAGAAAATAAAACTATCAGCCTAATAGAACTTGAGGAAATTCACATAAAACATATTAATAATAATAGAAACTAAATAAATGAAATTGTTAGCGACAAGCATACAAATTTTGTGATAAATTCATCTACAAACGTCATTATTGTAATAATTATATTAGTAACAATATATGTCATTAAAACATTAATACGCAGGAAACAAAATATTGTTATAAAACATACTTCGTCGGAGCCTCAGACTAACGGTGGGGGTGTTATAGATAATATTGATACAGGCATAGATATAGTAAGTTCTAATGATTATACAAATCCTGATATACATGGTACAAGGTCAAATCCATGTAAGCAATCAATTTCATCAATTTCTGGCCACATAATATAAAAAGCCATTAATTGTTCTATCTTAATTTTTTTACATTCCCACGGGAAAATTCTTCGCGAATTCAAAATATATTTTAGTTCCCATATTTATTCCTACATAGTCAAATATTCTCACGTACAAACGCTCGAGCTCGAAAATATAAAGACATCAGGTTTCATTAATATATTTTTGCTAGACACTACGTCAGCAAAAATAGAATAAGTTGTGGGAAAGAAGTTTTGCCTGAGCACCAAGAACAGTTAGTGTGGAGGTAACCGTCGCGACAAAAATTAAAACGTTCTTTCTTACAAAATTCATTAATAAAGATTATTATTAAATAATTTTAGTTATTAAAACTTTCTTGTATCGATTATTCTTTGAATTAGCTAGAGAAACAGTTCAATAAATCTTAGTGTAACAAATCTCGGTGGTTTTATTTTTTTTTTTTTACATTAACTGAAATTGAAAGTGAAACTTTTATACTCGTACATACATATGTAACAATCCAAAAGTACCGGTTGTGCGGCGTGAACTTATATACCAAATGCCAACCATGAAATGATTTTCTGCTCTTATTGATAAGAATCTGTAATTGAACAATTTATGCAAATACCACAAAAAAAATTGTCAGAACGAAATTGCAGCTTCGATGCTTTTAAATACGATATCTCTCACAATATATAGAAAATACTCAGTACTTTAAATTTTCGTGATCGATCATTATAGCACTTAAGGCGTGATTTCAGCAAAACTATTTCAACTTTTGACCTTTCTTTTTCGACTTTTCGGGCCCCACGTTGGGCGCCAGTAGATGGGAGTAGGTTCAAAGCTGAAAAAGATAAAGATATTGGGCGCCACGTGATCTTTTGTTTCACACAGGGTAGATCACGAAACCTATGTCACAAAACCAAAAAAAAAACGTGATTGTATGCTATATGCTTTTAATAAAACGTTATAAAACGTAGATAATCCAAAAGGATCGAGCGAATAGCTACCGCCACTAAGCCATCATATAGTAAAAAAAAATATTTATATAATTTATAATTTAAAGACAAGAAAATTATTCAATATGTCTTTTTGCGTAAATTTCAAATAGGTACTCAACTTTCATTCCATGGCTCTTCCTGCCACATTGCAGTAAAATAAATAAAACTTTTCCGTTCTTCACGCAAAGTCCATGCTCCCTTATCCTTTCTCTTCTTTTTGCTTTTTTTTGTTAATCCTTTTTTTTTTTTTTTGAATTATTCACTTTTAACTTTTGGACTTTTAACCACAAGCTTAGTTCCTTTTTTTTTATTTTAAAAATCTTTTAACTCATTTTATGTGCTTGTGCGTTAATTATTGAAACTGAGTTCCTCTTCACTACTTCACAGCTCAACAACGAAAAAGATCGATTGGTCTCTCGTCTATTTTTCGATAAAAAAAATATTTTCGCACATCCGCTTGAGGGAGTGCATTCAATGATTTTCGAAAGTGTTCTAATAACGAAGCATAGTACACTTTGATTAAGCCATGTTTCCACTGGGTGTAATTAATAATCACTTTGCCCATTTTATAAATTTATAATAATATTTTACATGTATTGAATGTCCTTTGTTATGCGTTTAGTAGTGTCTGTTTTCCTTTTTTTTCCATTAAAATTTGAGGCTTACGACGGAGTAGAACTTATTAAAATTTTGAGGTCTCAATTATATGGCTCAGTGTGCCGTTTTGATACTTTTATTTATTTTTTTGTTGTTTATTATTAATGTTGTGGTTAATTATTAATTTTGTTTTGTTTTATTATTATCGTTTTGTTTTACCATCATCGTTTTGTTTTATTATTGGTTCAGTCGAAGGAACTTGGACTTGCTTTCTTTATATGACAACATACTTCGCGATTATAAAATCTGTTAGCGTGGAAGAAAGGCTCATGGATATCAACGACTCTATGAAAATTATTATTATTCTAGGATGGTTAGGTGGTTCAGCGAGAACAATATATATATATTTTGTACGTGTACAACTAACTCAATTCTCCACAAATTTTCTAGACTTCATACTTTAGGCTAAATATGGTGATTAAACAAACGATCATAGTTTCATATGATTTTAAATTTAAAGAAATTCAGGAATAGTGATAACTTCTAATTATTACTTATGTGGTACTATAAACAGATCCGAAAGGAAATTGTAACTAACTTGAAAAAAAGAAAATCTAAACTATGTAATTTCGTAGAAACTGCGTCTTCTGTCCTAAAGTAGGATACGAGTGATTGGCTAGCTGGGCGTATAATAACTGCATCCTCCGTAGGGATGAATAAAGATGAATATACATACGTAAAAAGAAGTACATGTGCATGACTGATCCGTAGCTCTATTGATTCTATGACGTACTGACTTCTTCGAAGTTTGGTGAATAATTTATCGATAATTTCGTATATTCTTTGCGGGCGGACCTCTTTTCTTATCCTCATTGATAGCGTTATGCAAGGTTCTGTAATTATAATTAAGGAATTCTAGTAGTATCGCGAGTTCAAAAGAGGACATACACAAACATTTATTGAATCCACCACCATATGAATTTCGGGAGCATAACACAGTTCTTTCACTGCAAATGCCACATGTCGCTAAAGCAGGTTTCTTTCATCGGATCGCTCCTGAAAAAATCCATCCAAACGCAGTGTTTTGCAATGTTGGTAGGTTTGGACCAAGCTTAATCTATCCAATGGACAATAGTTCCTAATAAAGCTCAGTACCTATTAAATACTCAATCCGACCAGGCTTAATGAACTCTGGATCTGCAAATTGGATATTGTGTGGAATTGGCCAAGAGTTGATATCGACTATGCGGTCGGGTAGAACAAATGCTTATAAGCGAGTTGAGAAATTGTTTACTCTTGAACGTAAAAGCACGTTTGGACGATGTTGTGCCCTTTGGGTATGCTCTCCAATGCCACTGATGTACATTGCTTCTGTAACTTGTCTGACATCCAATTTCTTTCCTAGTTATTCCGCCATAAAGTTTAGTTGCGACCCGGAATGAAGAATAGCTCGACACTATAATACAGCTCCTTCTTGGTTGACCAATTCTGTTAATGCTAATGGATTGCATGACTCGCTTTTTTTTCCTTATTACTCTGTGAACTTCTTGGAGATAATCATTTTTTCTGATACAAACTAGGCGTCTATCTTGAACGCATCTTGTTGCTTATTCTGATCCAGATACTGCGATGGTCCATTCGTTTCCTTCTCAATAATAGGAAGCTTCGTGTTAGTGTTCCTTTTTATTGTCGGTGTTAATCCAGCCTCAAATGCAAGTAGGTAAGGGGAACTTGGTCCTGGGCACCAAAACCGGTTCTGGTGTTAGTTCATTAAATATGCAAAAGGCGTGTAATGAATTGTTAATTGTATGTTATTGATGTGGGGTGATTGTTAGTTGTCATTAAATATGCAAATGAGTATTTAATTGTGGGTTATTAGATCATTTATTTATGGGTAATTATTTGAGTCAGGTGCACACCTGGTAGCTGAGTTCAGTGACGTCACGCTGCGCTGATAGAGGTAAGCGGCGGTAGCAAGAATGTGCAATATGCAAATGAGGCGCCGGCTTGAAAGTAATTAAATTTGCCAGCGGGTAGTGCTCTTTGTCACAAGCTTAAGAATGCGCATGTCATGGAAACAAGTTTTCATTTGCGAATGGTAAAGTGAACGACGGCGGGTTCTGCGGCAAAATCCCATGTTATTTTTTACGGAGGTCCAAATTTACAAAATGGTCCCAAGAGCTAGTTCTGCGGTAAAATCCCATGTTATTTCTTATGGAGGTATTCAAAATTACAAAATGGTCCCAGAAGCTCTTCATAGACGTGGACGAGCATAGTCGTGGGTGATGACGTCATGAAAGCTCTATTTATGGGTTGCATGGTTGCTATGATAGCGCCCCTCGGCTACGTCAGCCGTTTCTCTAGGCTTTTTTTATGACTCGTCTTAAACAGGTGCACATAACGCGATACAATATGAAACCAAACAGAAATTCACACTCTAGGAATAATTAAGTGCAGCTTCCGGCTAAGGCTGAAATTACTTTGTGGCATTCAATGAGATTTTTAGTCTTACTTTCACTCTAAGAAAAACTGAGCGCAACTTCCGACACAAGTTTGCATTTGGCTTGAAATAACAGGAGAGGAAATAAACAAAGATAACTCTTAGCAGTTTTATTTAATTATTGTGATATTGCGTCATGCACTGGTAGTAAATGAAAACATGTGCCGGCAGATTGTAAATTAGTCTAAAGCCGGTTAAATTGCATTGATAACGAGCTTTAGTGTGATGTTATGCTGGAAGTTTAAGGTTAATAGAATTAAGTTTTTAAATGTAAACAGCAATTGATTACTGCAGATAAACTTTGATGTCATTAAGAGAAATATGTAATTACGTGACCAACTTGTTAATTTGAATAAAAATAGTTTTCTTCTTTTTAAAATATGTTTTATTTAAAGCTTTCTACATAAATTCGTTTCTGTGTTTTTTATTATTATTACTACGGCATTACGCAATGTTGCGAAATACACACACATACTTCCCTTGGATCTTTTTCACGTAGAAGTAGTCGTTTCTAACTAAAGTTTAAGTTAGAAAATTGTATTTTAATAATCGACCGAGCTCATAAAAGTTTATTTGATCTATTAGAAATATAAAATTGTTTGAATTTATTTAAACATTTCCATTCTCTTCTATGACGAACAAGCTAAAGCTAAAACAGATTACCAGGCGACCATATGCTGTCATAGGGAATCAGAACTCAGCAGCGGAATCGCAATCTTTGCAGATCCGAACAATCAACAATTTACTACTGATGTATAATTTGTATGAGACGAAATTTTCTTCACAGTTTTAATTATTACCTTTAGTACCGTTAGAGTTATTCACATTTGCTTCTTCGTGCAACCTTCCGACGGCGTAAGTACCTTGTTATAGTTTTTTATTAAACAACAAAACAAGAATAAAAGAAAATGCACCGCGAAGGTTGACAACGCGCCACATCTTTACAAACATTAGTGCATACGCTTAAATTATGTGCTCCTGCTACTCCACTTTTAGAACCACTTCGTTGCCACTGGTATTATTTTTTAAATTTCCATAATATCACAAAATTGCAACTTCCTTTTCGAAAAAGTCTTGAACTTGTTTTCCTCGGTCTGATAATTAATTGGGCATCCGGATGCTTGTTGCTTCATTTTAATAAATTTATTCATCATATTCGTGAAACGCCCTCCGCTGGATGTTACAGTTTCGTATTGCTCTATTTCATAACTCCATATTTCATAGATTTCAAGAATTCGATAGCCTTTTTCCAAAGATTTTCTGACTTCGTCAATCATCCATGTACCCAATAATGTTCTTTCACTGTAATAATGGCTGCAGTCCTCAACTTGCTCTTCAGTTTTTCTGCAAACATAACATAAGGTAAACATTAATTTATTATTTTGCTTTATAAGTATAACTGGATGAACTAAGTTCTGAGGGGGTAATATTGTACATTTAATCAATCCGTTGAGCTTTTTAAGATCTACTTTTGAGCAGTTTTCATGACCTATGAATAGTTTTTGATGACCAATAGGAAAATTCCCGTACTTGCATACCCATGGATATAAGGAACATTTAATTTTTTCGTCGGGCTTGGACTTATAATACGTAAAAACGTTTCCTGTTCTTCCACCATAGAAGGCATCTCTTGGGTTTAATGCACTATAGGCGAGCAGGGGATGATCAATCAATTTTTCTATTTCTTTATTACTTATTTTGCTTTTCTAAATGAAATTCATATTCCCACATTTCAATTACTTCATATTCAAGTGTTCGTAATCTTTCTGTTTTAGAAACTGTTGCTTCATACCGTCTGTTTAATGAATCATTGGTGCAATCGTACAAAAATTGACCTCTGTTATACCTCAAGCATTTAGGATGCCCATGAAAATAACATCTGTGGAACTCAAGCACCTGTTTTGTTTCCATACAATATCCATCAACTTTAGTACCTTGAACTTTCACTTCTTTTTGTTTAGTAGCGTGCAAGATGTTAATGTTGGGTTTAGATTATTACAGATTTATTGTTGGATTTTCGATATACGCACTTTGGTATTACTCCAGTTGTGTCTGATTTAAGGAAATTACGACGAGAAACTAGGTTACAAGCAGACGCGATTGTAGTTGCCTCCAGAAACAGACACGCATTGCATTCTTTCAGCATTAGTTCTCTAAATTTTAAACAAGCTTCTGTTAGAATTTTCACGTCACTGAAACAATACGAATTCCTTTTGTAAGTCAAAGTAATCTTCCTTATGTTGTATAGTTATGCTATGCCGGCTCTGCGCTAAAATCCTATGTATTTTTAAAGGGGTCCTCTAAATACTCAAAAGTGGTTATAAAATTAATAGAAAGAGATAGCATGATATGCAATGCTCTCTTTGCCTCTCTCTCTCCCACTATCACAAACAAAAGAAAACTGCTGTAGATTGCGTCATGCACTGGTGGTGAATGAAAACATGTGCCTGCAGATTATAAATAAGTTTGAAGCCGGTTAATTTGCATTGATAACAAGCTATAGTGTGACATTATGCGGCAAGCTTAAGGTTAATAGAATCAAGTTTAAAATGTAAACAGTAATGCAAATAAACTTTGACGTGAGTAAGCGAAATATGTAACTACATGGCAAACTTGTTTAGTTGAATAAAAATCGCTTTCTTTTTTAAAACATTTTTAATCAAATCGTTCTACAAAAATTCTTTTCTGCGATTTTTACTATTCCTACTACGGCATAACGCAATGTTGCGCAATACACACATATACTTCCCTTGGATCTTTTCATGTATAAGTAGTTGTTTCTAAAGTTAAAGTTAGAAACTTGTATTTTTATAATCGACCGAGCTCATCATCATGATCTATTAGAAATATAAAATCGTTTGAATTTATTTAAATAAAATTACACATTTTCCCATTCTCTTCAATGAACAAGGTAAATGCTAAAACCGATTACCAGACGATCAGACGCCATCACAAGCAATCAGAACTCATTAGTGGAATCGCGATATTTTCAATCCCAAGGTTGCAGGTTTATTTGGCAAAACTTAATTACTTCTTAGTGCACGTTGCATTCATAGCAATTACGACTCAATCGAGTTACTGCAGACTATGTGCTATTATATTAAAAAAAATTGTTTCTCCAAAAAGATGCCGGGCATCTCATGCACCTCAACTATTTAATAACCAAATGAGGCAGCGGGCAATGTTCTTAAGTTCATATCAATATCATGACAGAACATAATACAGACCACCGTTGTATTTCAAAATAATGGTGAACTGTTTGTAGAATATACCATTATCAGTTGCAGATGGTTTTTTAAAATTAACAAATTTAGTGAGCAAATTAGACGTTTTCAAAATCACAGCTTTGAAGGGAGAGCATTATTTACCGTTTCAAACAAGCAGACTGAGGATATAAAAATATTCAAGGTTATGGAGTGATAAACAATTCAAACTAACGATAAATATTTTTCTGGAAATGACTATGAGACGTTACCGGGAGGCCATTATAGCATAATGGAAGTAGATTAATATGAATGTCTTAAATAAATATAGCATATTAGTTTATACGAACATATTGTAAAACAGATTAATATATTAAATAAAAGATTGTTTATAACTTGTTGAAATCTGTGTTTTATTTAAAAGTCCTAATAATAAGCCTTAAAATGGGCTCATGTCAGAATATTATAAAAGTACATTTACTGTTCAGACACTTTTGAAAAAATTTACACTTCACTCTATATAATAATATTTTTGCAAATTAGTGTAAGCGAGCTACTACATGGATCATTTTTACAAATCAAATTTATGTAATTCTAGCAAACTATGAATTAACAGTTACAAATCAGGCGTTAACTTTACATGTTCGTAACAAGAATAAAAGAAAATTTACTGTTGCAACAAACATTATAAACATATGGCGCTACCCAGTTTTTAGTTGAACAAAATTATTTCAAAAGCTCTTCAATAACGTAGACGAGCATATAGTGTCCCCGGCCTCCTCAACCAACGCTGTCAACGAAGTCTGACGCAGCGAGAGTGAATAACGTTCGTTTCCTTTTTTAATGAAAGCTTCTGCATATTGTGCAGTGTTATCTACCTTTTAAGACGAGTCATAAGCAAAGCCTTGGGGAAACGGGTGAGGTGGCCGGAGACACTAAACCATCCTCGTCTACTTTAATGAAGAGCTTTTGAAACAATCTTGTTAATTGACAGGTCCCCCTTTAAAAATACACGGGAAATTGCGCTCGAGCTTTGAGCTTTTGAAACAGTTTTGTCATATCAGAGGCCCCTTTAAAAACACACAGGAAATTGCGGCCGTACTCGCATAGCTTATCTACTACAAAAACTGGATCAGATTGCCGGTATGTAAACAAAGGTGCTCTTGACGGTAAAAACAGGTTGCCGGTTTGTTGAAATTGAACTGTGAGCGGAAAACGTGTTAAATGAATATATACGAAATGTAAGTTAATTTTTATTGATGCATTTTTATTGATATATTTTTATTCATCTTATACCGTACATCGAGGCCGATGTGCTTTAAAAATGTGTTTGTAATAAGGGACTTTTTAAAATAAACTTGTTTTTAAAAGTATATTCACATTAATCTACTTCTGCAGCATATTTGCACAATTTGTTTTCCTTTTCATCTGCTTCACCCCAGGAAAACTTTTTTTTACCCTATTTATAACTTTTTGTAAAATTTGTATTATTTGTAAACTTTTATTAACTAGTTAGCTAAATTTATAAAAAATTTCAAATATTTAGAAATAATTTTTAACTTTATGTAAAATGTTTTATTTCTTTGCAAATTGTTGCGAATAGTTAGATAACTTTTAAAAAATTTGTAACTTTTTGTAAAATTGTGTATTATTTGTAAACTTTATGAACTAGTTAGCCAAAATTTAATAAAAATTCCAACAATATTTTGTTCATGAATTAACCAACTAACGCAAATTAAGAACAATTTTCGTTGAAAAAACCAGCGCGTCCTTTGTTTTAGCATAAGTGTGTAACGAATTGATAAAAACTGTGTAGCGCCATATGTTTATAATGTTTGTTGCAACAGTCAATTTTCTTTTATCCTTGTTACGAACATGTAAAGTTAACTCCTGATTTGTAACTGTTAATTCCTAGCTAGGTAGAATTACATAAAATTGATTTTTAAAATATTCATGTCGTTGCTCGCTTATACTAATTTGCAAAAATATTATATATATAGAGTGAAATGTAAATTTTTTCAAAAGTGTTTGAACGGTAAATCTACTTTTATAATATGTTGACGTGATTAAAAAATGGGCGTATTATTAGGACTATAAAATAAAACACAGATTTCAACAAGTTATAAACATTCTTTTATTTAATATATTAATCTGTTTTCCAATATGTTCGCATAAACTAATATGCTATATTTATTTAAGACATATTGATCTACTTCCATTATGCTATAATGGCCTCCCGGTAACGTCTCATAGTCATTTCCAGAAGAATATTTATCGTTAGTTTGAATTGTTTATCACTCCATAACCTTAAATATTTTTATCTCCTCAGTTTGTTTGTTTGAAACGGTAAATAATGCTCTCCCTTCAAAGATGTGATTTTGAAAACGTCTAATTTGCTAACTAGATTTGTTAATTTTAAAAAGACCATCTGCAACTGATAATGGTATATGCTATAAACAGTTCCCTATTATTTCGAAATACAACGGTGGTCTGTATTATATACTGTCATGATAAAGATAAGAACTTAAGAGCATTGCCCGCTGCTCATTTGGTTATTAATTTGTTGAGGTGCATGCAATGCATGTTAATGATTTATATTTTTCATAAATAATACGGCAGTACCGAACGAAACGTTCAAACATCTTTTTGTTAATAATAGTATTTATTTTAAATGCTATTATTTACTATTGAGGACTTCAAGCACTTTTTGTATATTTATTTTGAAGCTAGAAGTCTTATCTATCTGTTTTCAAAAAATTACGATGATGCCAGGCATCTTTTTGGAGAAACAATATTTTTAAATATAATAGCACATAGTTTGCAGTAACTCGATTGAATAATAATTGCTATGAATGCAACGTGCACTAAGAAGTAATAAAGTTTTGCCAAATAAACCTGCAAAGCAAGCTTTACCTCACTGCTTGCAAGCAAAAATTTCACGATGAAAAAGATACGTTTGCTTGGCTTTGAAAATATCGCGATTCCACTAATGAGTTCTGATTGCTTGTGAAGGCGACTGATCGCCTGGTAGTCGGTTTTAGCATTTACCTTGTTCGTCATTGAAGAGAATGGGAAAATGTATAATTTTATTTAAATAACTTCAAACGATTTTATATTTCTAATAGATCATACTAGCTTTGATGAGCTCGGTCGATTATAAAAATATAAGCTTCTAACTTTAACTTTAGAAACAACTAGTTATACGTGAAATGATCCAAGGTATGCATGTGTGTGTATTTCGCAACATTGCATAATGCCGTACGTAGTAGGAATGGGCGTCCTAAATGATTCATTAACAGACGGTATGAAGTAACAGTTTCTAAAACAGAAAGATTACGAGCACTTGAATATGAAGTAATTGAAATGTGGGAATGTGAATTTCATTTAGAAAAGCAAAATAAGTAATAAAGAAATAGAAAATTTGATTGATCATCCCCTGCTCGCCAATAGTGCATTAAACCCAAGAGATGCCTTCTATGGTGGAAGAACAGGAAACGTTTTTACGTATTATAAGTTCAAGCCCGATAAAAAAATTAAATGTTCCTTATAACCATGGGTGTGGATGTACAGGAATATTTCTGTTGGCCATTCAAAACTATACATTGGTAATGAAAATAGCTCAAAAGTAGATCTTAAAAAGCTCAACGGATTGACTAAATCTAAAATATTACCCCCTCAGATCTTATTTCATCCAGCTATACCTATTAAGCAAAATAATAAATTAATGTCTACCTTCTGTTATTTTGGCAGCAAAACTGAAGAGCAAGTTGAGGACTGCAGCCATAATGACCGTGAAAGGACATTGTTGGGTACATGGATGATTGACGAAGTCAGAAAATCTTTGGAAAAAGGCTATCGAATTCTTAAAATCTATGAAATATGGAGTTATGAAATAGAGCAATACGATACTGTAACATCCAGCGGAGGGCGTTTCACGAATATGATGAATAAATTTATAAAAATGAAGCAACAAGCATCCGGATGCCCAATTAATTATCATACCGAGGAAAACAACAACAAGTTAAAGTATATTCAAGACTTTTTCGAAAAGGAAGTTGCAATTTTGTGGTATTATGGATATTTAAAAAATAATACCAGTGGCAACGAAGTGGTTCTAAAAGTGGAGTAGCAGGAGCACATAATTTAAACGTATGCACTAATGTTTGTAAAGATGTGGCGCGTTGTCAACCTTCGCGGTGCATTTTCTTTTATTCTTGTTTTGTGGTTTAATAAAAAACTACAACTAGGTACTTACGCCGTCTGCAGGTTGCACGAAGAAGAAAAAGTGAATAACTCTAACGGTACTAAAGGTAATAATTAAAACTGTAAAGCAAATTTCGTCTCATACAAATTATTCCTGAGTAGTAAATTGTTGATTGGTCGGATCTGCAAAGATTGCGATTCCGCTGCTGACTTCTGATTGCCTATGACAGCGTCTGGTCGCATGGTAATCTGTTTTAGCTTTAGCTTGTTCGTCATTGAAGAGAATGGGAAAATATATATAACTTTATTTAAATAAATTCAAACGATTCTATATTTCTAATAGATCATATAAACTTTGATGGGCTCGGTCGTTTATAAAAATACAATTTTATAACTTAAACTTTAGAAATAAGTACTTCTACGTGGAAAAGATCCAAGGGAAGTATGTGCGCGTATTTCACAACATTGCGTAATACCGAAGTAATAATAACAAAAAACACAGAAAATAATTTATGTAGAAAGCTTTAAATAAAACATATTTTAAAAAGAAGAAAACGATTTTTATTCAACTAAACAAGTTGGCCACGTAATTGCATATTTGTCTTAATCACATCAAAATTTGTCTCCATTAATCAATTGGTGTTTACGTTTAAAAACTCAGTTCTAGTAACCTTAAATAAAACAGTAAATCAATTACTACAATTATTTGAAGCCAAATGAAAACTTGTGAGTAACTTGAAAGTAAGATTAAAAATCTTATTGAATGCAACAAAGTAATTATAGCCGTAGCCGAACGCTGCATTTAATAGTTCTTACAGTGTGAATTTCTGTTTGTTTTCATATTGTATTGCGTTATGTGCACCTGTTTAAGACGAGTCATAAAAAAAGCCTAGAGAAACGGCTGACGTAGCCGAGGGGCGCTATCATAGCAACCATGCAACCCATAAATAGAGCTTTCATGACGTCATCACCCACGACTATGCTCGTCCACGTCTATGAAGAGCTTCTGGGACCATTTTGTAATTTTGAATACCTCCATAAGAAATAACATGGGATTTTGCCGCAGAACTAGCCTTTGGGACCATTTTGTAATTTTGGGCCTCCATAAGAAATAACATGGGATTTTCCCGCAGAGCCCGCCGTCGTTTACTTTACCAATCCCAAGTGAAAACTTGTTCCCATGACTACGCATTTTTAAGCTTGTGACAAAGAGCACTACCCGCTGGCAAATTTAATTACTTTCAAGCCGGCGCCTCATTTGCATATTGCACATTCTTGCTACCTCCAGAACAAGATCTTTGATTATTTCAGACCACCGCTAACCTCTAGCAGCGCAGCGTGACGCCACTGAACCCAGCCACCAGGTGTGCACCTGACTCAAATAATTACCCATCAATAAATCATCTAACAATGCTGCAACGCTTCTCCATGCTGGGTTCTTATAATGTTGTCTGCATCTTCGAATTTATCCCATGCCTCTTGTGGTCTGCGCAATCTTTCTTTGAAGTAAGGCAGATCCTTTCAGTTTGAGGGATCTTTCCTGTAATTTCCTATTAGGGTCAGGATCACTTTGCCAGTTATTTTTTGCTGGTTTGCCAATTGATCCATGTTGATTGAGGCTATCTTCTACAAAAGATTTGAAGCTGTCTTCTTGAAATGGCTGACTATATGAAACGCCGATGTGCCTGTATCACGTCGGGGTCACCAAAATGTTTGTATAGCGAAGGAACTCTTTTGTTCTCCGCTAGAGTACAAGCTCTTTTACTTTGCATCTTGGCGTAGTTTAGATACGGCACTGGTTCATGGACCTTGAGCAATTATGCAAGGGTTCTTGGACCGTTACACTGTTGAACTGCTGATTACATTGCCTATAGTTAGCGCGGTGTATGAAATATAGACGACGTATAGTAAAACCACAATTTTCTATTGAAAATCAAAACTTAATGAATGCTTGCTTTATTTTCCATTATCGGCTGCTTTACAAATGCCGCCAAAGTGTGGAGCTCTGGGCGGAATGTGGTGAAATTCGATGATATCTTCTGCACAAATGCGATGAATGGTGTTCTGAAAATCTTGCTAAAAATATCGCCGACGAAGCTCCATCAGAACGTTCCTTGCGCCAACGAAGTTAGTAGCGTTGTCACAGAAAATATGACTTGGAAGCCCTCTTCTGCTGGAGAATCTTTTAAGCGCTGCTATAAAGGCTTCTGTAGACTGATGTGACACCACTTCCAGGTGTACAGCCCGTGTGCAAAAGCATACAAATACTGCTACGTATGATTTGATTCTTCGTGAACTGCGAGGTAATTACCTTATCCATATTTGTCCGCAGAAATTTACTCCGGTTTTGCGAAAGGTCTACCTGGCTGTACTCGACTTGCTAGCAAGTTGCCCATGATCTGTTGCTGCAACCTCGGTCGATAGCAAAAGCAATGAACACAGTTTCGAACAACCTTTTTTTGTAACCTTGCGTAGATTTGTTGCCCAAAACACGAACCATGTTGATGAGTGCCTGTGAGCCTGCATGTTAGTATTTGTAATGAAGATATCTTGTGTATGTTTCTATAAATGGACGATCCTTTGGGATTAGGATCCGAAATTTAGATCTAAAAGGTATGTTTGCGTTCTGCAAACGGCCTCCTACACGCAAAAGATTGCGTCATGATGTTCCATTAAAGAAAGGATTTATGCTTGGTTTACTTAATTCGTGAATCCATTTTGTTGAATAATGAATGCCATCAGTAGTTCCGCATCCAGTAATTCCTCAGCTGAAAATTCACAATAATTTCTGAGTCTTTACATAACAGATGATTTTAAGTCGTATACGAATCGTAGTATGTATGAGAACACATGACGTAATTTCGAAGAGTCATTGATGAATTTGCATTCAGTGACAAGGTCTGATGTATACCGTGCTGATGACAGCAATTTTTTTTTTTTATTTTCGCTTTCCGATGATGAATTTTTCAGGATTAACTTTCTTTAGTTGCGGTCATTTATCCTCTGGGCAATATAAAAAGTCTGGGCCTGTAACCCAGCAGGAGTTTGCGAGTTCATTTGGAGTTATTCCCCGAGATGTGATGTCAGTAGGATTCGACTTCTAGTTGACGTATCTCCATATGGAGTCTTTTTTCAAATCCTGAATGCGAGCAACATGATTACGAATTAATGAATCGGCCCACAGGTAAGTTTTTTTAACAGGATTCGGCACTATGCTTTTGACACGACTCAATGAAGAAGCCAATTGAAGCGAGGCGCAAAGTTCCAGTTCTGGAAGAGCTCTTGTCTTTAACGGTGCGACCTTGGATTTAGCGCATAACAATTTGACTGATATGTTATTGTGAGCATGAGCATTTACAATTCTAATGTAGATAAAATACCCATATCATTTCATGGAAGCATCTCCAAACCCGTGTATTGTGACTAGTTCGTTGTGTGGCAAGACAAAGCTAGGAAATCGAATTTCATTGATAGTTTGCAATTGTTGGCGAAATTCTACCCATTGGTGATGCAAGGATGCTGGCAAAGATTCATCCCAGGCAAGCTTGAGCTTCCACAGTTCTTAAAGAAATATTTTTCCGACGACGATGATAGCAATGACAAAGCCGAGAGGGTCGAATATTTTCGAGAAATTTGCAAGTACTGTTCCCTTTGTCACCCTTTGCGCATGCAAATATTCAGGACGGACGAATCTGAAATAGTCTTCCTTCGGTTGCGATAAGAGACCTAATGTCTTGGTGATTTAATGGTAGCTCACTTGAAACAGTTTTTAACGATCTTGTTCAGGACTCTCGCGTAGCAACTCATTATGATTTGAGTACCATTTTTCAACTCAAATTGTCCAGAGCTTAAAATATGATCGATTTACCTGCGAAGTTGTGTGATATATTCTAATGTATCTCCGCCAGATAACAAATTGTCTACGTAAAAATTATTTCTAATTACTTTAGATGCACGTGAAAAACTATCTGCGTATTTATCTGCGAGGTAATTCAAGCATCGTGTGGCGATGTAAGGTGCAGGTGAGGTACCATACGTCAATGTGGTAAGGCAATATATTTTCAATTTTTCATTGGAATTTTCCCTCCATAGAATGCATTGATAATGCGAATCCTGCGTATCGACTTCGATTTGTCGACACATTTTGACAATGTCGGCAGTAGTTGCATACTTGTGAAAGCGTAGTCGAAAGATCATATCAAACTATTCATTTTATACCGTTGGACCAACCACTAGCACATCGTTAAGTGATCCATTGGAAGACGTGCGACATCCAGCGTCGAACAGAACACGCAATCTTGTGTATATGCTGTCAGGCTTGATGACACTCAGATGTGGTATAAAACATTTGATAGTTGAATGTTCTGCTGGAGGGACTTGCTCCATATGATTTAGGTGCTCGTATTCGTTCAGGAAACCCGCTTACTGTTGTTTGAGGTTATGGTATCTATTGAGGCGTTTATCTAACGAACAAAACCGCCTTTCAACTATGTCAAAGGATCAATCTAGCGATTCGCTTGAATCCTTGAATGGCAGTCTGACTATGAATCTGCCATCGACACTACAACTAACAGTTTCGATAAAGTGCCTTTCGCGACTGCTTCCACAGTTGGTATTGCATACCAATCGAAAAATTTTGTTAAATGATCTTGAAATGTCAGGGTACATTTGTTACATGATGTGGTCTCTTCTAATGGACCTACAATATCGAGGTAAACTTTGTCGACTGGCTGTTCTGCGATATCCGTGATAACCATCATCATTTTGAATTGGGGAGATGCTTTCATCGTCTGGCACTTTGGGCATTAATTTTTTAATGTATTTTTTAATGTAGCTGCGCATGTGTCTCCACCAATATTTGCGTCTAATACGTTTATAAGTTTTGATGACACCTTAATGGCCACCGAAAGGAGAATCGTGTTAATCTTGTGTATATGTCTGTGGGGCTAGTGATTAATTCAGGTCTCTTACCTGTACTTACTTTTTAATTAAGTGTCGCTGGGTTTAGTGTAGTCGTTTCGTGGGCCTGAATTTCGCTTCTAACCGCTTTCGTATGCTCTCTTATCTCCGTCTTGGGGTTACTTTTAGCCTCTTGTGCTATTTGCTTCTAAGTGCGAGTCGCGACGAAACAATGAGCGGATTTCTTTTTATTTCTCGTCTTTGGGGAATTATCTTCATCCACAACTGAGTCCATCGTCTGGTGGACTACGGCATTTACCGTTAAGGTATTGCCTGAACTGTCTTGTTTTAATGCCTGAGGGATGCGACTTAGAGCATCCGCATTGGTGTTGTATGTTCTGTTGCACTTTTTAAGGATAAAGGTTGCAACAAGGACCGTGATGTACTTTCCTCGAGAGGAGAAGTTCACTAGCCCTGAGAGATATTAATTCGTACTATCGTCTATCATACGGCAATTAATAGACCACTCCGTTTGTTTTAGCACTGGATTTTTATTATTTTAATACAACTTGATACACACGGCTTAAAATTAACTGGAAGTCTTAATTTAGTCAAACTGTTTCTATATCTGACCGTAATATCGGCCTTCACAATCTTATTGTCAAATTGATTACTGAACGTTGCATTTCAAACTTCACTGAACTTAACTGAATAACTATGCTTAACTGAAAAACTGAACTTGTAAACTTAACTCAAATAACTTAAGAAACCGGACTTTAACTTAACCGATAACTTGATAATCTGAAGACCGTCCGTGGGCTCAGAATGCACCTCTTTTTTATTTTGGGATGGTGCAATTTTTTAAGAGGCAACACCAAGGTTGCGAAGTATAAAAGAATCGGCATAATTGCCTAAGGGGCTGCATCATCATAATTAAACTTACCTTTTCCTAGGGTTGTGACACCTTTTGAAAATTTAATGGTGCCGCAACTCATGAGGTAAGTGTCATAACACGAAAAGGTGTCATAACATGAAAGAATATTTTTTATTATGTATAACTAAAAGAATACGGCATGCAATGGGCATACGAAATATTCTTTATATATACTTCCGCGTATACATCACAGCATATCAACATGCCGCATGCGCAGTTGAATTTCCCAACATATGTATTGCAAGCGCCACTGCGGTTGCTTAAGGGAGTTCATACATATGTAAGTATGCTGATGCCGTTGCATGGGTGACGCGCAATAATTTGGCTTGTATAATGCCGGTATAATGTAGGTCAGTACATTATGTGTATGAAATCGTCGTGAGGGAATTCCATGGGGATTTCCTATTTTTGTATTTATATAGCCGTGAAGGCCAAGAGTATGCCGGCGGCGAATTATTGAGAAATTAATATTGCTGACTGGAGGGAATAAAAGTGTACAGTTTTTATGACTGTAAAATATGTAAAATATTGATTGTTTTTAGGTCATATGATATGGATGATTAATTATGCATGATAATGCATGATATGGTTGATTATGAGTATATGAGTGTGAACTCATTACATGTACTTTCCTGTTTTGTTTTCGATATTGTAATCGAATTCGGATAGTTTATGGTGGAATCTGACCAAACGGGAAGTTTGCTCTTTCACATTGAATACTTCTTTGAGAGGTTTAAGGTTTGTGTCAACCGTGAATTTTCTACCTTGAACATAGCACCTGAAATTCTTGGTAGACCATAACTCTTTTTCTATTGTGGAGTAATTCTTTTTGGCTTTATTTAAAGTGCGGCTTGCATATGCAATGGGCTGGTCCCTTCGTAATTCTCCTTGAGAAAGCACAGCTCATAGAGCCTCATTACTTGCGTCCGTATTGAGATTAAATCATTTCGAAAAATAGATAAATTAGAAGTGGTCGAAAAATTACAGCATTTTTTGTGCTTTGAAAGGCTTCATGGCATTTCTCAGTCCAAGTGAATTTTACATCTTTGCGGAGTAAATTTGTGATTGAACATACAATTTTGGAGAAGTCTGGAATGAATTTCCTGTAGTATTTAAAAATGACTGAACTTGCCTGACTGTTCTTGGAATAGGAAATCTTTGGACGCAGGCCGTCTTACTTCGGTCTGGTAGTGCACCTTCTCTAGAACATTTATGTTCTAGATGAACAATTTCTATCCGAGTTCCGATATCGAAATTTTGTCTTCCGAGGTTAAATTCGGCTCTAGGCTGAGTTTTTTCTCTAGCCTAGAAATACGCGTGTGGTTTCGTGTCTTCCGGAGTTTCATAATCCGGGTATATGTAGCCTACATATTGTAGTATAGCAGGTTTTTCAGCTGAACTTTCGGTTGACTTATTCTTCCTTTGAACTTTGCATCCTGTAATTAATTTTTTCTTAGCATGTGATAGGGTACTTGCTTGGTGCTTTGCTGACGGCTGACTTTATACACCTGTGTGGTCAATGCCTTAGGTTGTTTGGAATACTCATGTGCGTCGATACTATTGTTTTTTACCATGTTGAATTGTTTAAATTGGAAGGCGGTGGCTTTAGCGAATCGCTACCGTTCTTATATGGCATTAATTTATTTAGAATTGACTTGTGCCTAGGAATTTTAGACGGTAGAGCTTCGTGCACCTTTTTAGTAGGCCTTAGACACTCATTTTCGTCTTTATCAGAAATTGCTGTTTCTTTGTTAATAAACGTTGGAATCTGTGTGGTTTTGTGGCCTTTTGCGCCTTTTAGCCGGACTTTTGTGTAGTTTTTTATTGGATACAGCTGTAACTTTAAGCTGAGCATGACTACTTCATGACAGTTAGCGTTGAGAATACCAAATACAACTAATTCTGCTCCAGATGATAGCAAATAATTTTCCAGGAAGACTCCATCGCTTATCTCTTGGGATAAACAGAGCATTTCTTTCTGCGTTTTTACCGGGACTGTGGCAACAATTTTTGGCCGTCCGGGTATGCAGATTGGTTCCCTTAAGGTAACCAACGTCCGCCTGATTTCATCAGTCTTTTGTTTGCCCCGACAGCTTATTTCACATTTTCTCGTTTAAGATGCTTCGAAGACACTGCAGGTGGATAGTTCAGATTATTTAGACTCTACCTCCTGTGCAAGTGTTCTTACTTCGGCTCCTTTATTTCGGAATGTAGCATATCGGTTTCAAATATCAATGGCAGAGCAAATTCGTCTGGACTACTTTCCGTGCAAGGAAACTTTAGTGCCTTATTAGGATCCTTACCTTTTCAGGTGGTCGCTAAAACCATTTCCTAGAAGTGCATCATCGGAAAGGCCGGCCACGTTCTTTACCACTAGTTGTAAGGGTACTACCTTCCTATACTTTTACATTACGTCGGATATAGACAACTGCCACGAGGATCCCACTCGCGGGTTTTCTGCAAGACGGTTCCCACCGCCGATAAGAAGTTGTTGAGGAGGGAGTAGGATAGATACGTCCCTGTCGCAAGCAGTGGATGGTAAAAATATAAAGGTTGAGTTGACACCGAGTTGTTGCAGGATGTTGGTTGGAAGGAGAGAGCTAGTGCTGTCTGTGGTAAGATGGTAGATGGGTCCCTGTTGCAAGTATTGGTAGGCAAAAATAGAAAAAGCTGAGTTTATACCGAGTTTTGATGCTGCAGGATGTTGGTTGGAAGGAGAGAACTAGTTCTGTCTGTAGTAAGGACGGTAGATGGGTCCCTGTCGCAAGCATTGTGGGCAAAAATAAAAAAATCTGACTTGATACCGAGTTGTCTTGATGCCGGCTGTTGGTTGAAAGGAGAGAGCTGGTGCAGTCTGTGGGAAGAACGGGAGATGGGTACTGTTTTGGAAAGGTCCAGTTGCTAGGATGGCTGAGCCTAGTGGGTCCTAGCAGGTGTACTATAGGCGGCTTACGTACAAGCATAGTCATGTTTTAAAAAATTGCACTACCAGGCAAGCAGATAACTAAAGCACAAAATCTTGCGACCATATGTAGCAAGCATGCATGGTTTAAACCTGCATCGTTGTCTTCATATCTTCAGCGGTTATCGCGCCTCTTTTTTTATATTCCGTTCATTTTTTATTTCACTCCAAACAAGCTTGATCAGTTAGTCACACTTCTTCTCCTACGTCATTTTTCCATACCAGTTTTAAAACTTGAACTTGATCGCGATGCGGTCACGATGTTGTTGTTGCTTCTTTATGCATAAAATTAAAATCTACGTGCATTGAAAATGAGAAACATGTGGGTGACTTTATTTCCGAGAGATTTTGTGATGTAAAGGAAAAAAAGATTAAGAAAAGATCGAAAACAGCAAACTCTGATGCTGCTTATGAAAGCGTTCTTGATTCTTGTGGCATACAATACTGCCAGCGTATGATAAAGAGCTGCAAAAAAAGAAAAGGTCGGCAGCAGTCAGTGAACTTGATGTTGTGAACGACACGAATGTGGGTGAAGGTGAGATAAAAGAAACGGGTTGCATGAGTAAAAAACGAATTCGGCTGAGATAAAATGCCTTGATTGAAGCTCAGTACAGATAGACGGTGGAATGTTGGATATGATTAGTGTGGGTGGATAATATGCCTTCCGATAAGGCGGCAGTGAGAAACGATGGGCCTATTGAAAATAAAAGGCAAATTCGATCAAGATATTTTTATTTTTTGCTCTCTGTTTTTACAGTTTAAATCGCTCGAAAAAGATTTTACATCTGTGTGAGTGACGAAGGCACGGTCCCATGCGTGCATCTTCATAGGCGTAACTCCATACATGTAAATATTTGACTTCAGGCAGGGTTTGGAATCTTACTTGTTTTTTCATACTTGATGTGCATAATGTCAGCATGCTCACACACCCATACATATACACACGCATGCGCACATGTATTTTTATACCTCCCGTGTAAACTGTTCGTAAAAATAGTAAATTTCACAACATAAGCCAAACAAAATTATTGCTCCAGCTAAAACTTTCAAAGTTTTTCGTGCACTCTGATGGTGGTTGCGGGCTATTATACGGTCCACATACGTCCTTATCGTTGGCATAGATACAATTAGGTGAACGTCGAAAACGTTCGGCCACAACGTCTTCAGGACTATTTAATGCACTCATTTCCATACAGCAAAAATAACATCTTGCTATGTCTTTCAGGTTGATGTAAAAGAAGCCGCTCCTTGCTAGCATGTGTGATTACCTGTTATCCAAAGTTAAGTTCTAAAATGTCGTTAACCGATCAAAGTCACGCTTTAAGATCAGCGTTGTGACTCCAATAAAGGCTGTTTATAAAACGTCTTTTATATTAATCCTTGTGTTGTGCTTTTGTGGAAAACCAAGCCATTTCACATGAACTTTACCGTTTCGTCTTTTTAAAACTTTTTCTACAAGGTAAGTATCAGGATATTTGATTGGAGATAGCTCGAGCTGATAAAAGCCGCCCTGTATTATAACTCCCTGATAGTTTTGAAGAATGTAAGTTACCGGATAAGCAAAATAAAATTTTGAAAATTTCAGTAGACCAGTTTGGGGCGTAGCCTTTTTCAAAAACATGTTTGTTTCTACTTATACGAACAAAGTTTCCCACTTAGTACTTTGGACGTGATTTTGTTTTTGGCTTTTTATACACAGTTAGCAATAAACGAACCTCATCAACGGGGCCTACGTCTATAGGCCTCATCTTAATAGTTCGATGCTTTGTGCTGTTATACTTTTTTGTTAACCTGCCCAGCATACTCAACCAGTGATAATTACCATTCATACTAAACTCTTTCCACATAATATTTTTCAGCGTTCTATTAAATCTTTCTACAATTGACGCCTTTAATGAACTATAAGTTGAATAATGATTAACATCATATTTACCCATCAAGCGCTTAAACGACTTGTTGTAAACTCTTTTCCATCATCTGTTTGCAAGTTTCTTGGAATACGACCCTGATTTAAAATTAGCTACATTGCTTTAGTGACTTATATCCCACTTTTGTCTGTAATTGGTAAAGCCCATGCGTATTTAGAAAATGTATCAATTACAGTTAGCAAAAAGCTAAAGTTTTGATTTTCTTGAGCATATAAACGCATATCAACTAAGTCTACCTGCCACAAGTCATCTTTGCCTTTAATCGTTACACGACGACGCTTAAAGCTTTTGCGGGCTGGCCTATGTAATGCATTAATAATTTGTCTTCTGCTCATTCTTGAAAGATTATATAAGTACCTTTTTGCAAAATGTGAGAGTTTATATACAAAAGACCTGTTGTTAAGAGCTTTTGTTTTTTGCAGTGAAAATGATCGCGTTCAAACACCCGTTTACAATGATGGTTGCTGGACCTTAAGGTTGTGGGAAAACAACATTTATAAAAAGCGTTCCCGATAATATGTTTTTAACACGGCCACAAATAACAAGAGTTATATGGTGTAATACAGAATATGTGGCTCTGCTTTCAGATACCACATCCAATAACATCGAATTTATTGATAGCATCCCTGAAGAGTTTGTAAATTATACACAGGAACCTACATTAATTGTATTGGATGATATGACGTTAAATGATTTTAGCAGACAAGTATGTGAACTCTTTGCAAAAGGCTCTCACCATCGCAATCTTTCAGCAATTCTTGTAACACAAAATGTATTTCATCAGGGTAAGTTTTGCCGAGACATATCACTTAACTGTAAATACCTCGTTGTGTTTAAAAACCCTCGAGATAAGAGTCAGTTTATTCATTTAGCGAGGCAGATTTATCCAGGAAATAGTTCAGCGCTGCTAAAAATATATAAAGAGATTACACAGGTGCCACATAGATATTTATTGATAGATTCCACTCAGGATATCAACGAGGTGTTAAGACTCCGTACTGATATTTTTAATAGGACATTTACAACTTGTTTCTGCCCGTCTTTCATCAGTAAAAATGGTGTCACGAATGAATCGATTAAGGGACAACAAGCATATGCTATATGTTCTTAAAACAGCGAAACCGAAATTAAGGCTGGCCATTATTAAAAATGCCGACCCCGAAGTCATAAAAACTCTTTGTGAAATTACTCTTAATACTTTAAAGGGAAATCATATTCCTCGCGGAAAGATATACAATTCGCCCTGTAGGTATAAATAGGATTTACGAAAACTAGTTGTTGCAAAAATATCTGTACTCAGACAACGTAAAATACTGATACAGCGTGGAAGCTTCTTACCAGTGTTGTTAGGAAGTGTATTATCAGGTGTAATTGGTTCATTAATTGAGAAATATGTTTAAAAACAATAATCTGAATAAAGTGTTACTTCTTTCACCAGAAGTTTACGAAAAATTGAAAAACGGGATTGAGGATTCCCTGAATCAATCTAGGTTCGATAAGACCATGGATAAAATATTAAAAAATAAGAATTTTTCTGATAGGGAGAAATGGTATAATTACCCAAATGAGTTAATAAAGTTTTCAAACTTAAGACGGAAAGCTGTGCGTGTGTCAGATGAAAAACCAAATATTCACATGCCGGAAGAAAAACAGAAAAGTTTGCGGGATAGTGCTAATCAAACTAAATTTATTCGCCTACCACAAGATAAGCAGGAGAGCGTACGGGATAGTTCTACTCAAACTAAAATTATTTTTAAAGATGAAATATCAACACAAACATCACCCTTAAAAGAAAATACACCTGAAAGAATGGAGGAGGATTTCTTCGAACTTGCTGCAATATCACCGCCAAGACAACCATTATCACCTGCTTCCAAACGCCGCTTATCAGCTAGTGGTATAGGAAAAAGTCTGAAACCACCTTCAAAAATACCTAAGACATTTTTTGAAACCAAGTCTCGCCATAAAGATTATAAGGTAATCACATCTGGGGATGCTATAACCCAGTACACTGTACCTGCAGAGATGAGTATAGATGAAGCTCCGAACATATTTGAAGAACTCGACGCGGAAAGTACTACAGGTGACGAAGGTAGAAAACCATCCAAAAATCAATCTATATTAAGGCCGTCAATATGTGCTTTCGTTGTTAGAAAGTTGTCGGACAAAGTGATCGCCTAAAAAACGCAGCAAAAACTAGAAGTGCCAGCATAGCAGCAATTACTTGGGAAGCCTGTAATAATAATAACCAGAAATTCTGAAGTGTACCAAGCGTTGATTGGGAAAGAATTTAATAATGCCTGTAGATATAAAAGATGATGACCATTACGTATGCCTTTTAAGTAAAAATTCCATGCAGTTTTATCCCGAAAATACGCTATCAGTTTTTACAAATGCACTAGCTAGACCGTGCAAGTTTACTGATGACTGGTGTTTGGAGTAACTGAAATTTCATTGCCACACCATGCCATAAAAGGGGGAGTCAAGCGAAATACAACTTAAGAAGTAAATCAGAGTAATGCTAAAAGGGTAAGGCGTGATGCGCCTGATCCGTTGAAAGAAATAAGAGAGCCGCATAGAAACGAAATCAAATCACTTAGCATCAAAATAAATGAAACCGTTAAACTTGAGTGGACTAAAGAGAATCTTCAGCAAGCTAGTTACAGAGCAGGTCAAGTAAATTTTTCTGCATTCCTACTAACATTTTAAACCGCTATTTCACCATCATGGTATACCATGTACTTGGATGATGTTAAGAAAAAGATGTGGGATCGGCTAGAGGCCGACTTTTTTGATAGTGTTATACCTGAAGTAATGCTATCAAACAGGATCCAGACGAGTTTACATTACACATATATCAAGGTAAAAGGGCTTCAGAAAATGTTGTTTTAAAATATAAAAAAAATGAATCAGTTGAAGCCTTTGTTGACGACATGTTTGGACAAATTCCTAGACAGAAGAGAAAGTATGCTATCATACAAAATTCGACAGACAATTACACACATCCAGCGCTTAGCACCAAAAGAGCTAGTGAGACAGAAGATTTCGAAGTCACAATCAAAATAAAAAACCACTACCATCTCATCTTAATGTTAGAGATCTTATTACGCTTTTTATATCAAATGTACACTTTGATGATCAAACCTGTAGTGAGCAAGAAAAACAAAAGATAATTATTCAAATTTAGGATATTATTTTTAACATCTTGAATAGATTGAACAGAGATTCGATTAGTGCTGAACCATCCCAACAGCGAAAAAGCAAAGTTCCGGTGAATATTTAACCACACCAGTACCTATTGATACTAATATAGACAACCTGTCCAACTTCTTTACGGATATATTTCTCCAAATACCTGAAAATAAGCGTGAACCTGACGCCATACTGGCAGAAATAAAAGAATCATTTAATACGGTAGGATTACGTCAGGAGCATATGTCAATAATAGACACACTTAATAGACTGGAAAGATCAGTCACGGACTTGACACTAAGGTTGCCGCAAGAGTCTCGGCCAACAGCAGAGGTCTGTTATGAAAAATATATAATTTACGTCTACACTGATATTATTCAGCCCAGAGTTATCGGTGATCAGTTAGTACGATACTTACGTGTAATACCTTTAAAAGAATGTGAAAACATAATAAGATTTCAACACGTAGATTACTGTCCTATTGAAAAAACTTTTAACGAAAGTATTTCTATAAAGATAACTAATCAGCAAGGGGAGCTTATTGATTTCAAGCCAGACTATATTCCGATATGTATAATGCTCCATTTTAAAAGAAAATAAACTATAAATACTCATATAACAAACAATTTAACATAGTGCAAAGTTGAGAGCATTTTGTATAACTTCGAACATGAACACATATTATACTAAATATTATTCAATTCAAAGTGGCGGAGCCTTAGGGGATATTGGAGAATTATATCGATCTCCTCTTATTTACCAGCGTGGAAGAGGAATTGGTAGTTTTTTCAGCGGATTATTACGATATTTACAACCTTTGGTTAATCGGGGCAAAGGCTTTGAAGCACCAAGCAATTAAAACAGGAAAAGCTATTTTAGAAGAAGCAGGTAGTAAACCTTTAACAGATATTTTAAAAGAATGGAAAAGCAGCTGCCAAATAACTATCACAGAAAGGTATAAATAAGCTGTTAGGAAGCATGGGTGGTGCAGAAAGAAGCAATCCCATGCTTATAAAAAGGCGCAACCCTATTACAGCTTTACATTTCGCTCCAGCTTCTAAACGTAAAAAGGGTTCAGGATCAAAAAAGTGCGCAAAAAGAGGTTCAAAAACGAAAAGGACAGCTAAAAGAACATCTATTAAAGGCAGACGTAAGACACAGACAAAAAGGACAGCTTAAAGAGCATCTATTAAAGGCACACGTAAGATACGTAAACGTGTTTTACATATTTTTGATAAATAGACAACATGTCGTCATACAAAGAATGCATGAAATCTGAGTTAGACCTTTTCTCTACACCACCTGTACAAAGCAGCATCTTAAAAACTGAAGAGGTATCTTATAAACCTATAGCTTTTCTAGATAATTCGTCGGAATTTGTATCACTAGGGCATGGTGACACATATCGAAACTTATCAAGCATATACCTTCGTTTAAAACTACAGTTGGTTAAAACCAAGGTTGGAAAAGAAGAACTTTACACAGGGGAAGATATCGAAATAACTAAACCAGATAAGACTAAAGACACTGTTCGTGATGAAGGTTCCGGAAAATCCTGCTAGCGCTCGAGGACATATTACGCTGTTTAAAGGAACCGGTATACATTATTTCGATAAAGGACACCAAATTTAAAGAAAATTCTTTGACAGCGGGTGTTTTCTACTTGTTTTTGATTTAACGACAGACCTCTCGTACAATTCAACATACGGAAATCTACTGAGTCAGGGAACGGTCAGAATTGAAAGAAGGTTTAAGGAAGCGCTAAAAAACACAGAGACATGTATTGTATATGCAGAATATGATAGCAGCCTTGATATAGGTAAAGATAAAAATGTATACACCAGCTTCTAAAAAAACTATGTAAGGCTGGCTAACTGATCTTCGAACTTAATTTCACTCAAGACTCTTAGTACGCAATCTATAATGAGCTAATGTTTAGTATATGTGGAATTCTTTTCCGGAGGACCCTTCACCTTTTTAAAAAGAGTTTCTTTTGCGGGATTTGCTACGCAAAATAAGTCTTTTGCGAAGTATCCTACAGCTAGTACAGGATGTACTGAACAAATATGTAAATTTGGTAATCTCGAGCTTAGGCGTATGGACGAAGATCTTATAAAAACTCTGTCAAAATTTACCACAATATTTGTTGTTCGTGGAGCTGCAACCAGAGAATTTATAAATAACTACGCTACTTCTCACACCAAGATCATTGACGTGGAAACCATCATTTGTTCTGAATGAATGAACACGCTTGAGCTTGCAAATGTACTAACAAACAACCGCATGACAAACAAGTTTTTTAGAAGCGTCTTTCTATGCAACCAATTACCACAGAAAATAAGAAAGCCTGCATGTGTAATAGCTAATACGCATCCTGCAAATAAAGGCGGAACTCATTGGGTAGCCTTTTATTTCCCAAAACAAGGCCCCGCACAGTAATTTGACTCATTTGGAAAGTATCCCGCAAACAGGCTTTTTCGAAAATTTTTATTAGCTAATTCAAGTTCTATTAATAATAATAAGAAACGATTGCAAGGGCAATTTTTCATCAACCTGCGGACATTATTGTTGTGTATTTCTATATTCTCGCTGCAGAGGACGAAGCTTTCAGAGCTTTTTAAAACAATTTGATTCGAACAATCTAAGTTTAAATGATAGCAAAATTGTTAATTTATACCACAGTATATTTCTAAAAAAAATCGTGCACAATCTGGAGGGGTTTCTTGTAGCCAAACATGCAAAGCTGAGATCAAAGCTATAAAAACCTGAATCCTCGGTGGAAAAAATGGAGAAGGCACTTCAAGCCCATAATTCTAGATTAAATGACAATAAAGTTGTGAATTTATATCGCAAAATATACTTGAAAGATGTTTAAAATCTGGTGGGGATAACCAGCTATGTACATCGGAAAATAAGAGTATAAATACGAGATGACGGCGATGCACATTTAATGTTGAACTATAAGTCTACGCATCAAAATGGAACAGACACCTAAAGTTAAAAAGTCTAAAAGGTGCGAGCAAAAAGAGTGTGTGCAGAAGAGTTTAAAGTGATGGACACAAAATCCAAAAAGGAAAAAGCTAGGCCGATACGGAGAGAATGTAGAAAGGATTCAGAGGCTCCGGGCGAAGATCTTTTGTTAAACTACACTTATCATCTGGATCATCATCATAATCAGAAGGTTGTCCTCGGATTTGATCCGACCTCATTTGAAGTAAAAATAGTCTTTCACCGTCATGGTTTTGAACCTGTGGCAACATTTTATGCTGTATGGCTGGAAGTTTATAAACATCTAACCAAACTAAAGGACAAGGTTATTCCAGACATGTTCCCGCCAAACCAGGAAGAGCTTCAGACGAAATACACAATTCCCGTTGGTACACGCAATATTCAGTTCACCTTTAATAAGATCTATAAATTAATTGATATGCTGAGTTTCTTCAAGGTTGTGATATTCCATAATAACAATGCAGCCGAAAGTTTAAAAGAATATTATAAAAAATATTGCGAAAAGTGTAAAAGTAAAAATTTAATTTTGTTACCTGACGAGGACTTTTTTATACTGTCTAGAACTTATTATGTGCATCTGAATTATTCTAGACTTTTCTTTGAGATATCTTTGTATTGTAGTACCAATATTTTGTTTGATATAATAAACATTTAATAAATTTTTTAAATAAAACAACTTAACTTTTTTATTTTTTTATTTAATTTATAATTTTATTGATTAACATATACATGTACATATTTACACAGTTTTGAAGAGCGCAACGTAAAGAAGATACATTATTGTGGATCTTACAAGGAAGTTGATAATTTGTAAGATTACTTAGTCTAGGTATTTCTCCAAGTTCGATGATTTCTGAAGTCGGCGAGTATTTGCTGACAAATGAAGCCTTGATTTCGCCTTTTACATATACTGTTGCATTTTTAAATCTTGAAAACACTTCGGGCAAATTGTTTTAGCTAATGTCTCCATCATTCCAATGCAGTCCATTTATATTTTGTACGTCATACTGGATCTGTCGCCTTGCCGTTGATGACAACTCCTGGTATGGGTAGGGAGGCATGGAATGATAAGCATCTGGGATGATCGTTCCAACAGCAAGTACGGAAAGTTCTTTAACAAAGTACTGGCCGTTGTTTCCGCACACAAATTGGATGTCCAAAATAAATTTATCCATATTATCATCTGAGGATAAAATACGGTATGTGGCTATATATATATATCTACAGTCAGATTTTAAGCATGACGCATCCACATTACTTAGCTGTGACTATTTTATAGATTCCCGTAACAAAAGAATATCCGTATACCTGATTCCAAGAAGTATGATACTGATAGCTTTGTTAATGCTGCCAATTATGGGCTGTTATGGTCAGCTGATACTTTATCTGCGCACCTGTCTAGACTACAATAATCCTTATAACAACATATTTCTTAAATATACCCTAAATTTACATTATATTATTTAATACAATAAATTCCTGACAGTTTTAAAAATTCTAAGCCTTTAATTAAAAATACAGTAAGCTTTTAAACAATCTTTATACTTATTTGCCTAATTTCCGCTTTTTGAACCCGTAGGGGTAAGAAAAGTAATTTTTAGTAACAACACGCTTATCACAGGTAAATGACAAATGTTTTGTTCTAGTGAAGATATAATAATTCCCGGCCGTTTTCGTTTGATTTTTTTCTCATTTTTCACGCAGACTCGATCTTGAAAACTCTCTTCAGTAACCAGCGATTTTAAACACTCGAAATTGACAATTTTCGAATTTTCGAAATTAATTGTAATACCCTTACATTTGATAATGTACTCAGGACCTTCTTCAGTTTCAATTTTCAGGCTGTATGTTTTCGGGCCCGGTGCTTACAAATTCTGAAATAAAGGTATTAGCTCCAAAACAGTCAACCTCATCCGTTGGAAATATCAAATGGTAAAGGACCCTCTTTACTATGTACAAAAATCAAGCTACCGGTATCACAATATAAAATATTATCCCCTACTTTTTCTAACACCTCGTAAAGTTTAAGTCTAGCAAAAGCAGTTGTGTACGCTGCAATAGGGATACTTACGTGCAGCAGACTGTTAAGGTTTTCTTAAATATATTTCCACGTTACCCACATTGTGTTTTTATTAATTGGATGTAAGGAGCAAATTTCAATTCCTGGAGGTTGTATAAAGTCACAAAACTCTTTAAAGTTATTGAAAACTTTAGTATAACTCCTGTCTTCTCTTTGAGCAAATTTACCCCAAAACAATTTAGACAAATTTTTGCTGTGTTACGCCTACCAGAATTTTTACGAATTTGGTCTTTGTCCACAATAATATTTTCTCCTATCTTATATGATTTAAGAAAATTTTGTTTCTCATCTTCAGTTACACATTTACTCCTCCATCCGCTTGCCTCTTGTTTAGTTTTTAAGAAGATGTTGACATAATCTGTAAATAGACCACCGGTCCTTGTAACCGGATCATATACAGTATAGTCATATTTCCAGACTTCAAAAATCCTTTTTATTTGATACCCTTTTTTCACAGCTAAAGCTACTTCGGGTATAACCCACACGCCTGTAATTTCCTTTTCTTTTCACTGTGCACAAATTTTATTTTCATCTGTACATTTTCTACAAAGAGCAAAATATAATTTCAGATTAGTTTTAAAAGATAGCACAGGTAAAAATAAGTTAGAAGGTGGGATAACAGAGAACATAATAAAGCCGTGCATTAACAGTATTTCTGATACTGCAGGCATATCACAATTTCGAAATATAGTGCGGTGCCCGATAGAATAAGGTGAGTATTTATTAATATATGGGTGAAAACTAATTACCTTATTACCTCATTTTCTTTTACTTTATGGTATAGTTTAAAACCTCTGTACGACCACCAAAAACAGCATTACGTGGATTAAGCGGTAGAGGGGTATTTGCAACGTGGTCATTTAATTTTTGGTCTACATCAGGATTGGCTTTTAAGAATTTTCTGAATTCACATTCTGTTGCAATTAGCAACCGAAATTATATGTTTATAAAAATAAATGCAAACAATATAATTTGTAAAAATAAAAATGAGAAATATATATGATTTAAAAAAAAAGAGAAAAATATATATATAAATATATATATATATATAAATTAAAAAAAAGGGGGTATATAAAAAATAATAGAATACATATACATACCTGCAGTGGACAGAGATATGTGCCACTTTTCCAATTTTTACTTACAAGTAAAAAAATATATACAGCAGCCAGGTTGTTGAACATTCTCAACATTTACCATATAGTTGCGAGGTGTTCCAGGTCTTACTATATATATTTAAACATAGTAGCATGTATATACATACACCAAAGTCTGATTGAAGTCTCATGTAAGATTTCAAAAAGATGACCTTTAAAGGAACACCTTGGTAAATTTGAATGTATCAATTCAGCCACTCGAACATTTCCAGTTCTGTCCTCACAAGGACTAGAACATAATTATGGAAACACAACTGAAAATTAAACAAAATCACTAGTTGTTTGAACAGAAAGAAGGGAAAAAACTTTTTAAAAAAGAAACACTTATCTGTTCATCTGCAATATCCAGTGCAGGGTTTTATCCAGGACATATATGTCCTCACAAATAACTCAGTATTAAATTTTTATAAAGTTTATGTTTATAATTAACTTGTATTTTACACAATAAACATAAACTTGTACCACAAAAAAAATCATCACAAAAACAAAATCTAATGACAAATGGCAAACCACAGCATTTAAATTGTGGCGCCCCCGTCATTTCAAAATCGTAATCTCCCACAGCGCCGTGGTGAACTTGCACAAAGTCGAGAACAATAGCCAGCAACTAAGCGACGCCACAGAACAACAGGCGGCAGCTGGCCTCAACCATATAAAAAGGGGGCGATTTCAGAAGAAAAATCACTTGTTGCTCGGTGTTTCACCAGTAAAGGTCAGCTAGCTGGAACATTGCCACTAGCATTTTTTTTCACTTCTTCCTCAAATTTTTGTAGGGTTCTTCCCACAACCAAATTTTTCCTCACACACATGGAATTTTTCTGGGATATTACCAGAAGAGTTTCTATTAATTAAAATAATACTGAAATATAGCAGAAATTCAACGTTTTGGGATATTACCAAATTAAGAATAGATTCCATGATTTCAGATCTTTTTTCTTCGTATAAAAAAGGGGAAATACTCCGGGATATTACCATAGAATTTCTCATTTAAATTTTTCATAATACAGTGAGATTAGAGAATAAATTCATAGTTTTGGGACATTACCAAGCGAAGAATAAAATTCTGTAGTCTCAAGTTTTTTTGTCTCCTCTTTTGTTACTAACTATTCAACAAAGTTATTTTGGGAAACATCCAATTAACAAAAGTTAGCGTAACATTTCATTTCGGGACATACCCAAGTGAAGTGTGGCAGGAAACTCCAGTCAATCGGGAAATCATTAGTATTGGGCGATTTCTATACTAAATAGAAATCCCGGTTAATATCTAGGCTAAATCGGCGGCAAAACCTTTTGGGATATTTCCAGGGGTTTTTTTGCTGATTTGGTTTTGGATTCAGGAGAGGGACCAGTTCTTGGTATTGAACCTTTTGGGAGATTTCCAGGGGTTCAATCCATAGTCCAGATTTAGGTCAGAAAACAGGTGCAGGGATTAGCTACATCAGGGTTGATTATACTATAGGAAATTGATAAGTATAAAACTTACTAACCTTTTTTCAAGAAGATATTAATTATCTCCCTTTTATATTGAATTTTCTAACAAAATTTGAATTGCTATTCTTTTTGTTGCGCTTTATTAATTTGTTCCTTTCTCTTATTGCAGATAATTACCAATAAGTAGAATGCAAGTTTTTTTTTAATAAATTTTTTTGTTTTGATCTTGTGCAATTTTTGTTTGAATTTAAGTTTACTATATTGAGTTTTTTGTTAAAATATTGTCAGTTTTAAGAATACTCAATAAACACATTAAAAGCAGGTTAATCTTTTAATCAGCGGTTTACCTATTTTTTTCATTCCACAATTTCATTTCAATTTATTACTTTATTTTTTATGTACAGCCATAGGAGCTGTAACATTGGTCCTTCAAGGCCGAACAAACCGGTAGCATAATACGTTTATACTCAATAAAATTCAAATTAACAATAAAATAATAACAATAAAAAAAAGAAAAAAAATAGCAATTCAAATTTTTCTGTGTTTGGTGAAGGAAGACTAACTAAAATGGAAGCACTTATAAAGAGACAAAGAGCTATCAAAAAAGTCTTAACTCATGCTGTCTCTAATTATGAAGAGAGAGTAAGTTCAGGGCAACAGTTAACTAAAGGTTATCTGAAGCAAAGAACCCGAAGCATTGAGGATTTGTGGGAACAATTTTTGACTAATCATCAAAGATTATTAGTTGAGTTTGAGAAAACAGCACTCAACGACTACGAAACAAGCCATGTTTTTGAGGAAAGCGAAGGAGTATACTTCGGATTTTTAGGGGAGCTCCAAGAACAGCTATCAAAGCTTGAAGAGCTTCAAGAGCCAAAGGTAACTAACCAAGAGGAAAGTGTAATCAATGACCACAAAACGGAAATAAAATTGCCTAGCATTGAAATTCCGAAATTTGATGATGATTACACTAAGTGGTGATCTTTCCACGATATGTTTGAATCTTTTATTCACAAAGATTCTCAAATTCCCTTAGTACAAAAGTTGCACTATTTAAAGTCCAATCTATTTGGAGAACCAGAAAGGATATTGCGACAATGCGATGTAACTAGTACTAATTATCAACCAGCTTAGGCAGAGTTGACACAAAGATACAATAATAAAAAGGCACTAGTGTTCACACAAATCAAAGCCTTATTTAATCAAGCTACAGTAAAAGGTGAAAATGAAAGTAGCTTAAAAATTTTACATAATAAAACAAAGGAATGTTTACATGAGTTGGAATCCCTTGGATAGGTACAACGACCTGGATCAAATAATTATTTTCATAATAACTCAAAAATTACCCATGGAAACTCGAACTCTATGGGAACAATCAATTTCCAAGAGTACAGAGATTCCGGAGTTAAAGGAAATGTTTTGTTTCCTAGAATCTCGCTTCCGAACTTTGGAAGCTATTAACCCTAGTAAGGTTGGTTATGTTGCCATGAACAGACATAGACAAAATAAATCATTAAACTATCACGTCAACGAACAATACGGTTGTGTGGTATATAAGGGAGACCATCGCATACAAAACTGCGATGATCTCCGAAGGCATAATATTGACACTCGTCGGAAGATCCTGTTGAAACATAATATTTGTTTTAACTGTCTACGAAGACATAATGGATCCTGTACGATGAGTGAAAGGTGCCCGGTGTGCAAAGGAGAACACACAATCCACAAATGCACACAATTTAAACAAAAGGGTGCTTAAACCGCACAACAAAGAAGCATGTCCAAATAAAAATGGATGCTTCAAGTGTGACAAACGTCATCACACATGGCTACATGAAGACAAAAATATGTCTTCAACAAAGTCAAGGGCTGTTGGGACCATACAACCAAGACAGTCAGAAAATTCTGTCCCATCAACTTCGGCCAATGCCTGTTCAAATCAGCAGAAAGCCACACAAGCACTATTAGCTAAGCTACGGCTATAGTACTTGTAAGGGACAGAAGTGGAATAACACTTCCCATGCGAGCTTTGGTTGATCTAGGATCACAAAGTTCTTTTATAACCGAAGCTGCGTTTCAATCCTTACAACTGAGGGCGTTTCAACATCACTTCAAATCACCGGATTGGGATCTATACAAGTGGCAAAGGCAAACAAAGAAGTGTCTTTCAATGTGAGATCAGCCACCTCAGCTGATTTTGAAATCCCATTGCGGGCTTATGTTCTCAAGAAGATAACTAATATATTTCCACCAATACACATAAGGTCTTCTGATTGGACTCATATAAAAGGGTTGCCATTAGCAGACCCAGAGTTCCTAAAGGCAGGAAAAATAGACCTGTTGTTGGGTGTGAATACCTATGCAAAAATATTATGCAAGGGAATTAAAAGTGGCCCTGAAGGTACCCCTATAGCTCAGAATACAAGGCTAGGGTGGATTCTTTTCGGCGAAACAACAGCACCACAAAATCAAGTGGACAAAAGTAAAATTTTTTCTGCATTCACCACAAGTAAGGGATGACTTAGCACAGCTAAATAGGGAAGTGGGGAAATTTTGGGAATGGGAAGAGCTCAAAGAAGAAGAGCAATGTCAGCAATTCTTTAGTGAGAATCATAAACGCCTGGATACTGGCAGTTATGAAGTGAAGCTGCCATTCAAATCAGGCAAGCTTCCCGAGCTTGGGGAATCAAAGATAATGGCGTTAAAAGGATTCGCTCAACTCGAGAAAAAATTTGAGCGAGCTGCCGACATACGAGCTGAATATCATAAATATATTCAAGAATATTTAAATCTGGGGCATATGTGTAAGGTAAATAAAACCACACAAAATGCGAATACCCCATCATGCTGTTCTTAAGGACAGCACTACTACCAAATTAAGAGTAGTATTTGATGCTTCCGCAAAGTCATCAAACGGGAGAAGCCTCAACGAACAAATGTTGACAGGTCCCACATTACAACCAAAGTTGTACTCAACATTGCTAAAATGGCGTGTTCATAGCAGTGAATGCCGATATAGAGAAGATGTATCGAATGATTAAGATACATAAGGATAACCAAAAGTATCAGACAATACTTTGGTGAAGTAGCGAAGTTGAGCCAGTAGAAGAATACAAACTCAACACCGTAACATTCGGTACTACGGCAGCACCATATCTAGCAATAAAAACAATGCAGCAATTAGCCACGGATACAAAGAAGAGTATCCTAAGGCGTCAGAAATTGCAATTCAGGGTTTTTACGTTGACGATCTGATAACAGGTGGAAATACCATAGCAGAAGTCAAACAAACCCCAAAAGAGCTAATAAAGCTATTAAAGGGAGGAGGTTTTAACCTCCGGAAATGGGCAGCTAATCATGATAAAATTCTTGATTGGTTACCTAATAATGAAATAGAGCTAGATTTGCCACTAAACTTTGAAGATGACAACCAACTCAAAGCTCTAGGAATTTGAAGCAGTAGCCACAACAAAAGAAAAATTTTGTCGCAAGTAGCAAAGCTATTCGACCCTTTATGTTGGATAGCTCCCTGTGTAGTTTTGGCGAAAATTATCTTCCAGAAATTATGGCTGCATGGATGTACCTGGGATGAAATAGTCCCAGAAGAATTCAGCGAGGAATGGAGGCAGTTCAAGATACAACTGCCTCACATATTGAAAATAAAAATTACTCGCTGGATACATAATAAGCAAGAAAGAGATAACTGTCAATAGCATGGGTTTTGCGACGCAACAAATTCAGCGTACGCAGCTGTCATCTGCATGAGAATTCAAGGCAATGACGGCACAATAAAAACAACATTGCTCATGTCAAAAACTTGTGGCGACTTGACGACGCCAGGCGCGGCGTTTCCGACCTGGGGCAGCCAAATTAAATCTGTTTGCTTTTCGTGTAATTCAACGAAGGCCACTTTTATAACTAGAAAACGGTATGTGTAAGTAGGCTGTGAGATAGAACTAAGAAAACAAAAATACTAAAGAATTATTGTTCCGTCAGGAGTTAGTCTGAAAACATCAAAAATATTGTCTAGACTTTGAATTTTAATAAAATAAAAGAAAACTAAAAGATAAAGATCGGAGGAATTTCCCCCACAACAAACCACATCATAAAGCAATAAAGAAGTTTCAACAGGATGTTCCGACTTTAATTGATGCCCTACTTTTCGTATCAGCAAAATTACATTTCTTCCAGCTTTCTGCTTTTTCAGGTTCCACTGACAGGTCTAAACCAAGGAACACCCTGAGAGCACACAGGCCTTCAGGAGAATAGGAATCAAATTCTGAAATGCTAGTGCTGGACGTGATACAGTTCCGTCAACGACTCGGCCTATCGATATAACACCAAATATATCGATCTGCTTATTGTGTGTTCCTGATGCGATATAGTTTGGTCAACAACTCGGCCTGTCGATATAACACCAAATATATCGAGCTGCTTATTGTGTACGTGCCACTTCATAACAAACTGCACTGGTCTACTATCCATGGAGAAACGCTCTGATCCAGCACAAGGATACCACTCAGATCTCCACGCACAAACGTTGTCGTTGGTATACAAATTACCAAAATGTCTTAATCATTAATGGAATCTTCTACAGTCAAGCTTAGGATTCAATCCTAAAATTCAGTTGTCAAGAATATTTCAGGGGGTTATCGACGCACGTCGGTCTCCACTGGTTAAGGGTACACCCTTGACGCACTTGGCTGATCTGCTACACAGGTCGTATAAAAACAGCGTGGTCCTCCATACCACTAAAACTGGTGACCCGGACAAAGCTCCTTTTGGTATGAGAACTCATCTATTAACTACAACCAAGTTACAAGTCATTCATCAAAAACGAACTAAAAGCAAGCAACAAGAATTCGTCAAGAGTCAAGCACATTAACGAGTGACAAGACACGAGGCATTCATAAGCGATCTCCACAACTGCAAGAGCGAAAAGTTTGCTAGTTTTTTAAGTTCTTCTAAGTTCCATATTACATACACATTTGTATATTGCGTTAATTTACATAGTTTTGCTCTAGGTTCTTACACAAATTGTTGTAAACGTACAGGTGTAAACCTTTTCTACTTATCAAATTGTTCCTTCTTTTAGTCGTTTGTGGTCAATTGAGGCTTGTCTCATCGTTGATTCTGCTGATTTCATTTTCATTTTCAGCCTTCATAGTTCACCCGTCAAAATGCCTGAACTCTGGTCTTCTGCTGAGGACCTTTCTAACGTCACTTCTGATCGGAACAGTGCCCCGCCATGAACCTCTGGTAATGTTCCGACGAATATACTACCCGAACCTTCCGTTAATGCTGTCTCAGTTAAAAGTATGCCATTCTGAAGAAGCAATCCGGAATTGTGGTTCATTCAGTTGGAGGCACAGTTTGCTATTGCGCGCATCTCACAACAGAAGACTACGTTTTATCACGCAATAGCGGGTCTTGACGAAAATATCATACAAATTATTAGCAATATCGCTGTCAACCCTCTAGAAGGGGCCGAATACGATAAGTTGAAGGAAACGTTGATCTCAAGACTCTCCGGTAGCGAAATACGACGATTGAAACAGCTGTTGTCTGACTTACCATTAGGTGATACACATCCATCGCATCTATTGAGAGAAATGCGAAAATTAAATAATAATTAATTGCCTGAGGTGGTCCTTAGATCACTCTGGCTTCAACGATTGCCTATGCAGGCTTTTCTCGCTTGCAACAAAGAAGACCTGGATTCGTTGGCATCATGCGCCGATACAATCGCTGAAATTAATGTTAATCCGCATGTGTATACCGTCTCGACGATTGCTGAAAGCCATAACTCTGCACTTTCTTTGTTAGTCCAGGAGGTTCGGAGTTTGGCCAAATTAGTCGCTGACTCATTAATTTTACACAAAAATCCACAAGGTCCTAATAACTTCCAGGCTAGAAGTAAGTCCAGACAGCGATGACTATCACCCCGCTTCCAGTCTGAACAAAAACATAATGTTTGCTGGTACCACAAGAAGTACGCACATGATGCAAAGAAATGCATACCACCCTGTGCTTTCAAAACTCCAAAGTCTAATTCCAATTCGGTAAATTCTTCTTCCACAAACTAAACGACCCTCCGCCATTGACGACGGGTGGAAGTGGCCGACTAAATAGTCGTCTTTATCTGTTTGACAAATCTACAAAAAAGCATTTTTTAATCGACACCGGGGCTGACGTTTCGGTCATTCCGGCCACACCAACAGATCACCATGCAAAATCAGATTTATGTTTGTTCGCGGCAAACTCTTCTGTGATCCACACGTTTGGTAAGAAAGTGCTCACTTTGGATTTAGGACTCCGGCGTGCTTTTCTATGGCAATTCATTATTGCTAACATACCTAGACCTATCTTAGGGGTAGATTTTCTAGGTCACTATGGACTATTGGTCACGTCAAAGAGAAATCACTTATTGATCCCTTGACCTCTTTGAAATCTTTTGGTCAACGAGTTACATGCCAAAGCTCAACACTTTCGGTGCTCATAAACCCAGAGGTGGAAATCGAGATCCAGAATCTTTTACGTGAACATCATGCCAAACTATGGAATCAGGTTTTACCAAGCAAGTGACTCATAAAGTTACATACCGTATTATTACTAATGGGCCATCCATCGCCTCTAAGGTACGTCGTCTCTCTCCCGAGAAACTGGCCACGGCCAGAAAAGAATTTGACTTTCTATTAAAGCAAGGCATTTGCAGGCCTTCCAGTAGCAGTTGGTCCTCGCCATTATACCTCGTAAAAAAGAAAAATGGTGACTGGAGACCTTATGGAGACTACAGATTGTTAAATGCTCGTACCATTCCCGACCGCTATCCAATTCCGCTAATCCACGATTTCGTTTACCATCTGCAAGACTGCAAATATTTTTCAACTTTAGATCTGGCTAAAGCATACCACCAAATTCCCATTGAACCCGAGGACGTTCCAAAAACTGCTATTTGCACACCATTTGGACTCTTTGAGCTTACACGCATGACCTTTGGTCTATGCAATGCGGCACAAACCTTTCAGAGGTTCACTCACACTGTGCTCCAGGAATTTACATTCTGTTTCGTCTACCTCGACGACATTTTAGTCGCCTCCTGGTCTAAAGAAGAGCATTTCACCTATTTAAAAAAATTTTTTACACGGCTAACTGAATTTGGTCTAATAATAAATGTCGACAACTGTACGTTTCTATAATCCCAAGTCCAACTCTTAGGTCACCTTGTTACAGCTGAGGGGATTAAGCCTTCACCGGCATAATAAATTTTTATTGCAGATTCCTCCCACATGCAGCCAGTCATCAGGCCATTCTCAACAATTATCTGACAGGTCCTAAGAAGAAAGAAATTCAAATCATCAACTGGTCTGAGGAGGCCATGAAAGCTTTTGAGGAAGTAAGATCCCAGTTGTCTCAAGCAACTCTTCTAGCTTTTCCCATCCTTTCAGCTGATTTGGCGTTATACGTCGACGCATCAGATTCAGCCATAGGAGCAGCTCTCCACCAAAAAGTCGAAAGCTATTGGCAATCACTAAGTTTTTATTCAATCAAATTAAACAACGCTCAGCGTAGTTATAGTGCTTACGACAGGGAACTATTAGCGGCATACCAAGGCATCAAATATTTTCGATACCACTTAGAGGGAAGAATTTTCACTTTATACACGGATCACAAGCCTCTGACATTCGCATTTAGGCAAAATCCAGATAAAGCTTCCCCCAGGCAATTACGGCATTTAGATTTCGTAGGGCAGTTCACTACGTACATAAGGCACATTGCAGGCAAAGATAATGTCGGCGCGGACACACTTTCATGTTTAGATGAGATGCATCTACCCAGCGTTATAGATTTTGGAGCTATCGCAGACACCCAAATTTCGGACGATGAGTTAGACAAGCTAATAAAATATTCCCAATATAAATTCGAGAAGTTGCCAATTTTCTCCACAAATAAGCAATTGCATTGTGAGGTTTCCCCTATAGGGACCAGACCTTTTATCCCACGCAAGTTTAGAAAGCAAGTGTTCGACTCAGTACATAACCTCGCTCACTCTGACATTCGCACGTCAAACAAAATGGTTACATCCCGTTATTTTTGGGCGTCCATCAATAAAGATGTAAACTCCTGGGCTCGCGCTTGTTTGGCCTGCCAGCAGAGCAAAGTGTGAAGGCATGTCAAGATCGCTCCAGGGTCTTTTCCTTCATCTTCAGATCGCTTCCAAGACATACACATCGACATCATAGGTCCTATGCCTCCATCTAAAGGTTTTAGATACTGTCCTACGATCATTGACAGATTCACCAGATGGCCTGAAGCCATTCCCCTGGAATGTATCGATGCTGAAACAGTAGCGCAAGCTCTCTGTCAGAACTGGATTTCGCGTTTCGGAGTTCCCAGAACGATAGTCACAGACCAGGGATCTCAATTCGAGTCATCACTCTTTGCTGAACTTTCCAAGGTATTGGGCTTCGACCGTAACCGAACCACAGCCTACCATCCCCAATCCAATGGTTTTCTCGAACGCTGGCACCGGATGCTAAAAGCAACAATAATGGCATACAAGGACAAAACCTGATCAAAAATTTTACCTTTGGCGTTACTAGGACTCAGGACAGCTTTTAGAGAGGATTTTAAGGCCACCCCAGCAGAACTCGTATACGGTGAAAGCTTACGACTGCCAGGGGATTTCCTTCACTCCTCATGAAGACTTTCACAAAGCGACTTCATAATCTCTCTACGAAACATCTTTTCGGCCTTAAGACCCGTTCAGGCCTCAAACCATTCTCGGAAATCTTTTTTAAATTTAGGACCCTGGATAATTGCTCCCATGCTTTCATTCGAACAGACTCGGTTCGAGCATCTCTCCAACCTCCTTACGAGGGGTCCTTATGAAATCATCATCCGAAAAGATAAATACTTCACTATGAAAGTAAAAAACAAAGAGGTCAACGCTTCCCTAAACAGATTAAAGCCTTACTTTATGGAAACAAACATCGAGTTTCATCAAGACCACAAAACTTGAACTGTGACTCACCATTAATACACTCACCACCAAGAGTTGAACAGCCGGTTTAGCCAGTGTCTGAAGGCTCGTCTCAGCCCGTGCCTGAGAATTCAACCACCAACATAGACACTGATACCACATACGATACCCCAATCCCAGAAACTCAAGTCTCACGACGAGCACATACCGATACACAGCGCACACGTACCGGCAGGGTCTTCCGAAGTGTTAGGTTCCTGTCCGATGGAAACACAATCCTACAACAACAAACTACTAGAACTGGACGAACCACACAACCTCCGCGCAAATTTAGGTATCGCTAAACCAGCGGTTTCGCTGGCGGGGGAGTGTTGTGGCGATTTGAATTAAATCTGTTTTCTTTCGTTAAATTCAACGAAGGCCACTTTGATAACTAGAAAACGGTATGTGTAAGTAGGCTGTGAGATAGAATAAGAAAACAAAATACTAAAGAGTTATTGTTCCGTCAGGAGTTAGTCTGAAAACATCAAAAATATTGTCTAGACTTTGAATTTTAATAAAATAAAAGAAAACTAAAAGATAAAGATCGGAGGAATTTCCCCACAACAAACCACATCATAAAGCAATAAAGAAGTTTCAACTGGATGTCCCGACTTTAATTGATGCCCTCCTTTCCGTATCAGCAAATTTACATTTCTTCCGGCGTTCTGCTTTTTCAGGTTCCACTGACAGGTCTAAACCAAGGAACCCCCTGAGACCACACAGGCCTTCAGGAGAAAAGGAATCAAATCCTGAAATGCCAGTGCTGGACGTGATACAGTTCCGTCAACGACTCGGCCTATCGATATAACACCAAATATATCGATCTGCTTATTGTGTGTTCCTGATGCGATATAGTTTGGTCAACAACTCGGCCTGTCGATATAACACCAAATATATCGAGCTGCTTATTGTGTACGTGCCACTTCATAACAAACTGCACTGGTCTACTATCCATAGAGAACCGCTCTGATCCAGCACAAGGATACCACTCAGATCTCCACGCACAAACGTTGTCGTTGGTATACATATTACCAAAATCTCTTAATCATTGATGGAATCTTCTACAGTCAAGCTTAGGATTCAATCCTAAAATTCAGTTGTCAAGAATATTTCAAGAGGCTAACGACGCACGTCGGTCTCCCACTGGAGACACTATCTACTGCGGTTAAGGGTACACCCTTGACGCACTTGGCTGACGTGCTACACAGGTCGTATAAAAACAGCGTGGTCCTCCATACTACAAAAAACTCGAGTTGCTCCCGCAAAGCCAATTACTCTGCCAAGACTTGAGTTAAGTGGAGCAGTGTTGTTAACTAGACTACTAAGTCAAGTTCGAGCTAACATGCATATTAGTAATGTCAGCAGCTTTTAATGGAGCGATTCAAAAATCGTATTGGCCTGGATATCAGGTCATCCAAATAGATGGATAACTTATTTGGCAAACAGAATTACCGAGATACACGAAGGTATCCTAAATAATACGTGGGGATATGTAATACAAAGGATAATCCTGCCGATATGGCATTACGAGGTCTAATGCCAAAAGCATTCAAGATTGTGAGCCATGGTGGACAGGTCCTAGTTGGTTAAGTCAGCCAAGCCAAGACTGGCCACAAGATAAGAGCCTTAGCAGAGAGACTTCTTACGAATTAAAGACAGTAAAAGCTCTTGCAATGCAAAAAAGCGAAGGGCTCGAAACAATAATTGAGCGATTCTCGTCATACAAACGCTTGTTGCTTGTCACTACAGAATGTCTCCGATTCGTCCATAGTTGTAGACATAAAGATGAAAGGAAACATTGGCGGATTGACACCAGCTGACATAGAAACAGCCAAAATAAGATTAATTCAGCAAATACAACAGCAAGAATTTGAAAATGAATTCAAGCAGTTAAAAGCTGGAGATAATTTGCACAAAAATAGCAAAATAATAGGGCTTTGTCCATTTTAGGCAAAGATTCAGTCTTGAGAGTAGGTGGCAGGTTGCAAAATTCAGGACTTGCCAATCTCAACACCACGCCCAGCGATACTAGCCAAAGATCATCATTTATGCTATGTGCTAATATATATTCCGATAATGGAACAAATTTCTTCAGCAAGAATACAAAAAAGCAATTGCTGAAGCAAATGAACTAGCAGCTCACAGTACTGCAGCCATGGCAATCAAATGGCATTTTATACCTCCTGCAGCTCCACATCGAGGTGGACTTTGGGAGGCAGGTGTAAAAAGTATGAAACACAATTTGCGTCGAAGTTTAGGTTCAACAACATTAACGATAGAAGAACTAAATAGATTAGTCATCACTGTAGATCCAGAATAACTGGAAACTCTGACCCCAGCTCACTTCACTTCCACTCAAGAAGAGCCAAATCTGCACCTTCTAAGACGATTGATGCTGATTCAGCAATTACGCCAACAATTCTGGAAAAGATGGTCAACATAATACTTGACGGAATTGCAGAAAAGACAAATGTGGAGTACACCACAAAATAATATTAATATTGGTCAAGTTGTCATCATTAAAGATCAAAAGCAACCACCAACAAAATGGGTATTGGGGCTCATTGAAGAGCTGCACCCTGGTAGGACGGCAGAGTTAGAGTGGTGGCCGTGAAAACATCAACCAATATTTTACAAAGACCCATTCAAAAATTTGCCCCTTACCAGTCAATTTGCAATAAAGGTGCAAATGAAGTAAGTTGTGATGTCCGTTAATGTTTGTATACGTCAAGTGTGATGCATGTATGGGTCCCTGGCCATATATCTCTATTTTTCACACTAAGATAAATATTACATAAAGTTCTTCCTAAGTATTAAAATAGGTCAAAATAGATGAAAGACATTTTATACATTATGTATGACAGCCCAATGGAGGAATTTGAGCAGACATGGGTAGAGATGTCAGGCACTACTGCAATCAAACGAGCAGTGTCCCCACTGCCTCCGACAACACCGCTGCCAAATATGCCAGACCACAACACGCCGCCTAGAGAGGCAGAGTTCCAGTTTAAAATGCCTCTGCCTCCGAAAAAACCAAGGTCCAGCAGTCCCGAATACATCGACAAGGTGATAAGGGATATAAAAAATGTAAGCCCGGAATCAGCACGCAAGGTACAACCTCCACCGGAAACACCGAAGGACGACCATGCACACCACTACTTCAAAGGAGAAGAAGTACGGTGTGTTTACAGTAGACGGACAACACCACCTCATCGATTCGAAGAGCTGCACTCCATACCATGGCATCGCATCCGTAAGTCCAAACGGATGCGGTTCAATCTGTTTTTAAAGAACGCTTCTATCAGACTACGATTGGTGAAAAACAAAGTAGTTTGTGTACAATTATCATTGGCCAAAACCACAGGTAAACGCTCGTGCAATTAACAAAACAAACAAGATTCCGTCATTTGGTTGATGCACAGCATCAACGGGCCGGAAGTTGTTGAAATTAGCAACCGAAATTATATTTTTATAAAAATAAATGCAAACAATATAGTTTGTAAAAAATAAAAATGAGAAATATATATAATTAAAAAAAAAAGAGAAAAATATATATATATTTTATATATATATATAAATTAAAAAAAAGGGGGTATATAAAAAATAATAGAATACATATACATACCTGCAGTGGACAGAGATATGTGCCACTTTTCCCAATTTTTACTTACAAGTAAAAAAATATATACAGCAGCCAGGTTGTTGAACATTCTCAACATTTACCATATAGTTGTGAGGTGTTCCAGGTCTTACTATATATATTTAAACATAGTAGCATGTATATACATACACCAAAGTCTGATTGAAGTCTCATGTAAGATTTCAAAAAGATGACCTTTAAAGGAACACCTTGATAAAAAAAGGGGGTATATAAAAAATACATACCTTCAGTGGACAGAAATCTGTGCCACTTTTCCAATTTTTACTTACAAGTAAAAAAATATATACAGCAGTCAGGTTGTTGAACATTCCCAACATTTACCATATAGTTGTGAAGTGTTCCAGGTTCTTACTATATTTAAACATAGTAGCATGTATATACATACATACATACAGCAAAGTCTGATTGAAATCTCATGTAAGATTTCTAGAAGATGACCCTTAAAGGAACACCTTGTTAAATTTGAATGTATCTATTCATCCACTCGCACATTTCCAGTTCTGTCCTCACAAGGACTAGAACATTATTATACAAACACAACTGAAAATTAAACAAAATCACTAGTTGTTTTGAACAGAAAGAAGGGAAAAAACTGTTTAAAAGAAACACTTATCTGTTCATCTGCAATATCCAGTGCAGGGTTTTTTCTAGGACACAAATGTCCTCACAAATAACTCAGTATTAAATTTTTATAAAGTTTATGTTCATAATTAATTTGTATTTTACACAATAAACATAAAATTGTCCCAAAAAAAAATCATCACAAAAACAAAATCTAATGGCAAATGTCAAACCACAACGTTTAAATTGTGGCGCCCCCGTCATCTCAAAATCGTAAACTCCCACAGCGCCGTGGTGAACTTGCGCAAAGTCGAGAACAATAGCCAGCAACTAAGCGAAGCCACAGAACAACAGGCGGCAGCTGGACCCAACCATATAAAAAGGGGGCGATTTCGGAAGAAAAATCACTTGTTGCTCGGTATTTCACCAGTAAAGGTCAGCTAGCTGGAACATTGCCACTAGCATTTTTTTTCACTTCTTCCTCAATTTTTTGTAGGGTTATTCCCACACATGAAATTTTTCTGGGATATTACCAGAAGAGTTTCTATTAATTAAAATAATACTGAAATATAGAAGAAATTCAAGGTTTTGGAATATTACCAAATTAAGAATAGATTCTATAATTTCAGATCATTTTTCTTCATATAAAAAAGGGAAAATATTCTGGATATTACCAGAGAATTTCTCATTTAAATTTTTCATTATACAGTGAGATTAGAAAATAAATTCATAGTTTTGGGACATTACCAAGCGAAGAATTAAATTCTGTAGTCTCAAGTTTTTTAATTTGGGAAATATTCAATTAACTAAAGTTAGCGTAAGGGTTTCACAAAACATTTCATTTCGGGACATATCCAAGTGAAGTGTGGCAGGAAACTCCAGTCAATCGGGAAATCATTAGTATTGGGCGATTTCTATACTAAATAGAAATCCCGGTTAATATCTAGGCTAAATCGGCGGAAAACCTTTTGGGATATTTCCAGGGTTTTTTTTGCTGATTTGCTTTTGGATTCAGGAGAGGGACCATATCTTGGTATTGAACCTTTTGGGGAGATTTCCAGGGGTTCAATCCATAGTCCAGATTTAGGTCAGAAAACAGGTACAGGGATTAGCTTCATCAGGGTTGATTATTCTACAGGGAATTGATAAGTATAAAACTTACTAACCTTTTTTCAAGAAGATATTAATTAAATCCCTTTTATATTGAATTTTCTAACAAAATTTGAATTGCTATTCTTTTTTTTGCGCTTTATTAATTTGTTCCTTTCTCTTATTGCAGATAATTACCAATAAGTAGAATTTAAGTTTTTTTTCATTAATTTTTTGTTTTGATCTTGTTTAATTTTTGTTTGAATTTAAGTTTACTTTATTGATTTTTTTGTTAAAATATTGTTAGTTTAAGAATACTCAATAAACATATTAAAAGCAGGTTAATCTTTTAATTAGCGGTTTACCTATTTTGTCATTCACAATTTCATTTCATTTTATTACTTTATTTTTTTTTTATGTACAGCCATAGGAGCTGTAACACATTCCCATATATAATTCAAGTTTTAATCCAATCGTTTAATTGTATCAATTCTTTTAAGAGTGCTCTCAAATCTTTGACTCATAGTGTCGATTTTCTGAATGGTGTTATTAGCCACTTCTTGGATTTTAAAGCAGTCTTTACATCCGTGGTAGAAACAACCAAAGAATTCATAAACCGTATTTGTCTCTGAATTAAACCCATCTACTTGTAATCCACCTTTTGCCAGGTTCACTTCTCCTTTCTTATATACAGATACAATCTCTAGATTTGTTTTCAGACTTTCCCAAGTTAGCCATTTTTTGGCAATAAGCGAATGATTTTGAGACTTGTAATATTCATTTTTAGGCATTATACCCAAAATATTATTTTTAAGGTAGTTTTTCCGGAAAGCGAGCATGCAGATTGATGCAATAGTTAGAGCTTCTGTAAAAGGATTTAATTGTGTTATATCCAAAAACTCTTGTATAAATCGAGTGCATGCCAAACGTAAAATACTAGTATGGTTTTCACAATATTTTAACATCTCTTTTCTATTGTTAAAAGTGTCCTTAGATACGGTGTTATAACTTCATGGTGGTGTATCCATATAAGTCAGGGGAAGGGTAGCTCCCTATGTAGTCAATATTTTCAGCAATGTGAAGGTAATAAGGGTAATAACCCTTATCATAACCTTTAATGTCAAAAACGTCGGGAAATTTAGAAAGGGGGAGTGCCAGAAAGTTTAAAGAGTCAATAAATATTAAATTCTCGCACGTCATTTTCATAATTTTAGAGCCATTCATTATAGGCTCTATTTTTAAATTACAGTGCACCTTAGACACAAAAGATCGGGCGTTCAGGCAGTAATCTAGAAAAAATTTTACAGCGCTTGTCTCACTACCATATTTAAACACATGCTGCCTATCACCACAAACATCACATTTTTCTCTAATATCTGGTTTTGTGTAACAGTTGTGACATATTTGCTGTGCAACAATTAAGTTCACAATATGCAAATAAGTTGTGGTGCTATTTTCACATAAGGTGTTCTGAGTGCTCTCGCAATCAAAAAATATTATTAAAAATTTTTTATCGACACTTCCTCTATAACTCCTAATATAGCAAAGATGCTCTTGTGGAACAATTTTAGAACAAATCTTGGAAAAATATTCATTGCAAGAATGTTCTTTGAACTCTCTCTTGTTAAGAACAAGAAACTTACCACACAATTTACATATTTTAAAAGTCTCGCATATGCTTTTATTCTGAATTTTATGCGATTTCAGTTTTTGCATGTTTTGACTTTTTCAACAAATACACACGTTGGATAAGAGTCACAATATCGACACTTCTGGTCACATTTATGCATTTTCATGTTTGTTAACCTATCGCAAAAAGAACAGGCATATTTTTAATTAAAAAGGCCTGTTAGCGTCTTAATTACATAGAATAATAAAGAAATATTTTTTTTACTAAATCGCTTTCAACAGGTAGCCCAAAAATAATCGAATCCGAATCTCTCAAATTATCGAAAATAATGATTTGGTAATTTTTCAAAAATTTGTGAAATTTGTAAATGTCGTCTTTTATGCTACATCCTTTGTCAGTAATAACCACCTTTGAATTTTTACACAACGATAGTGCTAGTTTATCCAATGAGGCAATAACAGAAAAACTGCTTCAATTATTAAAATATGCTGACGTCATTTCAGTACCGTAGCAAATGCTTCGAGAGAGACAGCCTACGTCATTATCTTTACCAACATCTATCACACTTCTTTTCCGGGATAAAACCAGACTTTCTTCCACACGCCTAGGATCTATTTTGCCTCCCGCGAAAGGAAAATTGACGATATTTGCGTTGAGCTGCAAGACATCATCAGAAAGAAAAATAGCAATGGATTGGTTAACATTAGCAATCAATCGAATAATATATGCCCCGGTTAATTGGTCGATAGGTCTGAGACTACTCCAAATGGGTTTAACATGGGGTGAATTTGGAAGCATTAGCGAAAAACTAATCTTACCGCCTCTTGCAGAATTTACCGCCAGTTCTTTAAAAACATGGCCAAATGCTTTTTCTATAGCTTCCAAGGGATTTTCACGAACAGCAGAAAAATCCTGTAGCTGAAAGGAGATTTTTACGCCTGCCGTTTTAAATTGTTTAAAAAATGTTTGCTGTCTTGACAGTAATTTATAACCACAACCATATTGAGATACCTGACCTTGCTCACAACTTGTTTTTGGTAAAGCACTATTTACATTTTCGCAGACGACAGACTTACATATTTCGATTACTCCCAGGCGCCCCGTTGTTAACGTCACAGACCGCGGAATTATTATCTTCACATACATCTAAATAATCAAAGGCGCTCTTTAAGACCCCATTTAAAAAGGTACATTATACAGAATTGAAAACTCTGTCAACAGCCTTAATAAACAAAATTTTTCATGATACGAAAATAACACATTTTCTTTTTCACCACATTTATACAGGTGTCTAAGCCGGATAAGAAAATTTCGGAGTTTAAATTTAGCGCACTTTTTAAATGTAAAATTAGCTCGTGCGACTTCATTTTTTAATTTCCTAATTTACAGCTACTTAAATCTAGCGAAAATATATCTTTTATACAAATACCACTCTATTACATCCACAAAGACTCGGTACCTCTGCCTTTAGTTGAAGGATGTTTTCAGCGGGGTGAGCTGCTTGCTATCGGGAAGTATCATTAATGTATCTTTTAAGAAAAAACAAGAGATAATTTTAAGCCTATAGTGATAACGGATCGGGCAAGTTTTGTACTTACTTTTAAATTCGTTTAATGCCCTTGAAGACACACTCGAACTTTTCAGAAACAAACAAAGACTAATTCTACAATTCCCTTACCATAACTTTCAAATCTAAACGTCTCGTTTAAAGTGCAACAAAGTTGTACCTCCTTCATAAATTAAGAACAGATCTCAGCCTATGTGACAATATTACTAGAACAATAACGCCACAATGCACTTAGCATAACTTGTTTTTTTTTTTTTTTAATATGCATTGCCGGTGAATTGCATCTAAATAATCTTTGTCAAGTTGCAGCAAGACACGATCTGCCTTACGATTAAAGAACAGCACTTATTCTAGGCTGAAATAATAATGCTGCACATAAATAACCTTTCAAATCGGCCATAATAATAAATTTACTTTTAACTACATCAGCCATAATAATAAGTATACTTTTAACCACCCCTACTTGAAAAATACGGAAAACCCAAACAGTATATAGGGACGTGTTTTCTCTAGTCGTCCTCAAGTTTTCAGCGTCAACTACAGTTTAACTCACGAGCATGGAAAACTTTTTGGTATACAATGGTAGGTACCAAAAATTTTTCTAATTATTGTAAAGCAGGCATTACTAAAACTCTATTTTTTACAGAACACTGTAAAGTGTGTCGGAAAATAACTACGACACTCTTGTGCCAATCACAGAGTTGGAGCTGGGGATGGAGTACCAGGTGAAGTCTTTCAAGCTGTTTAAGACGCAGTACGGACTTCGTGTGACAGCACACTTTGTGGACAACACATATGTGTCCTTACCCCACCGTTTTGCCGAAAAAATTAAAACCCAGCGACAGATTGAGGATCTTAACCAGCAGCATGTGGGATGTTATCTAAGCTTTCACGGAAAGATGATACCAGAGGAGGATTTTTGAAAATCAATTTTAAAAAGCGTGAATAAAAAAATCAATATGTACGTCTTTTGTAAAAGAAATTGTCTATCTGCTATACAGTCTATCTCTACTGAACTTCAATAAAAGCATTTTATCTCAGCCGAATTCGCTTTTTTTAATCAAGCAACCCGTTTCTTTTAGCTCACCTTCACCCACATTCATGTCGATCACAACATCAAGTTCACTGACTGCTGCCGATCTTTTCTTTTTTTTTGCAGCTCTTTATCATACGCCGGCAGTATTGAACACCACAAGAATCAAGAACCCTTGCATAAGCAGCATCAGAACTTGCTCTTTGCGATCTTTCCTTAATCTTTTTTCCTTTACATCAAAAAATATTCCGGAAATAAAGTCACCCAGATGTTTCGCAGTTTCATTTCAGGTAGACTTTAATTCAATGCATAAAGAAACAACAACAACATCGTGACCGCATCGCGGTCAAGTTCAAATTTTAAAGCTCGTATGGAAAAATGACGTTGAAGAAGTGTGACTAACTGATCAAAGCTTGTTTGGAGTGGAAGAAAAATGATATAAAGACAACGATGTAGGTTTAAACCATGCATGCTTGCTACATATGGTCGCAAGATTTTGTGCTTTAGTTATCTGCTTGCCTGGTAGTGCAATTTTATAAAACTTTACTATGCTTGTACGTAAGCCGCCTATAGTACACCTGCTTGCACCCACTAGGCTCAGCCATCCTAGCAACTGGACCTTTCCATCTCCCATCCTTTCAACAGACAGCACCAGCTCTCTACTTCCAGCCAACAGCCGGCATCAAGACAACTCGGTATCTAGTCAGCTTTTTTTATTTTTGCCGCCAATGCTGGCGACAGGGACCCATCTACCGTCCTTACCATAGACAGCACCAGCTCTCTCCTTCCGACCAACATCCCGCAACAACACAACTCGGTATCAAGTCAGCTTTGTTTATTTTTGCCTCCCAATACTTGCCACAGGGACCCATCTACTGTCTTACCACAGACAGCACCAGCTCTCTACTTCCAACCAACATCCTGCAACAACACAACTCGGTGTCAACTCAACCTTTTTATTTTTACCATCCACTGCTTACGACAGGGACGTGTCTATCCTACACCCTCCTCAACAACTTCTTATCGGCGGTGGGAACCGTCTTGCAGAAAACCCGCGAGTGGGATCCTCGTGGCAGTTGTCTCTATCGTACGTAATGTAAAAGTATAGGGAGGTGGTACCCTTACTACTACGACTTGAAACTTGCTGGGAATTTGGTTCTTCAAGCCAAGCTTCCCTGGCAATTTCTCAGCGTCTTTCCGGTACCAAATGGGGTCTGTATTGTGCATGCCCCATTGCAGTTCATTACCTTTAGTTCTTTTAAAGTCATTCTCTTGATTATACTTACCTCAGCGACTGTGTCTACCACTAGTTTAGTTTGGCCGTCCAGGCCTATATCTAAAGCAAGCTTTACTATAGCGTCACTGGAATCGGCTGTTTGTGGGGACTCTATTTTATTTTATGGGTTGTTTATAGACGAGCCGGGTAGTTTGGGGTTGACTGTACGTCGTTTCACTGACTCTGAGCATCCCATTTTCTCTTTCGGTTACATACATTTTCTACATGTCCAGTACGACCACTAAATTCACATTTCTTACGTGCGTTGTACAATCTAGAATTCTTAGATCCTTGTGGCTCTCTAGTCTTTTGATTTGTTGTTCCACTGGTGCTGTGTGGTTGTGTATGTTGTTTTTTGTTCTCCTGCGGTCACGGATATCATGATTGTACATTTTGCAGCTCACTCAATAAGGCGTATTTTTTCGTTTGAGGCAATCAGTATATGCGTAGCCTCTTAGATTACAAAAACTACAATTGGTTTTGTTTGTATAGGTATTTTTAGGATTTACATTATAATTTTTATTTGGTGATTTCGGTTCCTATTCTATATTTGGCGTTGTGTTTGCCGGTGTGAACTGCGTTTGGTGAATTTGACTGTTTGAATTTTTGGATACATTATTATTTTGCCATGGATCCTGTGTAAATGGTATGGCGCCTGAGTTATAGACAGTGTTATTTACAGGCGGATTCACTGGAAGAAATTGTGCATAATGTGGGCTAGGTGCACTTACTGCATGAGGAATTGCGTTTTGCAATATATTGGATTGAAAATGCCCTGGGGGTTGCAGGAATAGAGTACCTTTCTGCAAGTGCGTTTTTGTAAATTCATCCAACCGATAGCACTGATCATAGACAAAAGATATAGGTGTTATATACCCATGTTTTTAAGGCATTTTCGGCGAAGTTCTCAAGCTGATTTTTTACCGCTGGTGCTGCTGTGGCACCGTATTTTGGATTCTGCTGCTTCATTGCAGAGTGCCTGAATGTATTTTACTCGTGCCGTGAAGGCTGTGGGATTTTCTAAAGGATATTGCCTCGTTGTGATTAATTTATTTACCAATTCCCGGTAAGTTTCTCTAGGCGGGTAGATGCGATAGCCGTTCTTCTACTCCTTTGAAAGTAGTAGCATATTTGCGGCAAAATGCTGGTAAGCTTCGCCTCGAAGTCTGGTGGGAAAAATTTATAAGAAAGCTGCTGGATCATCCACCGAAATGCACTGAATCACTTGCGTGCAACATCCTAGAAATGTTTGGAGCTCAAGGATCAATTTTGGGTGCTTCTCAGCCGAGAATATTGGAACTAGCCATGCAGTTAGCTTGGCGATTTTAGTGTAATCTGCCGTGTTTGAATTTGGAGTCTTCAAATTAGAATTTGGCACTGTAGGGAAGCTGGTATCTTCTATGCTGGTCAACAGAAGGGAGTCGTCAAGCAAATTTAACAAAACTTCACTCACTGTTGAATCACTGACATTGTCGATTGCGCTTCGATTTCAATAGAGTAGATCTAAATCAAAATGCCATTGGTTTCTGCTTCGAGAGAGTGCGAAATTTTCCAAACTCCTTTAAGCTCCATTTAAACTACTCTGTTTTTATTTTAAACTGTGCTATTATCGCTAGTCTTTCCTTTCGGGACTTTTCGATTTGTTTTTCTACGGAGTCGCACTGTATTACAGCGAGTTCGGAAGAGTTTCGCACTTTCTCTTGCAATTTTTAAAAATATGATTCTAAATCTAAATTATATCTTACTTGGTGGGGATCTATAAGGATTCTCCCGCTCCTAAGGGCGACTCCTTTTGTTGTTGAATTTGGTGGATGATTATCAGCCTCTGATGCGGATGTTGCTTCTGCGTTGTCTCCTTCTTACACACACGGAACTTCCTGCCGGCCGTAGCCATAACAGGCGTAAGAATCCTCCAATAATCGCGAAGTACTCCTCTACGAACGAGCAGAGAATTTTGCTTCAAAAATTTAAAAGTTTTGGTGAAGTTCATCTGAATAAAATTTCCAATTCATTTGACTCTGATAGCAAAATATATGCATAGGAGAGTCTCACACGTTGCAACAAACGTTAGCCAAAGCACTTGCACTCAAGAGGGAGAAAAACGCACATTCTGCCATCACACGACATGGTCGAGTACACTTTAAAGTTAAATATGAATATCCCCCCAACATCGTTCGCGATGAAGATGTTCTGAATGAACTGATGCTAGAGGTAAACACGATTAATGCTTGTCATGCCGTAATTTCCAGTGATACTGTTTCTGATGTGGATGCTCGCAATGATGTTATTTAGAAGCAAATACTCTAGATGCTTAGGGATTGTGTTGGTGTGAGTTGTTGTTATTTTTTGTATGTTCCTTTTGGATTTAATAGGTTTTATTTTATTTTTATTATTATTATTTTTGTTTTATTTTATCTATATTATATATATATATTTATTTATTTCCTTAGTTTGTATTGTATCATGAGTTTGCATTTTAATTTTTTTTTTATTATTGTATTATGTTATTATTTATTTATATTTCTCTGTGCTTGTAGTCAATATATGTTTCTGTTCTTGCAGTAGATTCAATAGAGTGGCTAGAATGTTGTACTTACCGCGTGGGCATATCTTGGCTTGCACTTTCGACATTATTTCCGGTTTTATAGAGTGCCTTATGGGTGATGAGACTGGATGCATTGACGATTTGCAACTCTTTTATGAGTGGGAATAATTTTACGGGTCTAGACGGGGTGACAACTATGCTAAATGTTTTTTGTGGCCGGAACGTAGGTCTGACTATTTGCTCGCTTAATGCCAGAAAAATAAGGAATAGAATTGATGAATTTCGTGAAATCTTTCAAGGGACTGCTGTTCGCGCAATTTTAGTCAGTGAAACTTGGTTGAATATTATTATGCCTACATCTCAGCTTTCTATTCCAGGTTATACTTTGATTTAGAAATGATCGTAGGGGTGTTCTGGTGGAAGTGTCGGAATATATTTTAGGTGTGATCTGAAGGCAAAACTGGCTTCTGATTCCCAGTGTGCCTATTTGGAATTATTAGGTGTACAGGTTTGCTCAGGGATCCAAAAATGTATACTATCTGCTGTATACTGTTCCCCAGGAAATTTTAATTCGATAGTGTGTCGAGCTTCGCTACGTTATGCTGATGTCTTAGTTGGAGGTGACTTTAATGTAAATATTCTCCCCTGTGATTCCTTAGCTGATCGGTTCTTACACTTTTCCAACTCCCAGCCAACTTATTTTAATGCAAGAAACCCTTCACTACTTGACATGTTCCTGGTGACTGATAGAAGTAAGGTGTCGTTCGTCGATCAGAGCATCCTGTCGCGTTAATTTTCTCTTTACCCAATCTTTCTTAATCGAATACTGTTTCCTCTTAAAACTTTTCCGTTGGAAAGCCTAATCCAATATGAACGCGGATTAGAATCATTTCATATTTACCCATTTTCTCCTATTCTGATACCATACTGTATCCGCTGAATATTCATTTTTATATTTGGTTCCTCTATTATAATAGCTCGCACTTCGGAACCTTTTGTAATTAAAATTCCCGTTTAAAGCTGGATATTCTTTTACCTTAAACTGCGAAGTTTTAGTTGGGATAGAAGTTCTTGTTCTTCGACCCATTATTAATTGATTTGGTGATAAGTCTATATCTTTAATAGGCATATTACTATACTCCATTAACACATACCAAAGTTCTCGTTGCGATTCGTTTGACTTCTTTAATAAATTCTTTGTAGTCTGAGCATCACGTTCAGCCATTCCATTAGAACGTAGATAGTGTAGCCTTGAAGTTGTAATTTCAATATCTAAAGTTGTATAAAATTCCGTAAACTGAAATGAACTAATCGGTTTATTGTCTGTTATGATTTCTCGTGGGAGACCGTGTATGGTAAATACAGCTTTTAGTTGTGATATTATTTCTGTGGATTTTTTTCTTTTTAGTTTCACAATCTCTATATAATTCGAAAAATAATCCATGATTACCAAAAAATCCATATCCTTGTATTGGAATATATCCATGCCTAATTTACAAAATGGTATTGAAGGTATTTCATGTGATATTAATGGTTCCCTTTTTTCAGAGCCTCTAAATTTTTGACAAATTCTGCAAAATTATATTTTTTCTTCCATGTGGATATTAATTCCCGGCCAAAACATAATTTCCCTGGCTCTGTCTTTGTCATTTCTCAATACCACCATGAACTTCATGTAACTTCTCTAGAATTTCTTTGCGACATTTGGTTGGTACTACAATTTTTTCATCTAAGAATATTATTTCATTCACTAAGATAAGATCATTTTTAAATTTCCAATAAATTTTTAATTCATCACCTAATATTTGTTTATTCTGCGGCCACCCATTTAATAAAATATCTTTTAATTTGTTCAGAACTATCATTTTCAGTTTCCAATTTTATCAGGCATAACTTTTCATCACTCACGTTTATAGAATGAATAACTTCATTAGACATCTTCAGTTTCGTTGCCTTTCTCATCTTTACTATAATATCTTGATAACATATCAGCTATATACAAATGTTTACCAGGTAGGAATTTGAGCACAATATCATAATTCATAATTCTTATACGCATTCTTTGTAACTTTGCGGATGCAATTTTATGTATTTCTTTTTTATTATACCTAGTAACGGTTTACGATCAGCTATAACAGTTATCTTGCGTCCATAAATCCAATTATGAAATTTAGTACCCGCGTAGCACATCGCAAGCATTTCCTTCTCAATATGAGAATATCTAGTCTCTACTTCAGTTAAACTTCTGGACGCAAACACTACTGGCTTTTTTCCTTGCATTATACAAAATCCTAAGCCTTCCTTACTACTATCGCACTGCAGCGTGATCTCCTTCCGAGTATCAAACCACCTTAATGTAGGTGAATTTATAATATCCTTTTCTATTTTGTCCAGACATACGGTATGTTCTGGCACCCATTTAAAAACTACATTTTTTCGCAACAATTCCCTCAGTGAACTTGAAATTTATGCAAAGTTTGGAATAAATGATCTAAGATAAGAAACCATTCCTAAAAGTTTCTGTAAATCCTTTTTTGACTTTGGAATTCCTATTGCTGTCTGAAAAATTGTGTCCTAAAAAAGTCACACTTGAGATTCTAAACTGAACCTTGTCGCGGTTAAATTTAACGTTTGCCTTTTCTGCTCTTTGTAATACCTTTTCTACTAAACTGTCGTGTTTTTCTCGCGTCTTTGCAGATATAAGAATATCATCAATATAAACGATGACACCTTCAATATCTTGAAAATATCTATTGATATTCTTTTGGAATACCTCAGGCGCGGTTTTGATCCCAAACGGCAGCCTAAGAAAACGATAACACCCGCACGGTGTGTTGCATATACATAATCTAGATGATTTTTCACTGAGTTTAATTTGCCAATAACCTTCCTTTAAATTTAACACCGTAAAAAACCTTAGGAGCAATTTCCTCTAGCGTTGGAATTGGGTACTGTTCCTCTTCTAACTGACTATTTAGCGCTTAGGGATCTAAGCAGCTCCGTATACTCTTGTTTGGTTTCTCGACCAGCACTATGTTTGAAACCCACTATGAACTTCCTTCCACTCTTTCAATAATTTTTCTTTCTATTAACTCATTTAAATGTTTCTTAAGAGGTGTCATTAACCCCTGAGGAATACGTCTTGCAGGTTTCTGTCACGACTTTACATTCTTTTTGTTCCACATAATTAACCCTTTTTATCAATTCAAAATCAATACACGCTTTGAGCCCTAATATCGGTACATTATCTTCGACTGTAATAAACTTCTGATATGAAAGTTTCCCACTGACAATGCATTCTACTGATATTTCACCTATTGACCGTACTTTACTACCACGATACGCCTGCAATCTTACGTTCGACTCATTTAACTTTACACCTATCTGTTTTTGATAAAGAAATTTGGGTAAAAGATTGGCCTCTGCTCCAGTATCGAGCTTAAAATGTATGGCCTTATTCTGCACAATGACACACTTATACCAAGCTTTACTTGAATTTAATTTATTTATCGAATCAATGTATATGGCATTATTATTACTTACTTCATTGCATGATATAGCTGTTTCGCCTTAAAATGAGAACAAACAGCAAAATGATTAAATTTTTCACTCCTTCCGCACTTTTGTTTGAGTGCAGGACATTTTTCATACTCGTGTTGTCTCGAAAATTTTTTGCATGAAGACTTAGAATTAGAAGTCGATTTGACGTATAATTTCTGGTCTGAATTGCTTCTGAAATTATTAGATTTGTTAGTCTGATATTGATTATTTTTATGAAAATTATTCTTCCTAACACTAGGTATTATAACCCGAACTTTCTGAAACGATACTATTACTTTGACCCAGTTTGTTACCACGATAAAATATATTATTTTTATTGTTTACTGCAAGTAGATCCATTCCTTTCGCTGCTGTGCTTAATTCCCCTCCATTTTTACATCTCTGCAACATACCTGCTTGTGTTCGTACTATCTCATCAGCTCTAGCCATTTCAACGCCCTTCTCTAGTGTTAAATTATCAGCTTCCAGTATTCGTTTCTGTAATCCTTTGTCCTCAAATCCCAGTACTATACGATCTCTAAGCATTCTGTTTGTGTGGTCTACATACCCACACGTTGTAACCAGCTTTTCTATATCCATTAAAAATGTATTAAATGATTTACCATTTCGCTGTTTTCGATTCCAGAAAACAAAAATCTCGTATACTTCATTATTTTTAGGTATGCAGAACAATTTAAATGATTCCACCACCGTCGCATACACTTTTTTCCCGCTTCAGATAAATTCAAAGTATTGAACACTTCTGTTGCTGCCGGGCCAACTGCATTTAAGAAAATAGCTACTTTCAAGGCTGCTGCTTTTTTCTCCAACTCGATCGCAGTAGCAAAGATATTAAAATTTTGCTCGAAAAAATGCCAGTTGTCAGCTAAATTTAAATCTAATTTAAGTTCTTCGACTTTTCGTAAATATTCCATCGTTTCTTGGCGTTTTTGGCGGTCTACCACGTGTTCGATTACTTTTCCGTATTGTGTTTAAACTTTTCAAATCTTGTAGAGTTCTGGCGCACTTTTTTAAGCCAAGACCAGATCAAACTTAATCAGCAACCTCCACCAATAAAGATTCCCACCACTTCACAAATATTTATAGCTACGATCTCTGAGATGAAAAATAAGCGAGCTCCAGAAACAAAATCAAAGACCTATGCTATTTTCCTATGCTGGAGAGTCACCTCAAGGTCAAATTGTAGCCTCCAAGGCCAGATCAAACTTAACCAACAACCTCCAAAATAGCATAGGTCTTTGATTTTGTTTCTGGAGCTCGCTTATTTTTCATCTCAGAGATCGTAGCTATAAATATTTGTGAAGTGGTGGGAATCTTTATTGGTGGAGGTTGTTGATTAAGTTTGATCTGGTCTTGGAGGCTACAATTTGACCTTGAGGTGCCCCCTCCTGTGTCTGGGTGCTGGGGGTTGGCTGAGAGCTTTTTTGGCAATATATAATACTATGACTAGGACTGCCTGAGGTGTCTTGGACTGGGCTATGTTACCTGTACCAAGGCTTGGGTAGAATGTGTATTAAGTAATGATGTGAAATACCCTAACCGAATTTATATCGGGGCTGTATACTTGTCAGCTTGAGCTTGGTTTTAGCTGTTTACTTTAGTATGAGTGCCTGTGGTATGTTGGGCTGGGCTACTTGGTGGCTGAGGAAACGTTATCTACGGCGTGGGTGGATGTGTGCAGCTGTGTATTTATGCAGATAATAAATGTGAAATTCCATTAGAAAATTAGTGTAATAAGTATTAATACTAATTCATATTTTTGCTCATGTCAATAGTATTAGTACTAGTACTACGCGAGATATGAGCGATCTTACCTTCTCAGGTGTAATTAATATGAGTAGCTGAAAAACAAAAAAACAACAACAACAACTGTAATCGAAGTTGTGGATTAAAGATTTGATGATCTTAATCTGTAGGTGTCTTTTATAAACATTGCGCCATGTGATGATATATTTAAAAATAGATCAGGCAAAGCTGATTCTAGCGAATGTTGATAGATATGTTCACTTAGATAAGTAATGGAAATTAGTAAATGCCTAATTTTGCTCTTCAGGTGGAATGCTTCTAATTTGATTCCTTGCATAAACAAATTCGCACAGTCCAGTAAAGTAAACAAAGTCGCGCTCGAATAATGTAAACAAATTCGCACAGCAGCCGAGTAAAGTAAACAAATTGAGCGATTTATATTTTTTAATGTAAGATTCCCAATTACTTTAGCTGAAAACAACAACTGATATTAATCTGTAGGATATGATGTCTTGGATGAGTAGTGGAAGTTATAATTGAAAAAAAGCAACAACAACATCTATAACGTAAGTTGTGGATTAAAAGTCTTTTATAAACAAGAGTGATCATGCTATGATATTCGATATCTAAAAATAGATCACGGCTGCTTGGCATGTTAAGAAACATGAAGTAATGGAAATTAAAGTCTTATCAGAAAATTTTCGATGTAGGGATGTGTGTGTTGCAAAGTCTTAGGTTTTATGAAAAAATTGTTTTTTTTATTTGCAATAAAATTTCTTTTTGGGTGGGTTAAATTTAAAACTTTGATGACCTATGATATCAATGTGAAGTGATACTAAGATAGTATGATATGTTTGCTTAGATGAGTAGTGAAAGTTGTATGGGTACAGTAAAAGACTTCTCATCAAATTTTTGGTGATAAGGTGTAATGGCATGACCAGTGTTGCCACACGAAATCTTTCTAGAGTACCTTGTTAGCCTAGCCTGAAAGTGTCCATAGCGAAGATCGTAGTAGGGGGTTTAGAGTAGGTACTGTAAGTTATGTATTAAGTTAAAAGTTTTGATGTATGGTATTTGGTATTTATCTCCTCGAAATGGTGTTGTACGAGTATCAGGAAGGTCGGAAAAAAGCTGATAATGCTTCAAGTTCAATAGTGAAGACCTCGATGTTGAGAGTGGGTATTTGGAATGATATAATTCTAGTAGGATATGGAAGTATTATTTACTCATCTTTAAATCTTACCATGAAAGTAGGTTGGGAGTTGATTAAATTAAAAGTTTTAATGAAAGAAGGTTGAGTTATTATATCAATATAGTATAATATGTTGCATTAGATGAGTACTTGAGAGCTGTGAAAGTTGAAAATATAAGATTTCCAATTTCTCTTCTGAAAAACAACAACAACTGTAAATAATATATACCAAATCAATTTTTCACACAATATATATCCACATCAAATTCATTATCTATTTTTATATTTTAAGTTATAAACTTTTTTCTCTATATTTCACATCCAAAAAGCGATCCAGAGCAAATGTCTGTGTTAGGCTATGAGAGTTCGGCAGCAAAATCCCATGATATTTCTTATCATCTGTCTTGCTCTAACGCATTAGGAAGCTTTAGTGAACATCTCACTCGGGACTTGGTGATATACTTCCTAGCTGTGGATATGTATGTATGTAACACTGAGATGAATTAATGTAATGTTGTGTAGTGTAAAAGAAAAACTTTCATGGGTGATATGGGGATTGAATCGATGTATGTTATGCACTAGAGTGCTGGTATATGTCCTTATTTGATTGAAGCAAAATAGTTTTCACGACTACCTTACCAAGATTTAAATATAGTTGAAATTCATAAATATGTTGAATCGATGTCAAGAACATGTTAATACTTGTTTTGAGCAACGAGCAGTGGAAATCGTGATCATTGCAACATGTTATGAAATTCCAATATCTAAAAATAGACCCACATGAAGGTTATTGGAGTGTATTAGTGTTAGATATCAGCATGACGTCATCTTGGTTTTGCTGTTTTCAAGTGCTGCACCTAAATAAGTTTTCTTAGCAGGGAAGTTGTAGATATCAGCATCAATCTAATTTCACAACATAACATCAGCATGAACAGATTCTAGAAGATGTCAGTGGGGGTTCTTGGTTACAAGGCTTTTACAGGATTCGAGTTCAAACGCCATTTTCTTGAGCAAAGTTCCCTAGCGGACATTAGCCGGTACTACCAGCATGCCTTGCTTTTGCTGTTTTTCTTTTATTAGAGGAGAAGTTGTAGATATCAGCATGCGCCTAGGCTATTACAGGATTCGAGTGCAAACACCATTTCTTGGGTAATGTTCCCTAGTGGATTAGTCGGTACTACCAACTGCCTTGGTTTTGCTGTTTGCTTTTATTAGCGAGGAAGTTGTAGATATCAAGTGTGACGTCATCTTGGCTCTTGCTGTTTGCAGGTGCTGCACCTAAATAAGGTTTATTAGCGGGGAAGTTGTAGATATCAACATCATTCGAATTCCTCAACATGAAATCAGCTTGGTTTGATGTTTCTTAGCATTATTATTATTATATTATTGGGCTTAGGGGGTGTGTGTATTGATCTTTAGAGTGTAATCTCCATTTCTTGAGTAAGGCTCCCTAGCAGCATTAGCCGGTACTACATATGTTCTTCATCTCGGACTTGCGGATACGAGATCACTTTGGGGATATGAGATCACTTTCAGCACTCTCGAGCAAAGGGAAATAGCATAGGTCTTTGATTTGTTTTTGGAGCTCGCTTATTTTTCATCTCGAGTCTTGGGGATACGAGATCACTTTTAGCACTCTCCAGCATAGGCAAGTAGCATAAGTTTCCGATTTTGTTTCTGGAGCTCGTTTATTTTTCATATCGAGTCCTTGAGGATACGAGATCACTTTGGGGATACGCATGATATAGATCAAAAGTGATACCTATGGATTACATAAGGAAAGTAGGTTCACTTAATCTGCAAACAACAAAATTTGCTTGAAAGCGACACCCGATGTGAGCAATAATCATTCTTGCTTCAATTATCACTCTTAAGCGACGTGTGCCGGAGAAATTATATTAAGTATAGTCTAAAATATTCATTGTAAATAAAATTGTATTACGGTTATAATCCCATTTATTGAAATAATTTGTTTTAATTACATTATAGTTTAAATCGATAGTTGTTTTTTCTTTAGTTCAGGAAAACCAAGATTTCAAAGATATAGACTGATCCTTATGCCTTTAGACCAAGATGGCTTTAGAAAATTCCTTGTGCACCATTTTCATAAAATAACATCTCTCCGTCTTTATTTTTTGCGATCTTTGTTGGAATATCCTGATTTTTCGAGCTGTTGGTAGGGGACAGTCGACTCGTTTTTGGATGAAAATCTTTCTTCTTTATTTCTAGAAAGCATCGATTTCATAGATGTAGGACTGAGCCTTATATGAATATTCTTTACGACTTTCGTCCGTAGGCTTTAGAAGGTTTGTAGTATCCTTAGAACTCATGTTGAAATTATTACGTAATTAGCTTGCCAACAGCGGTCTGTTTAGGTAAAGAGCAAAACATCAAATGAAAAACAAGTTATGAAACTATTATTTATATGTATTTTACACGTGGTCTTGGAGGCAGCAATTTGTCCTTGACCTCTAACGGCACCTTAACCTTTGAAACCGAAAGGGTCTGCTCTTGGGTAACCTTTTGAAACCAACAGTGGTCGAATCTTGGAGGCTACCATGATTCAGCTTCGACAAGATAATGATAATTTTACCTTCGTAATATTGGTGTGGTTGGCCTAATTTTTCTTGCTGTTAAGCTGTTATCAGACCTGGTTTAATGGCTGTTAAGCTGTCATCAGACCCGTTTGAAAGCTGTTAGCTGTTATCAGAGCTGCTTCAAAGCTGTTAAGCTGCTATCAGACCTGTTGAAAAGCTCTTAAGCTGTTATCAGAGCTATTTAAAAGCTGTTAAGCTGTTAACAGAGCTGTTTGAAAAGTTGTTAATCTGTTTATCAGAGCTGTTTGAAAAGATGTTAAGCTGTTATCAGACCTGTTTTAAAAGCTGTTAAGCTGTTTTCAGAGCTGTTTAAAAGCTGTTAAGCTCTTATCAGAGCTGTTGAAAAGTTGTTAAGCTGTTTATCAGAGCTGTTTGAAAAGCTGTTAAGCTGTTATCAGACCTGTTTGGAAAAGCTGTTAAGCTGGTATCAGAGCTGTTTAAAAGCTGTTAAGCTCTTATCAGAGCTGTTTGAAAAGCTGTTATGCTGTTATCAGAGCTATTTGAAAAGCTGCTAAGCTGTTATCAGAGCTGTTTAAAAGGTGTTAAACTGTTATTAGAGCTTTTGAAGAGCTGTTAAGATGTTATCAAGAGCTGTTCGGAAAGCTGTTTATCTGTTATCAGATCTGTTTTGAAAAGTTGTACAGAATCCCCTGCGGCGTAGTTGATTCTAGGAAAGTAAGGTTGTAAGCCTCCAAGACACACACTTCCGGATCGAGCTCAAGGACAAAATGCCCTTCTGGGTTCAAAGGTAATGACAGAGGTCAAGATCAAGCCCACATGTCAACGTATTTTCTCACACTCACGCTCAACCTAGCAATCTAGGTAAAAGGCTCAATCGCCGAGAGCCCTCTGTAGTAGGCAAATATTATTAAAGAATACCTTCAGGAGTTCTGGAATTAGCAGGGAAATGAATAAAAAAGAATAACATATATAAAATATCATTATTGATTTAATATAAATTAAAAAATATTAGCATTTATTCTTAGTGTATCATTCTATTGTTGGGCTTCCTGATTTCAATATATCTATAACATATTCTTTATTTTCCACTATAATACAATTAAAACAAATTACCTCAATAAATGGAATTATAACTATATGTAATATATTTTTTTATTTACAATACACTAGGCTTAGATCATATGTTTTCTGCGGCTGCTCCCTGTTACTCTGATGGAATTAAGTAATGTTTCCCCAATGGTAGAGTATCCGTTGTGCTATTAACATTTAATTCTATGGTTGGGCCTTCCTTAATTCAATATTAATTTTTTCTTTCTCACATTCAGAAATATGTGATGCTAATTGTTTAGCAGAATAAAAATATAACAAACATCTATCGATATATACAATCTAGCCTTATGTTCTGAAGTTTGTTTCCATACAAGCCGTGAAAGATTTTTAATCCAGCAGAAATGAAACCTGTTATTACTTTCATCATAATCATCATCATCATCATAATCATCAGCATCATCATCCTGCTCATAATTATTTTGTATCATTGATAGATTCACATGTCGCTTCATCTTGTGTTTCGTTGGTCTAACTAGAACAGTGGTGAAGGAACGCTCTTTCTTTAGGATGAACACGTTTATTGATATATCGTTCTGGTCCTCAAGTTGTTTAATCTGTTCGAGCGTCATAGGAAATGTTATTCAAGTTAAATTTAGCACAGTCGAATAATGTGGATATTATGATGTCCTGGAGGAGTTAATATTTCCAGGGCATAGTGCTGATGTCACGGCCCAAGCGAAGCATGCTTTATCAATATTTTTTACATTAATGCAAGCTTGCTTTAAAGCAATCTCCTTCGGTAGATGTATATACGAAGATCCTCGGTACTGTTCAAATTTGTTGATATGTACTGCTAAATGTATAATGGAGTCCAATGTCCAGCCGCTATCTTTTTCTCGAAACTCATCCAGCTGAGTGAGTATTGAATCCAAAATGTTAGCTTTATACCACTCATTGAAATTATCGTCTACATTGATTGGAGCAGTTCTTGCTTGTAAATATTTAATATCTTTTATAACTTCATTGTCACCGATATCCTTAGCAAAATCGGCACACAACTTTGTATTAACTTTAATATTGAGATGGCGTTTTAAAATATTCTTAATACGGCGTATAAATAAATCACCAGCATCCTGCATAAATAGCTTAGGATCTGTATGGTTTATATTTACAATAATTTCAGCTTTAATTCTGTTTGTGAATACTGATCTTATTTCCTCCCACTGTATAAAATCTGTTGGCAACGCTATTAACCAAAAGATGAGTTAGACTTAATTGTAGTTGTGAGAGAGTAATTAAGAACGGTACAGCTTTGTTTTTTTCCTAAACCAGACGAATTTACTTACTGTTCGGTTTACGTAGAGATCAGTCATATTGAATTAGCCATTTGCCGGAGTTTTATTGTAAACGAATCTAAGAATAAATTACATTGAAATACAGTCCTCTTATTTTTTCATTGGTAATATACCTTATCTACCGCATAACATTTGGTCCCATCGAGCCGGATTAGCCACAATAAGTATCAGAGGAAAAACGTGAACACATTTTTCATAAACTGTCGTGCGTGGTACGTTCATGAGTGAAACGGGATTTTTATCTAAAGGTGGAAACCTAAGTGAAGATCCATAAGATTCAGAGTGACTAAATTAAATATTTGAAATTTTAATGTGAAATTTAGCGGTGAGAATTTGGTGAAACTGGAGAACTATTAAAAAAAAATTTTTTAATTATCTCCATGTAGCAACTTGACTTGCATATATATATTATAATCATGTACAGATTCATTTAAAGCATCATATATACGTCACAATGCAAACACATAAATCGTAGCTTCTGATGACACCATTACGGACTACAAGTGCTCTCCTAACACAGTCAGAATAACAGTTATAATTTGTGCCTACAATATGTTTATAGATCTAGTGATTATTATCTGCATGGTGAATGCTTTCAATAAGTGAACAAAGCTGTGATCTCAAAATATGTGTTAGTCAGTGCGATTATTCGAATGAGAAATGCAGATAATGCAGTGAGAAGAAAAGCTCTAATGCATATGTAGTGACAGTAATATAATATATATTTATAAAAAGGTACTCAAATCTTACATTAACAGATTTCAAGCAACTAGTGTTAGAAAGTGAATACATACGTGACTTATTTTCGCAAAGAGAGCTTATTTCGAAATCAAGTAAAAAGTTACTGCAAGAACCATAATTTCACATAATTTCAGCAGTTGGTAAGTCATTTCATTTTATTATTTTTTCGCAATGGAACAATTAAAACAATTGCTAAGGCATCTTGGAATCACAGACGCGAATTACACACAGGCTTATCAAGAACTAACGGCTAGATATGACAAGGATTATTGCATTGTCGACGCCTTCATAAAAAAATATCGTTGAACAACCAACGCTGGCACATGCTTCAGCTGGTTCACTTAAAAAACTATTCAATATTATCAATGAATCCATCCGAGGGCCTAAAAGCTCTGAGGCTACCAGTTGAGCATTGGGACGCTATCCTAATCTACTTAGTAGTAAATAAGTCAGATTCAGAATCTAAGCAGTTATGGGCACGGAAAAGACCGACTGACACACGTCCGACATACGAAGGTCTTAAACAATTCCTTGAGAAACGTCAGTTTTAGCTCGAGTCCACCCAGACTTTGCCAAAACACACGACACGAACTTATCCCCCATCTAAATCATCGTATTCCGTCACCACTACAGTTTGCATCAAATGCAAGGGAAATCACCACTTGTTCAAATGCTCTGCATTTAGAAATCTTGATCTTATTGCCAGAAAAAGGATTATTTCAATTAACAAGCTATGCATAAATTGTCTGCGCCCTGGTCACAATACTAACGAGTGTAGATCTACGAGGTGTATGATATGTAAACGAACCCACCATACACTTCTGCATGAGGATCAAACTTCAACCAACCATATATCACAAGGATCCACGTCTACAGCTACAACTCTTATGACACAAGCGTCACTTCAGACCATCAGACCGTGTAGAGCTTTACTCGAAACAGGCTCATCGATCACACTCATATCTGAAACATGTTCACACAGGCTACGATTAAAAAGGTCAAACGCCAGAATATCCATTTCGGGTATAGGATCAACAAAATCTACGTGCAGCAACGGATCAGTCAACCTTCGCATACATTCAAAGATAAACGAGTACGAGTTACAATCAGTTGCAGTGGTACTACGTAAGTTGACAACAAATCTGCCTCAACAGGCAATCGCTAGTAATGTTTGTCAATACTTTCATGATAATTTTACTTTAGCAGATCCCCAATTTGATCGCCCAAGTAAAATCGATATCATATTCGGAGCTGACATAGTATTCTCCTGTCTAATGGAAGGCAAGGCTCAACATCCAGATTCTGTGTTTATTGCACAAAACACATCATTCGGGTGGGTCATTACTGGCAGTATATCAAAATCACACCAAAATATACATACATCGCTTCACATGCAACAAGAAAATATGGACGAAATTCTAAAACGATTTTGGGAGGTCGAAGATATTAAAAATTTTACAAACCTAACAGAAGAGGAAGCCAAATGCGAAGAGCGCTTTCTAAAGAACCATACGCGAGATGAGACTGGCAGATATATTGTCAGACTACCTTTCAAGGAAGATTATGATAGATTGGGGAACTCGAAGAATGCAGCTAGATCTAGTTTGCTTTGCCTAGAGAAACGTCTGCAAAAATCTACGCAGTTGGCAGCTGAATACAGCGAGTTTTTGAGAGAATACATTCAACTGAGGCACATGCATCAAATCACTGAAGACGTCGATCTTGATGATGAAAATTCGTTTTATCTGCCACACCATCCAGTAATTAAGGATACCAGCACGACTACCAGATTGCGCGTAGTCTTCAACGCATCTAGACCTACGACATCGGGTGTATCTTTGAATGATACGCTAATGGTTGGCCCTACAATACAACTAGATACGCTCAGTTTGCTATTACCGTTTAGGAAATTTAAAGATGCGTTTACTGCAGACATAGCCAAAATGTTTCGCCAAATTAAGATGCATGATCAAGACAGCAATTATCAACTCATCCTTTGGCGGTGGTCAATTCAAGAACCAATTAAGGTATTTAAGCTATCGACGGTGACATATGGTACAGCACCTGCACCATTTTTGGCCACCAGGACATTGAAGCAACTCTCCATCGACGAAGGTCAGCATTTTCCAGAAGCAGCCAAAGTTCTCAATGAGAATTTTTACATCGACGACGTATGCTATGGTCATCATAGCCTAGAAGAAGCCATACATCTTCGCGACAACCTTATCGATTTACTCAAAAGGGGAGGTTTCGAATTACGGAAATGGTCTTCTAACTCTCCTGCATTTATTACCGACTTACGAACACGTCACGCAGTTCACAAAACGGTTAAGCTTATTGACGATTCCAAGGTCATAAAAATCTTAGGAATGAACTGGAACGTTCCAAGAGATGCCTTTTCATTTGAGGTTTCCGTAACACAATTTCAAACAATCACAAAACGCCACATACTTGCTAATATAGCAAAAATCTTTGATCCTATGGGCTTAATATCGCCTTGTGTTATAAAGCTTAAAATTTTATTGCAACAGCTATGGACTAAAGGACTTTCTTGGGATGAAGACGTTCCAGACGATATCCGACAGACATGGCTAGGCTTCACTACTAATCTTCAACAGATCAGTAAACTTCACTTCCCCAGATGGATAGCGTTTCAACTAAACTGCAAGGCACAACTTCATGTTTTCTCTGACGCTTCAGAACTCGCCTATGCTGGTGCAGTTTATTTCAGAACAATCGATACGTCCGGAAAAATATCAGTACAATTAGCGGCCGCCAAAACGAAGGTAGCGCCCATTAAACAACTGAGTATTCCTCGGTTAGAATTATGCGTAGCACAACTAGCTACTAAACTTTTGATGAAATGCCAGGAAGCACTCGATATTGAAGATGTGGAACTATTTGCCTGGACAGACTCTATGATTGTTATTGCGTGGCTATCAGACATTCCAAGAAAATGGAAAACGTTTATTGGAAACCGTACATCATATATCTTACAATATTTACCAGCTAATCATTGGCATCACGTAAAATCGTAACAAAATCCTGCTGACTGCGCTTCCAGAGGTCTGAGTGTATCAGAACTCTTAAATCACACCTTGTGGTTTCAGGGACCTGGTTTCCTTCATAATGAACAGCTGCTACAGACAATGCTGAAATCAACTAAAGCAGTTACTGATCTTGAGGCTAGAACCACAGCAACATCACACTTGATTGTAGCTGCACCCTTTGACATCCTCCAAAGATTCTCATCACTGTGGAAATTGAAAAGAGTAGTAGCTTACTGCATGCGTTTTTATAACAACTGCAATTCACTTAAAATTCAAAGAAATACAAGCAGCCTGTCTGCTGTGGAACTGAGCTCAGCTTTGAACTTCCTTATACGACATGCTCAACAATTATCGTATCCGACGGAGATATCCTGACTCAGGAGCAAGAAACCATTGTCAAGAAAAGCAAACTCATACAGCTCAATCCATTTATCGACGATAATAATATTTTGAGAGTAGGCGGGAGGCTGCAAAATGCTAATATAAGCTACTCACAGAAACATCCCGCTATTCTCGCCAAAGATTGCGATCTTGCAAGGCTTATTATCTCAGATACGCATCTGAGATACTTCCATGCCGGAAGAAATTTTACATTTGCCATAATTCGCATACAATATTAGATTATTGGCTGCAAGGATCTTATTCGTCAGCACATACACCAATGCATAACCTGCATTCGTCATCGAGGACAAACTTGTCAACAACAGATGTCAAACTTACCAACACAGCGGGTACAACCAGCACCAGCATTCTACAACACAGGTGTTGATTATGCGGGACCAGTCAACATTAGAGCCTGGAAAGGAAGAGGTACTAAAACGTACAAATCGTATATTGCATTATTTATCTGCCTTGCGACAAAGGCTATTCACCTGGAATTGGTGTTCGAGATGCCAACAGACGCCTTTGTAGCAGCATTAAAGCGCTTCATAGCCCGACGAGGTCATTGTGCACACATATTTAGTGACAATGGCACTAATTTTATTGGTGCTAAAAACCAGTTACAGGAACTTGGGAAACTCCTCTCTTCGAAGCTTTACAACGACACAGTACTGACCGAACACAGCAAGCGGATGATATCATGGCATACGATACCTCCAAGAGGGCCGCACTTTGGCGGTATATGGGAAGCGGGCGTCAAACAGATGAAATTCCACCTAACCAGGATAGTGGGTAGCAGTCATTTGACCTATGAAGAACTGAGCACCTTATTATGCCAAATAGAAGCGTGTCTAAACTATCGACCGCTTATACCAGAGTCAACAGATCCAGACAGTTTCGAGGCTTTAACACCAGGACACTTTCTGGTTGGGCGGACGCTACTATCTTATCCATAACCAAACATCGATGACACCAAAATCGATCATCGATCGCGCTGGCAGTACCTACGATCTCTCCAACAGACATTTTGGCGCAAGTGGAGTGCAGAATACATAAATAATTTACAGCAACGCACAAAATGGATGAAACCACATAAAAACCTGATTACTGACGATTTAGTCATTATCAAAGAAGATAATTTTCCACCGTGCTCTTGGCTATTGGCGCGTGTCCAAACTGTGCATCCAGGCAAAGACGGCCTTGTGCGAGTAGTTACATTACGGACTAAGAGAGGTGTCATTCAGCGACCGATACATAAACTATGTTATCTTCCTACTAGCAACCAGAATGATAGTCTTGAAAGTTCCTTTTAAGGGCGGCAGAATGTTGGCAACGCTATTAACCAAAAGATGGGTTAGACTTAATTGTAGTTGTGAGAGAGTAATTAAGAACGGTACAGCTTTGTTTTTTCCTAAACCAGACGAATTTACTTAATGTTCGGTTTACGTAGAGATCAGTCATATTGAATTAGCCATTTTCCGGAGTTTTATTGTAAACGAATCTAAGAATAAATTACATTGAAATACAGTCCACTTATTTTTTCATTGGTAATATTCCTTATCTACCGGATAATAAAATCACTTTTTTTTACACGCTGAGTAATTCCTCCACCTCGTCTGGTGGCTTTCAATAACACTCTCGGCGATATAGTCTGTCCAATACAGCTCTCCGTATGCCGTTTTGTACCACTCGTTTTACTAAAAAAACTTTCATTTATTAGCGCGGTTGAATTTTTTTTTTGACCTATCGCTGAGGCTCACCAAAATTGACTGATGCCTCCTATCATTTTACATTAATATCTACAACCGCCTTCTTTCACCAAAGCCTTAAACTGAACCCACTCTCAACCTAATGCTTTCGTGTTTTTATTTAGCACCCCAATAACCTGCATGTGGTCTATTTTTAGATATTGATTTTCATAACATGCTGCAATGATCACGATTTCCACTGCTCGTGCTCAATCAAGTATTAACATGTTCTTGACATCGATTCAACATTTTTATGAATTTCAACTATATTTAAATTTTGGTAAGGTAGTCGTGGAAACTATTTTGCTTCAATCAAATAAGGACATATACCACCAATCTAGTGCATAACATACATCGATTCAATCCCCATATCACCCATGAAAGTTTTTCTTTACACTACACAACATTACATTAATTCATCTCAGTGTTACATACATACATATCCACAGCTAGGAAGTATATCACAAAGTCCCGAGTGAGATGTTCACTAAAGCTTCTTAATGTGTTAGAGCAAGACAGATGATAAGAAATATCATGGGGATTTTGCTGCCGAACTCTCATAGCCTAACACAGCGTTTGCTCTGGATCGCTTTTTGGATGTGAAATATAGAGAAAAAAGTTTATAACTTAAGATATAAAAATAGATAATGAATTTGATGTGGATATATATTGTGTGAAAAATTGATTTGGTATATATTATTTACAGTTGTTGTTGTTTTTCAGTAGAGAAATTGGAAATCTTATATTTTCAACTTTCACTACTCATCTACAACATATTCCACATATTACTCACAGCTCTCAAGTACTCATCTAAGGCAACATATTATACTATATTAATATAATAACTCAACCTTCTTTCATTAAAACTTTTAGTTTAATCAACTCCCAAACTACTTTCATGGTAAGATTTAAAGATGAAAAAATAATACTTCCATATCCTACTAGAATTATATCATTCCAAATACCCACTCTCAACATCGAGGTCTTCACTATTGAACTTGAAGCATTATCAACTTTTTTCCGACCTTCCTGATACTCGTACAGCACCATTTCGAGGAGTTAGATACCAAATACCATACATCAAAACTTTTAACTTAATACATAACTTACAGTACCTACTCTAAACCCCCTACTACGATCTTCGCTATGGACACTTTCAGGCTAGGCTAACAAGGTACTCTAGAGAGATTTCGTGTGGCAACACTGGTCATGCCATTACACCTTATCACCAAAAATTTGATGAGAAGTCTTTTACTGTACCCATACAACTTTCACTACTCATCTAAGCAAACATATCATACTATATTAGTATCACTTCACATTGATATCATAGGTCATCAAAGTTTTAAATTTAACCCACCCAAAAAGAAATTTTATTGAAAATAAAAAAAACAATTTTTTCACAAAACGTAAGACTTTGCAATACACACATCCCTAGATCGAAAATTTTCTGATAAGACTTTAATTTCCATTACTTCATGTTTTCTTAACATGCCAAGCAGCCGTGATTTTTAGATATCGAATATCATAGCATGATCACTCTTGTTTATAAAAGATTTTTAATCCACAACTTACGTTATAGTTGTTGTTGTTGCTTTTTTTTCAATTATAACTTCCACTTCCATCCAAGACATCATATCCTACAGATTAATATCAGTTGTGTTTTCAGCTAAAGTAATTGGGAATCTTACATTAAAAAATATAAATCGCTCAATTTGTTTACTCTACTCGGCTGCTGTGCGAATTTGTTTACATTATTCGAGCGCGACTTTGTTTACTTTACTGGACTGTGCGAATTTGTTTATGCAAGGAATCAAATTAGAAGCATTCCACCTGAAGAGCAAAATTAGGCATTTACTAATTTTCATTACTTATCTAAGTGAACATATCTACCAACATTCGCTCCAATCAGCTTTGCCTGATCTAGTTTTAGATATATCTCATAACATGGCGCAATAATTATAAAAGACACCTACAGATTAAGATCATCAAATTTTCAATCCACAACTTCGATTACAGTTGCTGTTGTTGTTTTTTTATTTTTCAGCTACTCACATTAATTACACCTGAGAAGGTAAGATCGCTCGTATCTCGCGTAGTACTAGTACTAATACTATTGACATGAGCAAAAATATGAATGAGTATTTAATACTTATTACACTAATTTTCTAATGGAATTTCACATTTATTATCTGCATAAATACACAGCTGCACACATCCACCCACGCCGTAGATAACGTTTCCTCAGCCACCAAGTAGCCCAGCCCAACACACCACAGGCACTCATACTAAAGTAAACAGCTAAAAGCAAACTCAAGCTGACATGTATACAGCCCCGATATAAATTCGGTTAGGGTATTTCACATCATTACTTAATACACATTCTACCCAAGCCTTGGTACAGGTAACATAGCCCAGTCCAAGACACCTCAGGCAGTCCCAGTCATAGTATTATATATTGCCAATAAAGCTTTCAGCCAACCCCCAGCACCCAGACACAGGAGGGGGCACCTCAAGGTCAAATTGTAGCCTCCAATCAAAGATCTATGCTATTTTCCTATTCTGGACAGTCACCTTAAGGTCAAATTGTAGCCTCCAAGACCAGATCAAACTTAACCAGCAACCTCCACCGTAGTAGATAACCTATGTTCATTCTGCGACACCCTTTTAACTTCCAGGATTTCGCCACAGATGGCGCCTCCTTCGCTAGGTGGTTTGAGCCCATACTAAATGCAGGTTTGTGTCTTGGTTGTATTGGTTTAAGTCTCGGCTGCGCCCTAGCTGGATTAACCGGTACTACCAGGATATGTCATTTGGTCTTGACTGCGCTCTAGCGACATTAGCAGGTACTACCAGCATGCTCCCGTACCACGGTTGTCTTAGATAGATATGTAGTTTACCTAAATGTAGGATTTTTATTATGATTTTTCTTGAGCGCCTAAATGTAGGCTTTTGGTTTTGAACTAATAATTAAAGTTAATAGTAGGAAATTTTTGTTCATGCCAATGGATTCTAGAGGGGGTGGTATGTGGGGGGGGGGGGAATAATAAAGACATTTTTGCTCAATGGATTCTTGGCGGTGTGGAGTGGGAGGGGGGGGGCACAAAATGTTCATCAGAAATCCTCTGGTTTTCGAGATATTAGCGACATCTGTTTGGGCGCAAACGCCATTTCTTGAGTAAGGTACCCTAGCGGCCTTAGCCGGAACTAACAGCATGCCTTGGTTTTGCTGTTTTCTTTTATTAGCGGGAGAGTTCGAGATATCGGCATGACGTTATCATAGTTTTGCTCCACCTAAATAAGTTTTCTTAGCAGGGAAGTTGTTGATATCAGCATTATTCGAATTTCACAACATGACATCACCATGAACAGATTCCAGATGATGTCAGTGAGGGTTCTGGGGTATGCGTATTAAAAAGTCTTATGTTTTATAAACACTTGTTTTTATTTCCAATAAAATTTTTTATTACAAAAGTATTTCTTATAGCACATTGTCCAATATGAACTTGGTAAGATGGCGCATTTGTGTTAATCTCTATTAGTTTTCCACAGTTGTATTCATCTTAACGTTAATAATGATATCACCCTCTCCAACTATCTTCTGCACCCAATGAACTTTTTCAGCTCCCTTTACATATACGGTTTTGTTTCGAAGCAGTGGTTCAACTATAGTGTACAGCTTGTGATACGGTATGTAGCCATCATCCCAGCGGAATCCATGAAAATTGCGTTGAAGCCGTTTTACTTGTCTCTCTTTTGCTGAAGTCGAATCTTTGTATCTGAACGGTGGTTGAAATCTAAAGTGCTGCATCTGGTTTCCATTGTTTAAAATTGCCATTGCTTTAGTGATGAATTCACTGAGATTTGTTTTGAATCCTTGGACGTCTACGATGACAGCCATCTTCTTAATTTAACTTTCTAACTTCACTTGTCAGTGGACGTGTATTCCACTATGCGATCGTGTAGAAGCAGGCAATATGCTGTTGTATTAGCCGGTATATTTTCAGATGTTTTGAATTCTAGCCTTATGTCAACAGGTCCAGTTTTTATTGTTTCATTTTGATGTGAGCAATCAATGACAGCGATCGGAGCATCGGTTTTGAGCTTCTCCCATGTGAGGAACGGTTGATACTGATGACCATAGTATGATTGTGTAAACTTTATATACATCTCATACAGCAATGCGTACCTATTCAAATCAAATTTCAAATTCAAATCATCATAGGGATATGATTCTGAGATCAAATGAACTGTAACATCGGTGAGTTTGCATTGATCAAACTTGCTTGCATCTATGGTTTTATCTTTCCTTCGATCCGTTTGTAATGCTTAGATGATAAATCGAGGTTTCTCCAGTTGAGTGGAAGTCTTAACTGACCAGGTTTGATGCGTGGATTCCGGTAGTACTGGATACTCATATATGTCCCAGCTGCGGAATGGTATTTGTATCGGGCGACCTCTCCCGATAATTTTAAATAGTTGCAGCTTTTCATCATCGTATACTCTAACATGCGGAATGCTCCATTGAAGTTTGGTAATTTCAATTTTCACCACATCAGTTGGTGATATAATGGCATTATCGTCTGTCCTGTCAATATGAGTTCATGTTTGGAATTTATCAGAATTTTCTTGTAATCTTCAGCGAATTCCAATAAATATTTCAGAGGTTCACAATAGTTAAACAGTCCATTGGCTGGTATAACGGATGAATCTGGTGACCAGCTGCCGTTGAGTAGTAGCCTGCTTACATTTGCATTTAGCGATACGTAGTTTTTTAATGTTGTCGCAATCCCAAGATTTCTTGTACGATCGATTTCCCCTGCATTCAATTCATAGCGTATTTCCTCAAAAAGAAATGGTAGAGCGTTGTTAGCTAATTTTGCAGTTGCTGAAACGGCTCCATCCAGCTTTATGAGCGACCCCTCAATGTAAAGAAAACTCCTCCTGGGTGGAAGATTCAAGTCCTGATGTTGTACAGAGATACGGATTTCATCGCTGTTTTTAAATGATGTTAGAAATGGTGAATATGAGTGATGTTCAAATTTAGTAACACTGTTATCAAAGCGAGCGTCTGGTGCAATATCTAGTATTCGTTTATTCATTGTTTCAGCGTTAAGCCTATCGATTGTAAATATGCTGTATGTGCAGGTGTTAATGTAGGTCTTGACCGTTTCAAGGTTGTCCGCTGACTAATGATCTGGTCGGCTCCGAACTCGTATTTATCATTATTGTATATCAACATGCTGTGGCTTCAAATGTAACCTGATGGTTATAGACTCTCCTCTGAAGTTGATTAAGTCACCGTCTTGGTCAAGGAGCTTCAATGTTAGAGAACTTATACGTTTGGTGTTCACAGGCAAATAGCTTACATTTTTGGATACCTCCACTATTTTATACCCAGGCCCAACGTTCGGGGAAAACTCGTAGAGAGTGTGTACTTGTGTGTTGTTGAAGAATGATCCTGATATAATATTACATTCGATGCGTATAGTATTTACTTTAATGATGTTGACTGGCAACTCTGATGCATGCACTATATTAGCAGATAAGTTTCTTTTACTGAATCCTGGCAGAAGAGCTATGGATCTCTGTTTTTCAAAATGTATTTCTTCAGTTGCCTTAACTTCACTCTTCAATGTATTATTGTTAGCCTTTATCGCAACCATTATCCTTTTCCCTTCTTTATCCAAGTATCCCTGTACATATTTTGCTATATCATCAATCCCATAGGATCCAAAAGGTATCTCAACAACCTCATTCCCTACATGAACCAGATTATTGCTCACATCAATATTTGGTATAGAGTTGTATGTTTGAAAATCAATTAATCCACAAACATTATCCGTTGCTAGCTCCAGCGGAGGAAAGTACTCAGCAGTGAGTAGAGATGAATTTCCCGTGAGAGTAAGTGTTAATGACATGGCGGTTGATAATGAACTGTCACAATTTCAATATAGATACATTTATTTATAGATAATATTTAATGGCTATAACAATTATATAAAAACTCTAAACCTCTAAACTAAGTGACCGCAAATTACTGCATCATAGTTCTGATAAGAACTGTAGTTGTACGTAATATTACTACCCAAGTAGTTTATGAGCTCCCGTGGTGGTTTGGAGATTGCCAAAGCTATCAAAGTATTCGATGTTATCACCTTTCTTGTAGTACGCTACCCAGTGTGTACCAGCTCCAGTTGAGATGTCCAAGTTAACAATACCGCTTTCTCGTTTCCATGGCTTTTTAGGAAGATTATCACGCATAAACACTCCTCTGAAGTGCGGCAAGTGTGTGGTATACTTGTGCAGATCCAACTCGTTTAGCGGTCGTTTGGGTAGCGTCTTTAATAGTTTTTTGGTTGAGGTTGTAGATAGAGTCCAAATTCTTTTCTGTACGGGTTCAAGAACAGCCCGTTTCCATCTTTACCAACCGCTATAGTTTCCATTGCTTGATTGTGACGTTTGCTTTCTTCCAATTTTGCCTTTGCCGCACTGGTATCATTTACTGCTTTAGCTATGCCTGCTGCACCTCCCGATAGTGCTCCCAATGCTGAAAGCCCAGCAAACAACGGAATGAGGAACGGAAGTGCTCCGCCAACCTTTGGTGCAGGTATCACTCGTGGAGTTTTAATTGATTTCTTCTTTTTTTCACAATATTTTTAGCTGCACTAAGAGCTATTTTTGTAGCTTCCATCAAGTCTTTTGGTTTTTTGATTTTTAAAATCTTACGTGCATTTCGTACTGCTTCTCGGAATGTAGGGTGGCGTTTATTTTTAGCCTTAACACCCATACCTAGCTTAATTTTAGCCTTCATTGCGTTTGTTATAAGCCAGGCGTTGGCACGTTCACTCAAATTTGCATCCGTAGATTTTGCACGCTGCCAGGCTTTTTCAGCTAATATTTTATCAGCTATATGTCGATCACTTGTATCTTTATGTCGCGAGTATGCTATATCGTGTTCCTTGCAGGCTGCATCCAGTGGATTAATGCCTGGATCTCCTCTCCCTAATCTTTTGTTGTAACTTTGTTCCTGGCCCACAGTAATGGTATCCCGGTAGATGTTATTCTACAGGTAATTTGTTGATGATTGAATTTAATAGTCCTCTGCCCCCTTTCAAAGATTTTCTGGAGCGTTTCGATTTGTGATCCGGCATCTTATAAGGTTCCGATGATACTGTTGAATTGTAATATAAGCAGGTGTATTTACAGGAATCCCGTTAGTCTTCAATGTGCGCTTCATTAAACAACAACAAGCTTTTCCTGTTCGAAATGCTGATGTAGCTGTTATGAAGGTGAAAAAGAAGCATGGTCCCCTATTGCCAAATAGTATAAGGATCATCAATGTTGGACCATCGAATTGTGGAAAAACTAATGTTATGATAAGTTTGCTGGTATATCCCAATGGTCTGAGATATGAAAATATTTACATATATTCAAAATCTTTGCATCAACCAAAGTAAGAATACTTGAAGCGAGTGATGACTCCCATATCAGGATTGGGGTATTATACATACTCAAATAACTGCGACGTTCTAGCTCCAGAGGAAACCAAATCACATTCAGTGTTTATTTTCGATGATGTAGCACATGAAAAGCAAGATATGTGCGATCCTATTTTTGCATGGGTCGTCACGAAGATATAGACAGCTTCTATCTCTGTCAAACATATACGCATATACCAAAGCACTTAATACGTGACAATGCTAATTTAGTCATCTTATTCAAGCAAGATGACTTGAGTTTGAAACATATCTATAATGATCATGTGAACACAGACATGAAGTTTGATAAATTTCGAAGAGCCTGTGCTGAGTGTTGGAAGGATGAATATGGTTTCTTGATGATTGATAAGGATAGCTCATTAAACAAGGGGCGCTACCGTAAAGGATTTGATACCTTCATTGTACTATAAAAGGGTGAAACATGTGAAATCTTAATAAGTCGAAGTTGCTACTCAGTCGAAAGCACACCGAATCCTGTGGACCTGCTCAGTAGATTAAAGCTGTTCACCTATTATCAGAGCTGTTTGAAAAGTTGTTAAGCTGTTATCAAGAGCTGTTTGAAAAGCGGTTAAGCTGATATCAGAGCTGTTTAAAAGCTGTTAAGCTGTTATCAGAGCTCTTTGAAAAGCTGTTAAGCTGTTATCAGAGCTGTTTTAAAAGCTGTTAAGCTGTTATCAGAGCTGTTTGAAAAGCTGTTAAGCTGTTATCAGAGCTGTTTGGATAGCTGTTAAGCAGTTATCAGAGCTGTTTTAAAAGCTGTTAAGCTGTTACCAGAGCTGTTTGGAAAGTTGTTTACCTGTTATCAGAGCTGTTTGAAAAGCCGTTATTCAGTTAATATCGAAGATGAATGAAAATCTATTAAAAGAAATCATCAAGACAAGGAATGCAGGTGCGAAGGAAATTTAAAGCTCTAAAGACGGGAAGGATTGAAGCGGAAGCTCAACTTGAAGAAACTTTCAAGCCAATCACCAAACCCTTAAAAGAGTTATTTACCAGAGTCAAAAACGAGCCACCAGTCAAATTGGAACCAAAAGGAGAAGATGAAGAAGAAGACAGCGAAATTGTGGAAGCTTTTACTCCTCCAAAACGAAAATATGTGAAAATGGAGGCTAGTAGCACATCTATAAATTAAGGAGATTATTCCTTAACATCTGAAGAAGAATTCGCAACACCCAAACATTCAAGAACATTGACAGGAAGGTCTCCTGTCACCTCCCCCCGATACGTCTGGATACATAGTTTCAAACTATTTAAAGCTGATAATAGCCCTAAAATTGATCCAACCTATGGAGTTTACTATGATGACAACGCGTGGGGGAATCGGTAATTCAACGTTTGTTGTTGATGATGTAGGAAATATTGTTATCAAGGGGAAGAGCTATAAAACAACTTTGGGGTTATGTGAGCTGCTATTTATGAAGGATCCTGTAAAAAGTCTATATACTAAAGAGAATTTAACTAATTATGGATCTATTTTGAGAGATACCAATGCATATAAACGTGACTATGCTGAAGATGGACAAATAATAGGTACTAGAGCGGCTAAGCATATAGCTATAATCAGTAAACTTATACAGCATAAAGACATGGGACTAATGCGTCTGCCTAAAGAAAACATTGATCACATTTACTGGGATGATCCAAATGAATTATTTGATAGACTGCGCCTTCTAATGGCATCAATGCAGGCTGGAAACACCAGTCACAACAATGAAATTGTATCTATCCTGGAGGAGTTGCGAGAAGCAGATATTATAGTTTAAATACTACTCCATTACCATAATTCATCACAATCTACAGATGAGCGTTGACAAGTTTGGACGTTTCTCTAAGCGAGGATATCTTGGGAAAGCAGGTGAGCGTGGGCCAACTGGAGCTCAGGGGCCAGCCGGTAAACAAGAAACTCAAGGACCAGCTGGAAAACAAGGAGCTCAGGGTCCAGCTGGTGAACAAGGAGAGCGGGGTATTGGATTTAATTTAACTATAAACGGCGACTACGGTCTAAACTCAAAGTGTATAAAACGACTTGGTGAGCCCCTTGAAAATGATGATGCTACTACGAAAGGCTAAGTTGACAAGAAAATTAAAATAAGTGTTGAAGAAATAAAAAAAAAACTATTACTATAGAGGTGACAAATTTAACGCTATATATCAATGATGAAATCGCGAAGATTGAAAGCTACCTGTCTACTTCAGTAATAAATAAGAAAGACTTGACACCAAAAGATAGTGTAAATGAGTAAAAACTCTGGAGAAATCTGTTTCATTTATAATTATGATGAGAAAGAGGCAAGTGGTAAATGAGCTGCATAAACCAGCGAGAAAAAATTTTAAACGGCGTCGTGTTATTATCAAAGGACTAGATGACTTGTGGCAGGCAGTCTTGGTTGAAATGGATCCCTACAAGTATGTGAACAAGGGTTACCGCTATCTGCTGACAGTAATTGATACCTTCTCCAAATATGCATGGGCAATTCCAATTAAAAGAAAAACTGGTGTAGAATTAAGAGATGCCATGCAGTCCATATTAAGCGAGGGACGAATACCTAAAAACCTGCAGACTGATGATGGAAAGGAATTCTACCACAGCCTCTATAAAAATCTAATGCTGAAGCATGCAATTAATCATTACTCTACGTACAGTTTCCTCAAAGCATCAATAGTGGAATGATTTAACCGAACTCTGAAGGATATGATGTGGAAAGAATTCAGCTTAAATGGAACTTATCAGTGGATTGGTATGGTAAAGAAACTGCTCAATGAATACAATTCAAGAATACATCGAACTACAAAAATGAGACCACGTGATATCAACGCCTCCAATTCGAAACAACTGCTTTCAACTGTATACAATCATATAAAGGACTGTTGTTCCTGCAAAGTATAAAATTATAGATCTTGTACGCATCAGCGAATACAAGCATATATTTGAGAAAGGCTATACGCCAAACTGGACAGCTGAGATTTTTAAAATTATTAAAGTTCAAAACACAAACCCCATCACTTATCGGCTGGAAGATTATCAAGGAAATCCAATCAAAGGAGGCTTTTATGAATTGGAGCTGCTAAAAGTTAAACACCCAAACCTATATCTCGTAGAGAAAATCTTAAAGAAGAGTGGAGATAAATCTTACGTTAAATGGCTCGGATTTTCATCAAAACACAATTCTTGGATTAATAACAAAGATGTTTTATAATATCTTGAAAAAACATTTAACAATTTAAAATAATTATAATACTTTATACATGTAGTTATAATGCAAATTACTTTAATAAATAAAATTAAAACTATAATATATTTATTATTTACACTAGACTTAGATACTGTCTGCGGTTGCCACTTGTTGATCTGATGAAATGGAGTAATGCCCCCATGGTAGAGTATCCGTCGTTCCGCTCATAATATGTCGCTTATTATCATAAGGACTCAATGCGATCTTCTTTTGACACGCTATGGTTTGTGCACGCTATGGTTATGGGATCGTATGGAGCTCTGATTGGCAGTTACTATTCGCTCGTTATTCAAGCATTCGACGTAGTCTTCGAAATTGATATGCTTCTGGACTACATTAGCCTTTACTCCTTTCGCTTTTTTTACAGTTTTACCAGCGTTTATTCGCAGACTGTACATTTTCGAGCGCAAGCCAACAAATTCGCTCATGATTTTCCCATTCAGCTCATCCTTCATTAGCCCAGGAATCTTTATTCATGAGCGGTAAATTGAATTCATTATCTTCTGGGTAATCACTTGTATCAAATTTGTTTATTTTTTCGGCCATGAACTCATATGCATTTTTCTCTTCAAGTTCATGTATTAGAGAATCTGTATCAGTATACATGACTTTACATTTATCTCCAAATTCACGCTGCATAAAACTGTAGTGAAAATCGTAGAGGCATATTTTCGAAATTTCCATAACTGCCATTCCTATATAGAGCGGCTTATTGAATAATATTTTGAGTCGCCTTAATTCCACAGCAACTAAATTCTCATCAAATATCGTTGCACTGTGGAAGTTGGCTGCCGCAATCCGAGCTTTTGCACCGTAGCGACCCTCCCACTTCATGCAAAGCTTGATATCACTATACTTGCGTACATTTTCCATGGTCTTACCAAAAGCTGCATTATTCATCTTCTTATAGCTGTCCTTCTCATAATCGCTGGTAGCCTGCTTCCGTTTGGTGGCATTTAATTCAATATATGGTGTAAGCCAAGCTGATTGGTTGAGTTGAAGAATCCGGTGCACTTTTTTCAGGATGAGGCCATGTGATAAGCATTGCTTCAAATTTCGGTAGTGTATAACATATTTAATTTTTGGATGTAATGTTGTCAGAAGCTTTTCTAATTTTGCTCCAGGTGGTGCTGCATGCTCAGAGCAAAACGGTAAGTCCTTATGCTTATCATGCAGATGTTGAGGATAATCCAAGTCGACTTCGAATATGTATCCAGTTGGAGAATCATCAGAAATTTTGGAAACGTCAATATTGGGAACATCAACCCATTTGAATCCTCCAGTTGGTAAATGCTGTGACATGGGCCATCCATAAAGGTTATTCACATCATAATACATCAAGTATTTCTCTTTCTCCTCAGGCTTAAAATCATCCATATATTTATTATTGGCTTTACTATATCTGTTCCAACAATGACTTATACCACCTCGAATGCCTCTCTCTATGAATAGCAGTTATATCTACGTCGGTTATCAGCCCTAATTTCACATTAGTGTATTTTAACATAGCATCTCATGTTAGGCCTGGCATGGTGTAATAATGTGCTGGATCTAAATTTTATGTCTTCATGCACACTTCTCGAAAGTTCTCAAACACATCAGTCAATAGGAGAACATCACTCTTAAGGTATAGATCTGAATATTCACCAAGTGTTTGTATTTCAAATGTCTGCCAGACCTCTTCAGCATGATTGTAGTCCTCAGGAGATATAGTACTGTCAGTCAGTTTATTGTGGAACGCTTCTTGTGTTGGCAAGATCCGGAAATCCAATTTATCCCAGTCATCAATAAAATCATATGGGAAGACACCCTTGCGTGTAAGAAGTTTGATAGTGTCATCATCCAATCCCTGCCATACTGATCTTGTAATGTTTAATTTATCCATCGGCAGCAATGATGATAGCTTATCTAAAGATTCAGCCATAAAACGGAAGGAATCGATGAATCTGAATTTTATGTAGCTGCCGTCCATGTGCTTGGTGAACGAGATATATCTTTCCTTGTTTATTGCCAAGAGATCAACATTTCCTGGGAAAGATGTAGCTATATCCTTAATAATGAAGTGAGCATCATTTCCAGATAAATTGTGAAAAATGACTGGAACTATGGAGCAATCTTGGTACATCAGATTGCATGCATTGTTCGCTGGCCCTCGGTATTTTCCTGTTAAAAGAATTTATGAAAAAAAATTAATTGAATTATGATTCTCAGTATTTACCTGTTAAGTGGCAATGGTCCCGGACTCGTTCCTCATCGGCTGCAAACTTTTTTTCACATATATGAAACTATTTTCCATATGTGAACGCCGTTCCTCTTTAGTCAGGGGTTGCATTGGCCTGATGTTCAGCTTCTCCTGTACAGCTATGGATGCAATCTTTTGCAATTCTAATGCAAACCATTTTTGACAGTCCTTGCCTCGATATGCTCTGTAATATGAGAGCTTAGCATCATGTTTGCAGTGGAAATAGAATCCTATGCTGTGAACTTCTGCGAGCAAGTAATTTGGAAGCATCTTGCATACACAGCTTAGGATCTAGGTGGCTTATATTCACGATAACGCCTGCCCTAATTCTACCTACGAATGCTGTTTTTTTCCCCACTTAACAAAATCACTTCTTATTACTCGTTGATTAATGCCTCCACCTCGATGGGGAGCTTTGATTAACATTCTCAACGATTTAATTTGTTCAATACAGCTGTCCAAATGTGGTTTTCTAGCATTCTTATTACACTTCCGAAATGGTGCTTGATATTTACGAATGTTTCTGTTGCACTCTTTAATAATATTGTTTTTATTCACAAAATTTGCATCACTTAAACACTTCAAAACATCTTCTCGCAATTTGTTAATTAATGAAAAACTTTCATTTATTACTCTGATAGACATTTTTATTTTTTTTTATTCAACACTAACACTTTGAATCACTTAGATTGACTGGTGCTCCCCAAGAGTTTGCTTGCGCTTTTATAGCAACGGTTTGTAAACATGAATGATCCTGCTGCTACAATAACCATTGCACAGGATGAATTCCAACGAATTTGCTTACAGGCTTAGATGATATCGAATTACACGATAAGAAAATCACTCAAATTAATTTAATTACTTTATTTTGCTGGTCGAATTTACAAATAAGATTGTTTACATGAATGCATACATGAAAATGTGACAATTTGTTTACATTACAATGAAACGTTTCGATCAGCAAAATTCTTGGAACAATAAAATTTTTGGCTGCCTACAGTAAGTGTGGCATCAAATTAGATGAAAAGAATAAATGTGCTGATATAGCTTAAATTTGTTTACACAGGTGTGCATGACTCATTCAGCTAAAATGCGAATTTGTAAACAGGAAGTTTACACAGGTGTGTATGAACCATGCAGCTTAAATGCGAATTTGTTTACGAATTCCAATGAAACGTTTCGATCAGTAGAATAAACATGAATCATTTGCTGATATTGCTTAAATTTGTTTACAACAGAATGTTTACGAATTCCAATGAAACGTTTCGATCAGTAAAATTCTTGGAATTGGGTTGCTTACAGGAAGTGTGGTATCAAGTTACATAAATCATTCAGCGTAATGTGCGGATATTGCAAATTTGCTTTAAACAGGATTAAACTTGTTTTGGAATCATGACTATAAATTGAGGAGCTGAATCAGATTTGCAATCAGTTTTATTTTGGAATTCAAGGAAGCAACAACGACTTAGAGTAAAACAATGGCTAGCGGGAAGAACTAAAGATGCTGGAGCAATACTCACCAACCCTGAAGACATCCGAAATGTAGCTGGGCCAGAAATATAAGGTTGTTGCAGCAAGGCGATGCAAAACTGCATTTGGAGATGGTGTGGTTCTCGAGTTGGAGAACTACCACCTTTTTCTTCCTTCGAGGTACAGCAGAATTTCAGAGGACTCTTTGAATGAAATAAACACCAAGGGAGAATTCTACGTAATCAATAAAGAAGTAATCGGACGTTCATACAAAATTGAATTTGTTCAGCCTGACGAAAATTTGTATCCAATTAATTATTATAATCGTTAAATAAAAAAATCAATAATGTGAAACTAGTTTTTATTATTAATATTTTCTAAATTATTAGTGATAGTGAAAGTTACATTTAGTACTAGTGCTCCACAAGTTTATGTAATTGAATATGAACCCTGAGAAGGACCTTGGGAGACATATGCTCTGGATCGCTTTCGTTTCCAAGATAGGATTCATAGAACTTCACTTATATTGCTACCAATTTTGAATATAGAACATAGGGAAAAAGTTTATAACTTAAGATTTAGAAATAAATAATTAATTTGATGTGAATAAATAAATATTGAAATTTAATTTGGTTTAATAACATTATTTTCAGCAAAATAAATTGTATCAATACACATCACAGCAACCATATTTTTACCTTAAACTTGAAGTTTTCTATTAAATATTTACAGCAAGTGTTGATATTACTTAAATTTGTTTATTTTATGAGAATTCCAGTAAAGCGCATCATTACTAATTGCCAATTAGCTAATTACCAACCAAGCTGCTAATTGCCAATTAGCTAATTGCCAATTAGTAATTATATAATTGCCAATTAGCTAATTGTTTGAACAAATGTCGCTAATATCTCGAAAACCAAATCCCATAGAGGTTTTCTGATGAAAACTTCGTTCCCCCTCCCACCCCACACCGCCCGACAAGAATCCATTTCCATGAGCAAAAATAACTTGAAATATTAATACGCTAATATCTCGAAAACCAGAGCCCGTAGAGGATATCTGATGAAAATTTCATTACCCCCCACCCTATCTTTATTATCCCCACATACCACCCCTCTAGAATCCGTTGGCATAAACAAAAATTTCCCACTATTAACTTTAATTATTAGTTCAAAACCAAAAGCCTACATTTAGGCGCTCAAGAAAAATCAATTATTACTAATATTAATTCAAAACCAGGCGCAACACTTGAAAACAACAAAAGCCTACATTTAGGCGCACCACACTTCCAAAAAAGTCAAGCAAAAAACTTCCCAAAACCGTAGCATGCTGCCACGTGTGGGCAAAAGTGAAGCAAAAAAAACTTCACAAAACCGTAGCATGCTGCCACGTGTGGGCCAAAAGTGAAGCAAAAAACTTCACATATCCAAGAGAACCGTACCACACATCCAAGAAAGCCGTAGTACCGGAGCATGCTGGCAATATCGGCTAATGTATCACTGACATCTTCTAGAATCTGTTCATGGTGATGTCATGATGATAAATTCGAATGAATGGGTAGTTCCGGCTAAGGCCGCTAGGGAACCTTACTCAAGAAATGGCGTTTGCACCCAAACAAATGTCGCTAATATCTCGAAAACCAGAGGATTTCTGATGAACATTTTGTGCCCCCCCCTCCCACTCCACACCGAAAACAATCCATTGAGCAAAAATAACTTGAATTATTAATACGCTAATATCTCGAAAACCAGAGCCCGTAGAGGATTTCTGATGAAAATTTCATCTGGCTGAACTGAGGCTTCAGACACTGGCTGAACTAGCTCCACAAGGATTGTTGGTGATTGTATTACTGCTGCGCCGATGTCTAAGTTTTGCCGGTCTTGATGATTGTCGTTGTTCGTTTCAATAAAGTAAGGTTTTAATCTGTCTAGGGAAATGTTGATCACTTTGTTTTTGAGATTTAGAGTGCAGTATTTCGATTTTCTGCCGATAATTTCGTAAGGTCCCTCATACGGATTCTGTAGAGAAGCTCGAAACGAGTCTGTTCATATGAACGCGTGTGTGCAATTGTCGAGGAGTTTAAATTTAAAACAAGACTGCCGAGAAAGGTTTGAGGCCTCAACGGGTCAAAGGTTCATAAACATGTCTCGCAGTGAAAGAATGAACTCGTTTTGAGGAAGCCTTGTTGAGCTCTGTAGGAAATCGCCTGTGTTGTATATTCGGGGTTTAAAATACCACACTTTAACCTCCTATGTTGTTATATATTCGGGGGAATTGAATTAAGGACACTTAACTTTGTTTTATTTTTTCACTTTATTATTTGCAACTTAAAATTACAGAACACTTGTTTTTTGTATTCCAACACACTTTTATTCCTGTGACAACCGAAAGTTTTTCACGACCACGATCACTTCTTTTGCAAAATTACAAGTTTTTCTATGCGACAGCCCAGATCAGGAGAACTCAGATCTCACCACTTAAAAAGGAGACGCGTGACGATCTTGATTGCGTACAAAAATCAACTCCACTCTTGATCAAGTTCATCGTGATCAAGAGCCATTGCTCAGGATAGAAAATGCTAAGTTGCATTTTCCTATCCTAAGAAAATTTTACTTTTTAATTCTGGACTTGTTCAAACATGTCCAGAATTATTCGCGTTGAACGATGGCTTCAAAAATGTAATCTTACACTTTTGAAAACATCAGCCACCGTCCCGTCGTTTGACAATCGCGACGCGCATATACATGCAATGCATTTGTGTGGCGTGCGGTTCTTATTACAAAAGTTTTTTTTGTCGTAATATGTATGTACGTATGTATATGCATGTTGAATTTTTTCGCGGCAAATTGTACTGAAGGTACAATTTGCTTTTTGATTTATTTTGTAATTAAATTATTGAAATGACAAATTTTGCTGAAGGCAAAATTTTGTCGTGGAAATTTTAAAGTAAAACGACTTGGGGTGTAAAATGAAACTTTTGTTTTTCCCAAGTCGTTTGATGGGAAAAATTTTATGACTTGTTAGGAATGTGAAGAAAATTGCTGATGCAATTTTCTTCATCCTTTTTGGACGATAAACTAATCATGTTTTGTGCATGATTAGTTTACTGAATTTTTATATTTTATATTTATATTTTTCTTTTATATGCCCAATTTTAGGTTTCTAGGTATATAGGGCTTATTAATTATTTGTGTTTTTTTTTTTTTTTACCTGTTAGGCCCTAAGGTTTTATATACCTACATATGGTACATATATGTACCTAAGTTTTTTATACATAACATTCCTTCCCCCTGAGAAAAAGAGAATTATTCTTTGAAGAGGAATAATTCTCAGGGGAAGTTGTTGTTGGTACGTTTTTTGGTGGCTGGGTTTTGGTCGTTTTCGGTTGCGTTTTACATCTTTGTGTTTGTTACAAAATTACATAAGTTATTCTAGTCTTAGCTTGTATTGTATATCTTTAACTTATTCTATTTTCTATTTTCTATAGTCCTTATGGATTATCTTATTGTATGTAAAAATAAAAAAAAATTTTGTTTTTAGCGATATTGATTATTCTATCCCAAGAAATTCTTTGCCGGCCCCAATTAAAAAAACTCTGTCTGATAATAAAAAGATGTCATTTCATTTGGATATTGCTCGTAATTTGATATCTCGTGCCGCTGATAAGCGAACGAACTTATTTTTCTACCGTAGAGAGAGTGTTTGCACATTGCCAGTGCAATTGTATTTATTTATTTTTTTTTTTTTTTGAGGGGTCGGTGTGAGATTGAATTGAATTATAATGAATTTGATATCTGCCTCAGTAAAATAAAAGACAAAAAAAAATCTTGGTGCACGTAGAGTTGGTATGAGATATTGGAATGCATCTTGTATCGGCTTGGAAAGGAGGAAAAAAAAATTTGTGAGGTTTGTGTACTTGTAGCTGCCTACATACATAATGCACGAATTGCAACTTGTGGAGCTTATTTGTGTGTTAGGAAAGGATAAAAAAAAACTACCATTGCTATTGTAGTTGCGTGGGATTTGTATTTTTAACCAAGATAAGTACCCGATGCATTCTAACTGCATCTTGCTAATTTTTTGCTGACGTTTGGGGTTTTGCCCTTTATATGGGGCGATTTTTGCTGTTCAGTCCATAGTTTGTTTCGACATGGAATTTTGCGAAGTTGTGTCACCGCGTACTCCTTACGCCAACCCCGTACCTAATTGCATGAGGGTGCTGGCCATTTTTGGGCAAAGTGTGGCCCCCCGGTGGCGTGGGCTCATCAGGTTGCTGCTGCGGAGGGATGGTCGTCCAGATGTGTGCATCTGGGGTGCTCCAGCGGAGGCTGATGTATTCCATAGGGTGGAGCTATGCTTGTGGCCCCACGGTGGGAGTTCATGGGTGGTCATGGGTGAGTTTTTTTTTTTTTGATTTTGTTAATGAATTCTATCGATAACTTCCTCAATATTCTTTTCTAGGAGCAACTTTGGTACTATCTGGGGAGGTAGGGTGGTGTGCCTGCCCTGGTTGTCGGATGCATCCCAACTACCTGGTGCATGACGTGACCGCCTGGGTTGGATCTTCGGAATCCGAACTAGGGTTGCCTGGTGCACCGCCGAGTTTTGCGTCTGAGGAGGACTGGGATCTCCCTGAAGAGGCTTCTGGTCCTGCCCAGGGTTAGGCCGTGGACGCTCCCTCGTTTCATGGTAAGTTATTTTCACTTTCTATTCGAGCCCTTTTTCTAATTATATTTGTTTTTATTTCAGAATTTTTTGTTATTTTGGTTCGTGTACCACCACCGTTCTTTAGTTTTATTTTCTATTAACTTTTAATCTTTTCAAAAAAAAATTGTACTTTTAGTTTTATACAAATTTTAGTTTTACTTTTATTCTCCTGTTTTATATAAAAAAAATAATAATAAAAAATTCTTGGCTAAATGGTGAAATATCGTCTTTCATTTTTTGGTAAAAAAAAAATTTTTTGTTTTTTCATTTATAGATTTTAGGTAACACAAAAATGGACTTGACAGATTTTGAGTTCGGTCGTCAATTTCTCTCTGACGCTGGTTTTTGTTTAGGTTTGGGCGGCTCTAAGTGTTGTTAAGCGGCTTTAAGCTTGACTGGATGTTATTAGTGTATCCAGTACTCATACTATTGTCTTGGGTAGTGATATGCACAGTGTCAACTTATAGTCCCTGATTATGAGGGTAGTTGCTATCTCGAATAAGCTATCCTATGAGAGTTTTGGGGTTACTGATACTCGAAATCTTGTAACTCCGAAAGCTTAATTAGGCGGGTTATCAAAGTAGATTCTTGCATCTCTTTTTCTTTTTGGGCCGACCTTTCGTTGTTTTGTGGTCTTGGAGAAGAATGGTTTACTGTCTTGGTTTGACGGGAATATGCCTATATATAGAATATATTTCTTATGGGAATACATATAATTTCTACTATATCTAATATCAAAAAAAAACTTTTCTTATTTATTTTACTAATTTAAGTCACTATTTCCTATTTATGATCTTATTACTTTACCTCTCTATTTAGTATAATCTTAGATATTTATGTCTATATTTAAGTTAATTGTTAGGTATTATTGAACGTTGCTAAATATCATTTACTTATTATTTTTATTATTATTATTTTTGTGTAAATAAACTTCGGTTACGTTTTTATTTTTTTAATTCTATTATCTTATGTCTTTTCTTTCTTCTATTTATTACCTTATTGTTTAGCTTATTCCATTTATTATTTCTACTTTGCTAAGTACTACTTATGTTTATTAATTTTGGGTTCTTAGGTACTACTAAATAAAGTTTATGCTTATGTAATATTTATTTTACCTGGTCGCTTTATTTCTTATTTGCTATAAATTATTTCAAATTATCTTCTAATACCAGTGTAGTGGGAGGACCGTGGTTCCGCCAGTAATAAAAGGATGAGACGGGTCCAACCAACGAGTATAGATCTTTTTGATTATACTACTTGTATAGATCTCGCTCTGTGGAGACTTTGAGTACGTTTTAATTTTTCTTGGGGTGTTGCGTAAACCGGTTCCATGGGAACGTTTTCAGCTGTAGGCTGTTGTCTGCGTTTAGCAATCCATGCCATGAATTCCGGGACGATATATTTTGCTAATGCCACCACTGATATAAGTAGCAACAAGAGTCCTGTCATTGATAGGGATGTAATAGAGAGTATATGAGGAATCTTGGCCTTTGGTCCAAAGTGAATGCTGTTCACTTTGGTACGGATTTCGTCTAGAGATTTTGTATCTAGGTGGATACGTTGGTTTGTATCATCTCCGAGGAGTAACGTTGGTTGTTTATCAAGGTTTTTAGGAGCGGATATCTTGGACATATATTCTGCCAATTCCTCTTGCGTTTCGTTTGTGCCTGGGAAGTAGGTTGGTTGGAAAACTTTTAGCGGATGTAGATTTTCTGCTTCGTAATACAGAGTGTGAGACCCTATTTGCAAGGAACATGGTTCGTTGACTGTCATGATTCCTTGTCCTGCGAGACGATGAGTGAGTAACTGTTGAGTACAAGTTATATGTACTATAGTGGTTTCGGTTAAGGAGTACAGCCACGAATTTGGTCTATTGAGCTTAATTATTGTATCTCTTGGGGGAATTTGAGCTCTGATGCTACACTGTGGGCGTTCGCCCAGCGGGTTGAATAAAAGTTTAATAACACATTCATCTGTTTTTGTAGCCTTGGTGAGTGGTGTGTTCAGCTTACCTACCCACGTATCTTCATTGATTCCCTTTGAAATTTTTTTGAAAGATCTCAGGTTTTCTGGCTTCAACAGCAGAAATTCCTGGGTCTGTATTTGACTTGCCACATGGGAAAATTCGATATCAGGTATTATTGAGTGGTCTGAATCCAGCCGTATGGGAAAACATCTAATCTGTTGGATTTTCATCTTGGGAATATTAAATATGGGAAGTTTGACTCGGATAACTAATTTGTCCTGTAGCAAATGTGTCTTAACATCTGCTGTTTGATACAGAACTGACAAACAGTCCTGTAGATTGGGACAAGTGGAGTGAGATTTGTGATAAATCTCTAGCAAATGATTTGGGGAAATTAAAAGTGGATGAATTTGATTATTTCTACTGGACACTATTATGTCCAGTAGAGCTTGTTGTCTAAATTCCAACTCTATCATTTGTAGTGTCAGACTAGAGACAATTTCTTGTCTTATTTGGTGGGCTGTCAACTCGTCTGTTGTATTCCTCAGATTGTTAATCTGGTTGGTTATCTGACGCTGTCGTTCAGACAGGGAAGATAGGGGTTTCTGAATTTGTTCAAATGTGGTTTTTATTACGCTGATCTGTTGTTTTTCCAGATCAGCTAAGGTTTGAGTATTTACCTCTAATTCGCTTAGTCGGCTGTACACCTCTTGTTCGTTTCCACTATCCATGGTACCGAAAAGATAATGCATCGCATTTCCAATTCCATCGAAGATGGATCGGGGCTTGCGCGATTTGGGCACAGCTTCCCTAATAACACTGGTACGCCTATTGATATTTTCCATTAGGGCGTGTATATGTTTTGTCTGTAGCGTACAAAGGTCCTGTATAGAAGACCCATTTCCACACAATTGGTGTATGTAGTGTTCCGCTCGTTCTGCTAGTCGCGTCTGATTTTCCAACTCGGCCAGATCTAACTCAGTGATGATGCTCCAAGTGTCGTGGTAAACTGATAGGCATCCAAGATCCTCAAATAGTACTCCCGTATTATTTAGGGGCGTTATAGAGTAAGGTTCCTCCGCGAGGGCTCCTATTATGAGCAGGAATAGTCCGTGGAAAATGATGGACTGCATTGTTATCTAGGAGAGGATAGGATAGGGTATTAAAATGGGTTTTTATTTGACTTTATAGCTTACATGCTATTATTTATGTATCTTTGAATTACTTAAATTATATTGGCACCATGTTATTCGTAGAAAGGTTTTAAACGGTTGTTATGTACCGTGACCTCTCGTTTACGAATTTTTATTGTGGTGTTTACAGTACTAGGGATACCGGTTACCGTGTAGGGTCCTACCCAAATCTGGGAGAGCTTATGTTTACGACTCTCGCTCTTGAGTAGAACCTTGTCTCCTCTGTGAAATGTCAGGGGACGTACAGCTTTGTCATAGTAATTTTTCGAGCGTTGTTTACTCATCAGAAGGTTTTTTCGTGCCATGGCGTAAGACTTCTGAAGCTTATACCTGAGAATGTGGTAGTAGCTCTCGTGATTATACACGGGTTCAGGATCTCGCCTTAAGTTGGACGGAACGTCCGCTGTAAAGCCGTAGAGGCAGTCCATGGGAGTTAATTTTGTCCCTTCGTGTACACTGTTGTTGTACACGAAAGCTGCGGTTCGCAGATAACTATCCCATGACCTGGGATTTTCGTCCACTATAGTTCGTAGATATTCAATCAACGGTCTATGTGCACGTTCGAGTGCTCCATTTGATTGGGGATGATAAGCTGAGGTTTGCAGCTTATTTATCCTGAGTAGTTTGCATACCTTTTTGAATAGGTCACTCAGGAAATTACTTCCCTGATCGGTGACTATTCTTTTGGGAATGCGGTAGCGCGTGACGATTTTGTCGAAGAAAACTTGCGCTACCGTTATAGCTTCTCCATTTGGTATGGCATACCAATCTACGAACTTCGTGAGGTTGTCCTGAAACGTTAATATATATTTGTTTCCAGATTCAGTTTCCTCTAGTGGGCCGACTATATCTAGGTAGATTTTGTCGAATGGTTGTTCAGCTATGTCTGTAATCACCATTGGCATTTTATACTGTGGTGAAGCCTTCATGGTTTGACATTTGGCACACCGCTTAATGTGCTTTTTGATGTCACTAAGCATGTGCCTCCACCAGTACTTTCTTCGAATCCGTTTGTAGGTTTTTATCACTCCCTGATGGCCGCCAAAGAGAGAATCATGATAATCTTTTAAGATTAATTGAATCTCCTCTGGGCTTGTGATTACTTCAGGTGGACGAGCTTCGTCTATAATTGGTGGATTGGTACTAGGTGGACTGTCATGGTCTGCGGTCTCTTCTGGATGATGAGTTTGTTCTTCTTGTTCTATTAGTTTGGCCTGGCTGTCTGGATTTGTTCCACTTTCCTGAATGTTTCGTGTCTGGGCTCTTGTTACTGCATTGCATTGCAGACACTCCTTAAGGTCCGATGAGTGTTTTTCCTCCTCTATGTCCGAGTCCATTTGGTGGTGGACTATAGCTTCTACCGTGAAGGTTGTAGTTTCCTTGTCTTTGTTATTTTCCCGTGGAATGCGGCTTAAAGCGTCGGCATTCGTGTTGTACTTTCCGGGCTTATATTCAATTTTATAATTGAACTCGGAAAGTTTATGGTGAAATCTCACCAGACGGGATGTGGGGTCCTTAACATTGAAGACTCCCTTGAGTGGTTTGTGATCTGTATAGACCGTGAACTCTCGGCCTTGCAGATAACACCTGAAATTTTTAGTCGCCCAAACTATAGCCAGTAACTCTTTCTCAATCGTGGAATAGTTACGTTCGGCTTTGTTCAGGGTACGGCTGGCGTAGGCAATTGGCTGGTCACTTCCTACCTCTCCTTGAGAGAGAACTGCTCCAAGAGCCTCGCTGCTGGCGTCGGTGGTAAGGTTAAAGGGTTTTGAAAAATCGGGATATATTAAGAGTGGAGGGGAAATTAAAGCGTTCTTAATGCTTTGAAATGCCTCTTGGCATTTCTCAGTCCACTTAAACTTTACATCCTTTCGGAGTAAGTTTGTTAGTGGACGTACTGTTTTCGAAAAATCGGGTATGAACTTTCTGTAGTAATTGGCAAGGCCCAAAAATGATTGTACTTGCCTTACTGTCTTAGGGATGGGGAAAGTTTGGACGCATGCCGTTTTGCTAGGGTCAGGTAGTGCTCCTTGGTTAGAACATTTGTGTCCTAAATACACTACCTCCCGCCTGAGAAATTGACATTTCTCAGGTTGAAGTTTCAGGTTATTTTCTCTTAACCTGTCAAAGACTTTTCGAAGCTTTTCGTTGTGGTCTGCCAGACTTTTTCCATAGATGACGATGTCATCTAAGTAGACGAAACATTCTAGGCCTTGTAGGCCAGTTAATATGAAATTCATTAAACGCTGAAATGTGGCCGGGGCTCCTTTGAGTCCGAACGGCATACGTTTGAATTCATAATGCCCGTAGTTGGTACTAAAAGCCGTTTTTGCTCGATCTTTCGGATCGACGAGTACCTGATGATAGCCATTGGCTAGGTCTAGGGTGGTGAAGTATCTTGAATGGCCCAGTTGATCGAGGATATCCTCAATCCGAGGTAGAGGGAAGGCGTCGCCAATCGTTTTTTCATTCAACTTGCGGAAATCAACGACGACGCGCCACCTTTTCTCACCGTCTGGTCCCGCTTTTTTGGGGACGACTAGCAGTGGTGAGTTCCATGGGCTTTTGCTGGGCTGGACAATGTCGTTGTCAAGCATTTCTCTGAGTTGCTCATTTATTACATTTCGCTGTGTCTCTGGTAACCGGTACATCTTTTGGTTAATGGGTGCTTGGTCTTGCACCAGAGGGATGTCATGGGTGATGGCATTGGTATGTGTAAGCCTGTCACCTTTTAAAAAGAATATGTCATCATATTCGTAACAGAGATTTATTATTGAGGCTTTTTCCTCAGAATTTAAAGTTTCATCCAGACTGAGTTCTTGCTCTAATCTGGTGAGGCGGGGATGAATACTGGTGTCTTCTTGCTCGACATCGTTTGGGAACAAGTATTTTATGTGTTGTAGGGTGGCCGTCTGTTCAGCGCTTCTTGCCCTATTTTTATTATTCTTAACTCTAGTCTTCTTTAATGATTTTATATTACTGATTTTACCTCTTAACCTACTTGTTTTATATATGAGAGGCGCTGGGCCAGGTGGATCTGCGGGAGTTGCTAACGGCAGACCTTTTGTATGCTGGCCAGCGCCTGACGTTGGGGTTTTCAGGAGGAACCCGCAAGCGTCTTGGAGCAGTTTCTTATGACTGCTTAATTGACTGGGGCTCTTATGCCCTATTTTCTTAATCTTAGATCTAATTCTATTTTGATGCTCACCATCGCCGTCATTTCGACTCATGGGATTCAAAGGATGGGCTGTTGCAATATTTTTGTCTGGCTCTCGTTTGATGGGGACGACAGTGTAGTCTTTAATGGGAACCAGATTTAGGTTCACGCTGTTTAGAACTACTTGTGTACTGCGTGTGTTGAGGATTCCTATAGGGACTGCTTTTAACCCAGCTGAGAGTAAGCTGTTTGCTAAGAAGACTCCGTCGTCTATTTCTTTCGACAGACTGAGCATTTCTTCCTGCAACTGCAACGGAACTTTGACTACGATCTGAGACCTTGCTGGTACGCACACAGGTTCATTTAAATTCACCTGATACTGTCCAGTCTTACGGGCCGGATCTTCGGTAATCAAGTCACCCTTATCGCGTTCTTGTAAGTCACAGCCGACTTCTTCTGACTGAGAAGCTTTGAGAACACTTCGGGTAGAAGGTGTATCCCCGTCGGGTTTAATATCTTCTACCAGTGTCTCTTTGTTGACTGTGTTTTGTGAACACGGGTTGTCCGATGCGGTTTCTAATGGAACAGCAAACTCTTCTGGATTGGTTTCCGTGCGAGGAAATCGCAGAACCTTGTTGGGTCCCTCAACATTACAATTTTTGGCTAGGAAATCATTTCCTAGTAAGCCGTCGTCAGAAATACCTGGATATTTTTTACCACCTGAAAGTTGCAAGGTAAGTTACTTTTTAGCATGAAGTTTCCTTGGCAACTTCCTAAGGTTTTTCCGGTGCCAAAGGTGCTTTGAAGCGTTAGTTTTTTATTGGGATTTATTAGCTCGCGAGATTTGAGAGCTTTTTTCTTAATTATACTGATCTCAGCGCGGTGTCCACTATTAGCTGGGCCTGACCATTTAGACTTATGTCTAGAGGGAGTCTGGCGGTGGGCACACTGAAGTCGGGCGGCTGAGAAGACCCTTTTATATTGCTGGTAGGGTTTATAGTCGAGCCGGGGAGTTTTGGGTCGACTCTTTGTCGTTTCCCTGTTTTTTATCCTCCCATTTTTGCTTTTGTCGACATTCGTCGATCTTGTGTCCGCGGCGCCCACAAAAATCACATTTTGTCTTATATTAAAGACTCTGGGGCCTTTTGTATTGCTTGGGTCTGACTGTGGGGGGATTGCTAGGCGATCCTCTTGTGAAACGATTTGCGGACTGTGTTTGGTTGTTTCGACAGTCGCGAATGTCATGCCCGTAACTTCTACAGTTAGAGCAGAAGGGGGTGTTTTTGCGTTTTAAACACTCCGTGTAGGTGTGTCCCCCGCTTCTGGCAGAAATTACAGGTGATGTTTTGTACCAGATTCTGTGTATCCGGTTGTCTAGATTCCCTTCGTGGAAATGGCGGGCGTAGTGGTTGAGCATGAACGTATGGGGGATTAAACTGTCTGGGCTCTTGTGCTCGTGGTGATGCATACATGGGTGGCTGTGGTGCTTGATTGTAAGGTGTTCGGCTAAGAGCTCGAACTCGAAGACTTGGGTCTATTGGTGCCATTGGGTATGGCTGCTGCGTTAGCGGCGTTTGGACGAAAACTGTGCCTGCTTGTAACTTTTCCATGTCTAAAGCCTTTTGTATCAGCTGCTCTAGATCATTTTCTACCAGAGTGAGGAGGTACTGGCATAGGTGGGGATTGTTCACCCCACTTTTGAGGGCATTCTTGGCGAAGTCCGCCAACTGTGTCTTCACAGCTGGGGCTGCCGTTGCTCCGTACTTCAGTACCGCTGCCTCGTTGCAAAGCATCAGCAACTGCTTCACTCTTGTTGTGAAGGCAGTGAGAGTTTCCAACGGGTTTTGCCTCATGTGATTAATTTGTTGACCAATTCTGGGTACGATTCTCGTGGTAGGTAGGTTCTGTTCAGACGTTCCTCCACCTCACTAAAAGTAGTTGGAACGTCCGAAGCAAACAGCTGATAAGCATCGCCACGAAGTCTTGTGGGCAAGATATGTAGGAAGGCTGGTTTTTCTTCCTCACTTAAACAGTGTAAGGCCTGTTTGCAACAGCCAATAAATGTTTGTAGCTCACGACCTAGCTGTGGGGTATTTTCACCCGAAAACAGAGGAACTAGTTGTGCCGTGAGCTTGGCCACCTTTGCATAATCTACCATTGTGATTATCTTTTTATTTAAACTTTTGTAGGGTAGTCTACTGGTGCTTTGACGAGTTTCAGGGCTGGTTTCTGGACTAGAATCCGTGAAGGATACTTCTAGCCAGCCACTAAGGAGATTTTCTGCGGTTGTTTGGTCACCACTAATATCACTGACACTAGTATCACTATCAGCACTTACAACTACACTGGCTGTGGTCTTATCTATACCTAAAGAACGCGAAAGCCCGGCGAATTCGATAAGCTCCTGTTTGAATCGCTCTGTTTCTTTTTTGAATTTTTCGATTTGCGTCAGCCTCTGCTCTCTGCCTTGACTTAATCTGTGGTCAAGTGCGTCGCAGTGCGTGACAGTGAGCTTATCGGATTCACGTGCCTTCTCTAATAACTTATCTAAAAATTTATCTAGACTTACTTTAGATACAACTGTGGGCCCTGTTAAAACGGTGCCGCTTCGAAGGCGAACTCCTGTTGCTTCTTGCTGTGCTGGGTCGTCTTCTTGGGCGTTTTCTGTACCTTCCCGGAGGTGTTGGAGATTTTCACCTGGGGATTTCTCCGCGTCGGATGAAGGTATGTAGTCTAATCTCGTGCCTGTCTCAGGTGCCGGTGTCGAGCTTTCTCCTGACATATGCGTCCCGCGTTGTCCAAAAGGGGGGCTTCCAGCCTTCTTAGAGTACTCCCTTCTGGAATGCTTTTTGCTGCTAGGGGGGCTCCTGCCGTCTTAATTCCCTTGGCTGAGATTGAAAGGGGGGCTTTTACCGACTTCGAGATCCCTTTCAATCCTGGAACGAAGTTACAATTTTCCGGTGCTTCTTTTTGCTGCAGGGGGGGGCCCTAGGCCTACTTACTTCCCCTGGATATGGTTGAAAGGGGGGCTTAAAGCCTTCTTCGAAATCCCCTTCAACCCAGGAACGGTGATATCTTCCTTCTGGAGTTGGTTTTAAATGTGTGTCCGTTGTCCTGACTTCTTTTCGGCTGGGAATGAGCTTCTATTAGTGAGTCCAGGTCCCCTGATGATTTCGTTTCTTTTTCCACTCACTGGGGTGAACGCTTGCTCGCCTGGAGCAGAGGCGCCTATAGATGAGATCTACCCCGAGCGTTGGGGGTGACGTGGCCTTATAGTGTGGCTAGTGTCACAGGTTCCCCGTAGATTCGTGTAGGACCAAGGCTTTTCAAGCGTTTACGATCGTTTAACTTGATCAAGCTTCCTTGATCCTACCGGCTGCGCCAATTGTGTTGTATATTCGGGGTCTAAAATACCACACTTTAACCTCCTATGTTGTTATATATTCGGGGGAATTGAATTAAGGACACTTAACTTTGTTTTATTTTTTCACTTTATTATTTGCAACTTAAAATTACAGAACACTTGTTTTTTGTATTCCAACACACTTTTATTCCTGTGACAACCGAAAGTTTTTCACGACCACGATCACTTCTTTTGCAAAATTACAAGTTTTTCTATGCGACAGCCCAGATCAGGAGAACTCAGATCTCACCACTTAAAAAGGAGACGCGTGACGATCTTGATTGCGTACAAAAATCAACTCCACTCTTGATCAAGTTCATCGTGATCAAGAGCCATTGCTCAGGATAGAAAATGCTAAGTTGCATTTTCTTATCCTAAGAAAATTTTACTTTTTAATTCTGGACTTGTTCAAACATGTCCAGAATTATTCGCGTTGAACGATGGCTTCAAAAATGTAATCTTACACTTTTGAAAACATCAGCCACCGCCCCGTCGTTTGACAATCGCGACGGGCATATACATGCAATGCATTTGTGTGGCGTGCGGTTCTTATTACAAAAGTTTTTTTTGTCGTAATATGTATGTACGTATGTATATGCATGTTGAATTTTTTCGCGGCAATTGTACTGAAGGTACAATTTGCTTTTTGATTTATTTTGTAATTAAATTATTGAAATGACAAATTTTGCTGAAGGCAAAATTTTGTCGTGGAAATTTTAAAGTAAAACGACTTGGGGTGTAAAATGAAACTTTTGTTTTTCCCAAGTCGTTTGATGGGAAAAATTTTATGACTTGTTAGGAATGTGAAGAAAATTGCTGATGCAATTTTCTTCATCCTTTTTGGACGATAAACTAATCATGTTTTGTGCATGATTAGTTTACTGAATTTTTATATTTTATATTTATATTTTTCTTTTATATGCCCAATTTTAGGTTTCTAGGTATATAGGGCTTATTAATTATTTGTGTTTTTTTTTTTTATTTTTACCTGTTAGGCCCTAAGGTTTTATATACCTACATATGGTACATATATGTACCTAAGTTTTTTATACATAACACCTGGTAGCCGTAAGCTTTCACCGTAGACCAGCTCTGCTGGGGTGGTTGGAAACTCTTCTCTAAAAGTTGTTTGGAGTCCTAAAAGTTCCAAAGGCAGAACTTTCGACCAGGATTTGTCCTTGTACGACTTTATTGCTGTTTTCAGGTAGCTGTGCCAGCGTTCGAGAAAGCCGTTGGATTGGGAATGATAGGATGTAGTTCTATTGCGTACGAAGCCCAATAGCATGGAGTGTTCCGCAAAGAGCATTGACTCGAATTGCGGGCTTTGATCCGTGACAATTGTACGTGGCACTCCGAAACGAGATACCCAGTTGTGGAAGAGAGCTTCTGCTACTGATTCGGCGCTGATGAATTCAAGATGAATGGCCTCAGGCTATCTAGAAAAGAGCCTGGAGCGGTCCTAAAATATCTTGACACTTTGCTCTGCTGGCATGCTAAGCAACCACGCGCCCAGGAGTTTACGTCCTTATTTATGGAAGGCAAAAATAGCGGGAGGTAACCATTTTGTTTGACGTACGAATGCTGGGGTGAGCGAGTTTATGGATTGACTCGAACACCTGCTTTCTAAATTTCCGAGGGATGAAAGGTCGGGATCCGATATGAGACACCTCACAGAATAGCTGCTTTTTTGTGCCGTGAATTGTAACTTTATCGAATTTATATCGGGAATCTAGTACCAGTTTGGCTAACTCGTCATCCTCAACTTGGGTATCACCAATAGCTCAAAAATCTATACTGCTAGGAAGATGAATCTCGTCTAACAGTGACAATGTATCGGCGACGACGTTATCTTTGCCTGGGACGTGCCTGATGTCAGTAGTAAACTGTCCCACGTAATCTAAATGCCGTTACTGCCTAGGGGAAGCTTTGTCCGGATTTTGCCTGAATGCAAATGTTAGAGGCTTTTGATCAGAGTACAGGGTAAAATTTCTTCCTTCTAAGTGGTAACGAATGTATTTGATGCCCAGGTAGGCAGCAATTATTCTCTGTCATAAGCACTATAACTGCGTTGCGCGTTGTTCAGCTTTACATCCTGATGCATCCACGTATAATGCAAGCTCTGCCGAAAGAATGGGGAAAACCAGGAGAGTTGCTTGAGAAAGCTGTGATTTTACCTCCTCGAAGGCTTGGATGGCTTCCGACGACCAGTTAATGATCTGTTTTTCCTTCTTCTTAGGACCTTTTAAAAAACTGTTAAGAAGACTCTGCTGACTGGCTGCATGAGGAAGAAATCTGCGATTAAAATGTATCATGCGCAGAAAACGACGTAGTTCTTTTACGATTATAGGTTTCATAATGTTCGAAATGACTCCAACGCGCTCAGGAGAAGGTCTAATTCCTTCAGCTGTAACCAGATGGCCTAAGAATTTAACCTCGGATTGTAAAAATATGCACTTATTGACATTTAATATTAGTCTGAATTCGGCTATCCGCGTGAAAATTTTCTTCAAATGAGCGAGGTGTTCTAATTTAGATTGAAAGCGATTAAAATGTCGTCGAGGTAGACGAAACAGAATGAATATTCTTGGAGCTCAGTGTTAATAAACCTCTGAATAGATTGTGCTGCATTGCATAGGCCAAAGGTCTTACGCGTGAATTCAAAAAGCCCAAATGGTGTGCATATAGCAGTTTCGGGAATGTCTTCGGGTTCAATTGGGATCTGGTGGTAGGCTTTAACCAGGTCTAATGTCGAAAAGAATTTAGAGTCCTGCAGGTGATATACGAAATCATGTTTAAGCGGAATGGGATAGCGGTCAGGGACGGTACGGCCGTTTAAGAGTCTGTAGCCTCCACAAGGTCTCCAAGCACCATTCTTCTTTTGACGAGATGTAATGGCGAGGACCAACTATTACTTGAAGGCCTGCAAATTCCTTGTTTCAAAAGAAAGTCAAATTCTTTTTGGCTGCTGCCAATTTTTCGGGCGAGAGGCGACGTTCCTTAGACGCGATGGATGGTCCATTAGTAATTATACGGAGGGTTACCTTATGTGTCACTTGCCTGATGAAACCCGTTTCCACCGTGATGGAATGATGTTCGTGTAAAAGATACTGAATCTCGACCGCGACTTTCGGGTTTATTAGAACTGAAAGTATTGAATTTGGACAGGTTACACGTTGTCCAGAATATTTCAGAGAGGTCAAAGCATCAATGAGTGATTTTTCTTTGATGTTGATCAATAAACCATAGTGATCTAGAAAATCTGCCCCTAAATTAGGTTTAGGTATGTTCGCGATAATGAATGGCCAAGGAAAGGTACGCCGGAGTCCTAAATCCAGTGTGAGAACTTTCCTACCGAACGTGTGGATAACTGGTGAATTTTCCGCGACTAATCATAAATCAGACTTGGCGTGTCGATCGGCTGGTGAGACGGAATGACCGATACGTCAGCCCCAGTGTCGATTAAAAAATGTTTCCGCGAAGATTTGTCGTAAAGGTACAGACGGCTATTTAGACGCCCATTTCCAGCCGTCGTCAATGGTGGAGGGCCGTTTAGCTTGTTGAAGAAATAGTCGAATTTTCCCTAGGATTTTGCGATTTAAAGGAGCAAGGTGGATGCAATTTCTTGCCTCATGTGCGTATCTTTTATGATACCAGCAGACGTTATGTTTTTATTCAAACTGCAAATGGGGCGATGACGATCTTTGTCTAAACTTACTTCTAGACTGGGAGCTATTTGAACCTTGTTGGTTTTCATACGGAATTAAAGAGTGCGCGATTAGTTTAGTCAAACTTTGCACTTCCTCGGTTAGCAAAGAAAGTGCAGAGATATGGCTTTTAGTAGTCGTGGAGACAGCATTCAGCTGAGGATTAGCATTGACTGCGGCAATGGTGTCAGCATATGACGCTAACGACTCTAGCTTCTCCTTGTTGCAAGCGGGAATAACCTGCATGTGAGCGGGCAACCGTTGAAGCCAAAGTGACCTGAGTACCTCCTCTGGCCATTTATCGTTATTTAAATTTCGGATCTCTCTTAACAGATGCGAGGGTCGTGAATCACCCAACGGTGAGTCAATCAACAGCTGTTTTAATTGTAGTGTTTCGCTTCCAGCAAGTCTGGAGATCAATGATTCCGTCAACTTATCGTACTCATTGCCCTTTGACGGTGGTAAACAATGTCACTGATAATATTAACGATATATTTATCAAGTGCGGCTATATATGTATACTTTTAACGGAGACCGTATTAAGAGCAGGCGGGGACAATACACCGGCAGCACACAGAGGCGCATTATTCTGTACAGGAGTAACGTTTGAGAGGTCTTCAAGAGAACAGCATTGGTCGGGCATCTTAACAGGCAAAGAATGACAATTGAGAAGAGCGAAAGGAGTACCTTGTTAACTAGAAAAGGATGTACACCAAAATTTATGTATTTTAAGCAAACCTAACCGACTTAATTCAAAATATATGTCTATTAAAAAAAAAAAATTAACTTAATGAAACTATGTGTACATAAACGTAAATTAATATATCTACCAGACCTTGCTGTTGTGGTGTTTGGCTCTGAATGTCCGGGATCCTGTCCCCTTTAGGAATATGATTGACTTCTGATGATTCCTTCTACACAAAGGGTTTTGTGTTGCTCCTCGGGGTCACCAATAATGGGCATACGTAAGCCCCTGGTTTGTAAACCTACGGGCCCACCGGATATCCTGTGTTGTAGTAAATCGAGAGAGATTGAAGTGGGTCGTATTGAATGCGTATTGCAGTCTCCAGTTCTCAGTGTTCGTCGAACACTATTCGCCTTGACGTAGGAGTCCCTAGTCGATTGGGTTGTCGTGTAGTTGGATACACTGAACTTCTTCTGAAACTGAAACTGGTGGAATAAAAACGTAGCCAACCAGCTGACCTTTTCTGAGTGGTCAGTTAGAGGCGTGACTGATCCATATGGTACATAGTCCTGTGTCCTTCTAGATGTTCGGCGGGAGGTTGAGCTGTTTTAAGTGGTCCTTATCTGGGTCAGCCGTGAGCAGCTGACAGCTTCCGTAAATGTATCCCAATCGCCACCAGTTAACTGTCGTACTGTTGTAGCACGACTCGGATAGGGGTTGTCCTAAAAGGAAAGCTCCTAAAAAGAGAAGGGACGCACCGCTACTGAGCGATCATGAACATACGCCACTAAAATACTGCTACGGAAAAAGAAAAATCCTTTATTGCTGATTGATTGAAATCTTCTTCTTTATTGAATTATTGGTATCTTCTGGTTCAAGACAAATATACTTCCATTACAACGTTACAATTATTGGATTTTCTTAATCAAACTTAATCTGACTCAATCTGACATCAGAATGGTTTTCTTTATTTTTTATTTATTTTCTTAGAAAATCCCAGACTACTAACTACCCATTTTCTAAATCGCAAAGTGTCTTTCGCTGAGCTTAGCGCAAAACTTTATAAATGCATGTGGAATGACCGAGGACGTTACCGCAGAGCAGTTGGTGACGTCGAGTCGCCACAAAATCTGGTCATTACATAACTAACAAACAATAAGCCGCAACCGTTCAACATGATGTTGTTACGAGATATTTATAAGTACATATATGCAGAGGCGACGAGTGCCGAAATTTGGTTATCCACAATTATTATTAATGAAATGAGCATGACCTAACCACTTTGTAATAATCCTGCGTTGTATACCCCAAGTCATGGGTCGGAAGTATTATACAGTTTCTGTATATTGATAGTAGCTTAGAATAAGACTAAGGCTGTATAAATATCATACGGAAATGTACAATAAAAGTCAGTTTTTACGAGAACGTTGAGTAAAGTTCTTATAGGAGCAAAGACATATTCAGCTACTCCGCCTACTCACATAGGAGCCAAGCTATATTTAGTTATTCCACATCCTAATAATGGAGCAAAGCCATATTTAGCTACTCCACTTCCTAATATTGGAGCAAAGCTATATTCAGCTACTCCACTCCCTAATATCGGAGCAAAGCTATATCCAGCTACTCCAACCCACCACTATCGGAGCAAAGCTAACCCCAGCTATTCCAAGAAGAATAAATCCGACACGGGAAAAAACTACGTTACCTCTCCAGTCCCATCACTTAAGAGCCGAAATTAAACATGCCGTAACGCACCTTCACCTAAATACAGTCAACATGCCGTGTCCTCAGGTTCCTCTGGTATGGTGATCTCATGCGAATGCTAGAATAGAGTTTCAAATATATATTGTTACGCGCTACAAAGTGAATCAAGCGACATCTGTGGCAAATAGAAACAACTTTAGGCAGGTGATATCCTAGTAAACTTTGGGTTCGGAGCACAGAATATTCAGGAAGGTTTTAGGATAATTCGTAGAGTATACATACGCCGCTTCTCACATCCAGGAGGCGAGGCTGATCTCAGACAATGAAGTGAACGAAGTACAGAACTAGCAATAACTAAGGAGATGATTTTATTAGTGTTTGTGAATTGTCAGCGTAAAGAGTAAAATTAAATAAAGAAAGAACTTTTGAATTACATCTGAAATATTGTGATTTAAATAACGAACTAAAGCCACGCTCGTAACAACTGGTATCAGAAGTAAAATAAAATTGGGAAATAAAGTGATGGCATTTGACTTTGAAATTCAAAGAGTGATTAATTTTGTGAAATCGTGTGTAAAAATTCCGAAAGATAATTTTATATTAAACAGTGAGTGAATTACAAAAGACGCAAGAATGGGACGCAAACTAGAGGAGCTTCGTATACAGGAATTGAAAGTGGAGTTGGGGAAGTGGTCATTGCAAACGACAGGTCTAAGGAATGTTATATTCGAGCGACTAAGACATGCCTTGATAGGTAAGAAGAAGATCCTGCGATGAAAGTAGAACAGCTTTTGGGTACCTTAATGACCAAAATGGAGCTTTCAGCCCTGCAGATTAACAACCCTTTTTAGAAACAAAAGCAATCTTCTTTGGGGGAACAAAATAATGCTAATGAAGAACAAAAGAATTTTCTGCAAGCATGTTTAGAAGAGCAAAAAAATTCTCTGGAATCCCGTTTAGATGAGCAGCGGAAATCTCTGGAGGAGCAAAAGAAGTCTCTGGAATCCCGTTTGGATCATCCAAAAGAATGGTCTTAAAGTACAAAAAAATTCCCTGGAATCCAGTTTAGATGAGCGGAAGAATGCTGGTGAGGAACAAAAGAATGCTTTTGAGGAACAAAAGAATTCTCTAGAAACGCGTTTGGACGAACAAAAGAATTCTATGGAAGCCAGTTGGGATGAACAAAAGAGTTCTTTGCAGAATTGTATCGAATCCTGTTTGGAGGTACGGAAGAATTTTCTTAAAAATAGATTAGATGAACAAAATGTAAAAATTTAAGGAATTCAGCAGGAAGTGCTGGAATTTCAACAACAAGTGTTCGAAGTGCAACAAAATGTTAAGGAGAAGTTTGACAACTTTGAAGTAGATTTGGAGAGAATGAAGAATCGACAACCTCGGCTCGAAGGAACTGAAATATCCGGTGCAGGCAGAATAAAACCTCCAATATTTGATGGACAAAACTTCTGGCATATTTTCAAGAGACAATTTGAGGCAGCTTCCGAAGTAAATTGACGGAATGACGCAGAAAAATCTACAGCTCTCGTTTTAGAACTTCGAGGTCCTGCGTCAGAGCTATTAGAATCTATATCGACTAAAAGGCAACGTGATTACACTTCACTAGTACAAGCGATACAATTACGTTATAGAGATGAGCACATGCAGTAAGTATATCGCATGCAACTACGCAAAAGGATTCAAAAACATGGCAAGTCACTACAACCGGCGGGCTGATGTTCAAAGATTAGCTTATCTTTCATACTCTAGCGTAAGAGCGTGAAAGAGGTCAACAGCAAAAGTGCTAGCATACGCATTAGCATATGAATCTGCTAGACAAGCTTCTCGAAGTGCAGTACGGGTGAGAGGAATTTCGGTGGAGGAATGTACTTGAAACAGATTGCACTCATCAGAGAGCATTCCGTCACGTGGTATTCTTCGACGCCGGAATTGTAATAGACCCGGACACTTCCAAAGAGATTGGAGAAAATGTCGACGAATGGAATCACAAGAAAAGGAAGCAGAAAAGTACGCCGAAGATATGGAACCAGGGACCAAGCTATTCCTAGAGAGACTAGAAATCAATCAGCGTCTATTCTCTTCAGATCCAACTTTGGGGGGCAGAAGCTGGCTGGTAGATTCGGCAGCCCCGAAGTCATCATTCAAATAGCGCAGTTGCAGAGAAATAATGGCCGTCTCGTTATATATGGAAGTGTAGGAAAAAATTACTGGGCAATCACTATCGACACTGGTGCTTCGAGATCAATTATTAGAGCAGATATGGTCAAAATCAAGTGGCTTCACAAGACCACCAAATATTTACTAAGAACAGCAACTGGAGCAGCAGCATAAGTTTTTGAAGAAATATCTTTGTAGGTTCAACTAGGCGAACTACTATTTCCTCACACTTTCTTGGTTTCAGACATCATGGATAATGCATCATGGATAATGCTTGGACTAGATTTCATGACCATATATAAAATGAATCTGGATGTTGGAGATCGGATCCTCAAATGTCGGAGAACGGATCGTCAAATATGGCAACATATAAATTCCGATGAGACTAGTAGTAGGAGCAGATAATCATTCAAAAATAAAAACACCGTTCTATGAAAATTTTATTCTCTCTGCATGCTCCGAGACGCTAGTATGGACAAAGCTTACTGATGACATCGGGACCTGCCGATTCTATTTGCTGAAGCCTTATCCTATAAATGTAACATCCAACATCATCGTTGGTAAGACTTTAGTGAATGAAGAAGGCGCAACATTAATTCCAGTTAGAGTGCTCCACAATCCGAAAATGAAGTACAACTAAAAGAAGGTGCAATAATTGGAAATTGTAAACCCGTTTACCAAATCGTCAGTGTGACTAATGGTAATAATATCAAGAAGGCAAAATCTATACCAGTTGCTACCCAACAGGTTCAGAAAATTCTTTCGTCCGGTGGGTGAAGTGAACAAAATGCAACGATGCCAAAAAGGTGATCGATGCGTTTTCGGGATTATTTGCAATGAATGATGCTGATTTCGGTAAAACAATTCTTGTCCAACATCGGATCGATACAGGATATTCTAGGCCCATTCCGCAGACATCATGAAGTTTACCATTAGTGAAACAACCAGAAGTTGCAGATATGATAAATTGCATGGAGTAACAAGGCATAATAGAGCAATCTAACAGCCCTTGGACATCGCCAGTTGTTTTGGTCAAGAAAACGGATGACAGCAGCCAATTCTGTGTAGGCTACGGATTGGTGACACACTGGACACCCTTTCCGGAGTGCAATGGTTTTCTATACTGCACTTGAAGATTGGTTACTGGCAAGTGGAAATACATCCAGAGGACCGCAAGAAAACTGCATTCTCAGTTAGAAGTGGCTTATGGCAATACAAAGTTATGCCATTTGGATTATGTAATGCTCCAGCCACATTCGAACGACTCATGGAATGTGTTTTACGTGGATTAACTTGGAAAACATGTCTTGTTTATTTAGATGACATAATTGTAATCGAAAGGACATTCCAGGAACATAAAACCACTGAAAGATGCGCAACTGAAGCTAAGCACGAATAAATGCGCTCTATTTAAACGTGATGTAAAATATTTGGGCATATAGTCTCATCACAAGGCGTAACAACTGTTGCAGAGCAACTATAAAAAATTGTCCAGTTCCAAAGGACAAACATCGATTAAGGAGTTTTCTTGGTACAGCTACCTACTACAGGCGATTCGTAAAAGGCTTAGCATATATAGCAAGGAGCCTACATCAACCAACAGAAAAAGGAAAGCCGTTCATATGGTCAGATAAATGTAACAAGAATTTCGAGAATTTGAAGCAACAACTCTGTGAAACTCGAGTACTTCATTATTCAAAGCTTTGAAAAGCTATTGGACGCGGATGCCAGCCATGTTGCTATCGGGGCAATGTTTATAGCGTAATATATCAAAGCACTTTCAAAATCAGAAAGAAATTATTGTGCTACAAGAAAAGAACTACTTGCTATTGTAAATTCAACAAAACATTTCCATAAATATCTCTACGGGCAGAAATTTTCACACAGATCATGCAGTGCTCAAATGGCTTTTGCAGTTTTAGAACCCTGAAGGGCAAGTGGCGAGATGGATAGAGCGACTCCAAGCTTCTGACTTTGAAATCCAGCACCGAAGTGGACGTATCCATGGAAATGCAGACGTCCATGCAAACTTAAATGCAAACATTGCGCTCGGGCGGAAGAAAAAGAAAGCAAGGCAACTATACAGCTGATAACGGCGGAACCATCGACGGGCTGGGACAACGAGAACTTGCGAACAGCACACCGGGAATATCCAGACATATCACCCATTCTTGCTTGGAAAGAACACATGGAAAAACCACAATGGAAAGATATCTCGGAGAGGAGTGAGAAACTGAAGAACTACTGGTTCAATGGATTTCTCTTCAGGTTGAATATGGTATATTAAAATGCAAGTGGGAAGCAACTAACGACAAGTCATTCTGAATACAGATAGTCGTGCTAGCATCCCAGGTCAAAGACGTTCTAGAAGAAATGCACAGTGGACAATATGGAGGACATTTGGGGGCGAATAAAGCAATTTACAAAATACGTGAGAGGTTTTATTGGTTACATATGCGAAAGGGTGTGGAGTGGAAAAGTGGAGCCGCAGATGTAATATCTGTGCTTCTTGCAAAGGACCGCCACACAGAAGCAGAGGAGAGATGCATAAGTATAATGTAGGAGCCCCATTTGAAAGGATAGCCATAGGCATCTCTGTACTTTTCCACAAACAGATAACGGTAACCGTTAAATATAAGTTGCTATTGACTGATGCGTACGAAGAAACGAGGGCAAAACAGACAGTAAATACCGCTCAGATGAAGACCCGCTATGATTTGCATGTTAATTCAGCAGGATTTAATGAAGGTGACATTGTTTAGCTGTACAACCCGAAACGACATAAGGGACGTTCTTCAAAACTAAAACAACAATGGGAGGGACCGTATTCAGTGCTAACTAGAATTAATGACGTAGTATACAGGGTTCAGCGTGGTACAAGAGTTGAACGGAAAATCGTTCATCTGGCTCGTTTATATAAATAATGCGAGCATCAAGATGGTGGAACACCTGTTGTTGAAGACGAACGATTTTAAGAAGGGGGCAGTGTTATGCGCTATAAAGCTACACAAGCGACATCTGTTGGAAATGGAAACAACTTTAGGTCAGTGTCATCTTAGTAAACTTTGGGTTCGGAGAACGGAATATTCAGGAAGTTTCTAGAATAACTCGTAGAGTATAAACACGGCGCTTCTCACATCCAGGAGGCGAATCTTATTTCAGCCAGTAAAGTGAACGAAGCAAACTTTTTTGGATTGCGATAATTAGAAGATGCAAAAGAAAAATCGGTCATCTGGATCGATTGTGTAAATACTACGGGCATCAAGACAGTGGACCACCTGTTGCTTGGGACGAACAATTTTAAGAAGGAGGCAGTGTTACGCGCTACAAAGTGAATCAACCGACATCTGTTGCAAATAGAAACAACTTTAGGTTAGTGACATCCTAGTAAACTTTGGGTTCGGTGAACGGTATATTCAGGAACGTTCTAAGATAATTCGTAGATGGCACTTCTTACATACAGGAGGCAAGTCTAATTTCATACAGTGAAGTTAACGAAGTTCAGTACTAGCGATAACTAAGGAGTTGATTTGATAATTTTTTGTGAATTGTGAGAGTAAACAGTAAAGTTAAATAAAGAAAGAACTATTGAATTATATCTGAAATATTGTGTTTTAAATAACGAACTAAACTAACAATATATAGAAATTTAACTTTATATAAATATATACATGTAATTGTAACAATTTGGCGCACCCGGTAGGATCAAGAAAATTAATCAAGCGAACAAACATTTGAAAAACCTTGGTCCTCGTGCCTACATAAATCAGTGCATAGGAGCATCTTATATCGAATCTGACATCAGAAACACGACAAAAGGGCGTTTCTAACCCAGCCTACATCCGGAATAAGCTCGCAACTAGTAGTACGACTTCTCTTGATAAATTAATCGAAGAAAATTAAATACGGCTAAAGAAAGGCAAAATTTATATAGATAGTGTTAAAGCTATATTATGCTACATCCAAGACATTTGAAAAATGAAACTAGCGGGTCCTTCTCGCCTCTTGTCATTACCCATTAAGTAATTCCAGGCTATGTAGTTTTTATTAAAAATTAGCAGTGTAACATAAGTATACGTGATAAAACGGGGCAGATTTCAAATATTCAAGCAAATTACTTTGCTTGGGAAACAAATGTAGTTAAACTACTTATCCCCTGTTCTTCGCTCATCTTCTCTCCCCGTTTATTCGTGGAAACTCGAATACTTTGGCTTTCATGCCTAAACCTGACCGAAGATCTTAATGCTCCAATTTTAAGACGGCAAAAATTTGATAGACTAGCCCTCCAGGAAGCCCTTCAGGTAACCCAATAGTAGAGAAAAATTCACCCCAAAGCAGACCATCCATAAACTGGTATCGTGAGCATCGTTCAGGCAAACGTTTCAGAAGGCAGAGTTTGATTAAAGTCAAGAAACAATAGTTTGAACGAACTAATATCAGAAAAATCATTAACCACGCCTCACTCAGATAAAGACACACCTTTATTCTCTGAGGAATTTAGCCCCACATCCTCACAGAGTTGCAAGTATTTACAGGCTGTTGTAAACAAGCACAGCAGTGTCTAGGGAGGGGGAAAAGGCAGATTTAATGCCAATTTTCCCCACTACATTGAGAGCAAATGACCATCTAGCTCACTCACGACATTTGAAGAGGTTGAACAATTACTTTATCGTAATTACTTACCTCGTGAGATATACCAAGAGCTGATGAACAGATTACCTCCATCTCGACAATATCCGCACGAGTCCTTTAACTCCTTGACCACTACGCTAAAAGGCCTATTACTACAATATAACGAGGCAGCATACGGTGCTGAAAATTTCAATATGGTGAAACGGAAAATAGAAGTTTTTGCTATAGTTTCGGTTATGAGTGGTGCAACAACCCCGCATCTAAGTGTCTACCTACTTACATTAAATGAAGATTCAGCAGGCATTAGATATGGAAAAATTACAACAAGTACTCCTTTATATCCCACAACCCACTAATTATATTCATAATACCACCAGCTATTTCCCAATGGACAACTTTTTAAGGCATAAACCTACAAATTATGCTAAGGTTTATAGTCCCCTTATTCAAGAGAATCTTGCTCCATCCTCTTACACAATGAGATAGTAAAGCCCAACATAAAAACTGAGTTCAATATACCTCCTATACCAGAGCCAGCAAAGGTGCCGTCAGTGTCCTTTAATACTGATGGAAACTCAACAAATAATTGGCACTTCACTCATTCCATGTTGATGGAAACCCCTGTATCCCTATCTAGACCTTTCCACCATAAATAGGACCTGACTAACTTTTTCATTCTAACGACTCCTATATGAGAATCATGCAATAATTGCAAAAACTGATATTTTAGATCCTGTGGAATTACTAACCTACTTCCATAATAAAGACATCCATCTTCGAAACTAAAAATATCTTGTTTTTTTTATATAATATCTTAGTTAGAAATCATCTGTTTGCTTAATTTCATTTATTAACGGTTAAAATACCTAGAAACGCAAAAGTTCTTTTTTAATATTTTTTTTATATTTAAGCGACTGACATAGCCCTGACGACGTAGAACAAAAGTTAATTGTATATTCCGCTACCTCTGTTGATTCGGAAAGTGGTAATCTAGATAAAGCATCTGCCTGACTTACTTCAGAGTCGTTCTTGTACCTGATTTCGTAATTGTATATTGACAATTGTACTGTCCATCTTTGCAATCTGCCAATTTCTGGAAGGAGTTGATGATCAGTATAGATTACGGACTTCCGTCCATATAAATATTTATGGGATTCCTTGACCGCGAGTATTATCGCTTATGCTTCCCCGTGAGTTTGGGAGTAGTTTTTCTCTGCTTCACTCAAAGTACTAGAAGCGAATAGTACTGGTTTTTCCACACCATCAACTATATGAGCTTAAACAGCCCCCACACCATATGGACTGCCATCACATGTTATACAATTTCTTTAGGGTGATCAAAATGTTCCAAAAGTTTATTATTTACAAGGAGTTGTTTAGCTCTCTGGAACACTTTTTCTTTTTCCGGCCCCCAAATGAACTTCGAATATTTCTTTAATAATTGATATAATATTCTTAATTCTGAAGCTAAATTTGGAATAAATCGATTATAAAAATTCAGAATGCCAAAAAAACTGTTTAATTGGTTGACATTTTTGGGACTAGGTGCATCCAATATTGTCTTAATTTTCTTCTAGTTTGGCTGAATTCCTATTCCACTTATTAGATGCCCTAAATAGAAAACTTTATCTTCGAAAAAACTACATTTATCGAAATTTACTCAAATATTATGATTTTCTAATCTTCTTAGTACTTCTTCTAAGTTGATTTCACATTCTTTTTGGGTTATGCCACCAATCAATAAATCTTCTAAGTAACAGCCTACTCTCTTCATACCTTTGAGAATTTCATCCATGACGCTGGAACTCCGCAGGAGCCACTGCGACACCAAATGTTAACCTAGTATACATAAAAAACCCTTGTGTGTATTTACTGTTAATAAGTGTTGAGAGCTTTCACCCACTGCCAATTGCTGATAAGCTCCTGCTAAATCTAAAACACAAACTACTCTACAGCTTGCAAATTGCGCTAATAAATTCTCGTTTCGCGGTAAAGGATTCTCAAGTGACATATTAATTGTTACTTTACAGTTTATACATAATCGCAAATGACCATTTTTCTTTGCAACAATTACAACTCGCGATGCCCAATCGCTGTATTTTACTGGCACGAGTATACTTTGATTTACAAGTCTATCAATTTCAATCTCAACTTTTTCTCTTACCCCAAATGTTTATGGTTTACATAATATAGGGGGTAGCGCCCTATTTTAATCGTAAAGTAATCTCATAACCCTTAATTCGTTGAAAATACCTGAGGAATTTCTGACATATCACGTTGAAAATTATTGAGTTTGTTGACGTGTTGATCCGAAATTTCATTAATTTGAAAAAAATTCCTCCACTGTGGAAACAATCGATCTAACATGAACAGCCTAAGAGCGGTACAAACGGTTTACCTGACTTTAATATAATTAGCTCTAAAGAATGCACAATGTCTAATTTCTATAAGTCTCTTACCTCAACATAAGCTTTTCCCACAACATCAACTTCTTCACCAGTTATCACTTTCAATGTATTGCACGGTTGAATTTTTATCGTGTTGAACTTTTCCTTGAATAAGTTTAATTCTATAACGGATGAGCAAGCACTCTGTCAATCACCATCTTTCCCGGTAGTGTTACAGATTTTTCACTAAAATTAGAAAAATGATTTAAATAGCCTAATGATTGATTGCTTTAAAAATTACTTTCCTTTGGGTGTTTAACTAATTTTGCATTTCGCGACAGTATCTCTTAATGTGTCCTGGTTTTCCGCATCGACGATATGTGATTTCCCCTTTAGATGTACCTTCGTTGTGTGTAGCGTTTCTTCTTTTCGATTGACTTCTCTGCCGGTATTGTGATCTCTATTGTATGAAATGTTGTTTGTTGCCTTCGGCCGCAATATTCTCATCTGGATTTGAGTTAACCCCATGCATTTTGCAACTTCACAAGCCTTATCAAAATCGAGACCTGTATCATTTAATAATTTCTATTTCTATTGGATGCTTTTATTAAATAATCCGCACACTAACTTGTCTCTTAAAGCATCATTAAGAAATCTATCGAATTTGCATGTTTTCGACAAAGTTTTAATTTCTACTATATAATCAAAAATTTATTCGTGGGATTTCTGATTTCGTTTGTAAAATAGAAATCTCTCAGAAATTATATTAACACTTGGCGTAAAATAAAAATGGCCATGAGATCTTTGAATGTTTTTGTGTCTGGATTGTCGGGTGCCGTTAGAGATTTTAGGATTTTATACAATGTAATTAAATATGAAACTTTAATTGTGTCTTCTTTTACGTTGTTAATTAGTAACAATTGTTCTAATCTTTCTTTATAGTCGCCAAAGTCCTCACCTGGAGTGAAGTATTCAATTGTTCCTATGAAACTCATTGCACTTTTTTTTCACTTAACAATTGAGCGATTTAATAAATTTTTATCAGATTTTGTTTTGTTTTTCGAGTTCTATTTGCAATTTACACACTTTCGATTTTAACGCCAATTTCCTCGTCCCCAAGTATTGTGTAGGAAGCTAATAATAAAATAACAGACCTGTTCCTACCTGAACAAAAAAATAATTTCTCAACATTTCATACATAATTTCTTAATCACGTTCATGTTCACGTTCACTACAATTACCTTCCGATTTCTCAAATGCAAAAGAATTTGTCACTTTGCTTATTTTGTACATTTCTCCAATCAGGTCAAAATTTAATCAAACGTAAGTTCACTTACTCATGTTCTTGCATCATTCATAAAAATATTTCACGAAAATATTTCCGCATGCATTGCCCCAATCTGGGTCAATGATTGCAAGGTAAACATGATGAAGTGAACTTACGATAATAGCGAAATTTATCATGTAAGCGTAAAAATTGTATTTATGTTCTTGTATTAGCACAATAAAATCCAGTGTAAGTTTAGAATCAAAAAATCGAAGTTCTTTCTTTATTTCAATTTACTTACGCCAGCTTAGCAAGCACTTAAATTAAGTTTGAGTGTCTGTTACATGGTCCTTCGAGCCTCAAGAAGTAAACTAACGCCTATACAAAGTGAATATCTGTGCCCCCACCAGTGGTAAGCGCAAGTTCACAATCAAACATACATCCACCACCTACAACAGCAGTTTTCAAATTAAGTTTGAGTATTGCTGTACAATCATCGTCAGAAATATTCTTCAGATAACAATTCTAAAATTAAGTTTGAGTGATGTTATACAAATCATCATCCGAAATCCCCAGGAAAAGCAGCAGTTCTCAAATTGAGTTTGAGTATTGTTGTACAGTCATCACAGTCGCCATAAAACAATTTCACCAACCACCAGGTCAGCTTAACAAGTTCTTAAATTAAGTTTGAGTGTTTGTCACATGAGTTGAGTAGTTGTCATTACCACATCAGCCGGTTAAAAACAAGTTCAAACCATCGCCAACTGAAAACACTATTTGAAGCCACAAGCTCAAAGATGTCTCAAGAGCTTTTGAAAGAGCAAAAGCAATTGGCTAAATTGATTGATGATTTGTTAAGGAATATCGGAAAAGATGGTTCTTCTAGAAAAACTAGGAAATACATAGTTAAAAAGAGAGCAGAGCTGAACACACTTTGGGACAGCTTTACCTCACGGCATGAGCAATTAAAAGAGTTAATTCCTAAAGAGCATCTTTACTTCACTGAAGATCTATATGGAACAACGAAAAAGATAGCCGATGAAATTCTTAACTTGTTAGAAAGCTATGGAATAAATCCAACTCCAGTAACCACTACATCTACTAAACCAGCAGACACAGCAACCTTAACACATTCTGCGCTAGGGCAGGATACCAGACAACCTACATCTTCTGCAGCATCTTCCTCACCTCTTAGTACTGATACTCAGGAAAGCACAGGCTCTAATAAATTTGCTCAGAGCGACTTGTGGGATCCCACACGACACCAGATAAATACCAATCCATATTTGTCAGACAACAGGCAGAATAACTTTCCAAAACTACCACCAATTAAAATTCCAAGATTCAGTGGAAACTACAAGGAATAGAAATCTTTCAGCGATATATTCATGCAGGTTATAGACCACAACCCCTATCTAAGCGAAGTTGAGAAGATGCAATACCTTCTATACCATCTAGAAGGCGACGCAAGAAAAGTAATAAGTCATCTACAATTGAATAATAGCAACTATAAAACTGCCATCTAGTTAATCCAATCAAGGTTTAATAATAACAGGAAGATCATAACTGAATATATGAACAACATCATGGATGCAAAGAAGGTTGAATACAGATCTCAAGAAGATATTATAGCCCTCTATGACATAATAAGAGAATGCCTAGAAGCTTTAAAAAATCTAAACTGTCACACGGACGAATGGGGTCCTACGATTGTCTGCATTGCACTCAGAAAACTTGATGCAGAAAGTATAAGACTGTTTGAGGAGAGCCTTGCGAACCCAAGGGAGATGCCATCTACGCCTGAATTGTTAAATTTTTGAGATAAGCAAGTAGCAAACAAACAAAACCAGAAGCATTTACCTCCAACAAGAAAAAATCTTTCAATACCATGCTACAACGATCATGCATCTTCTGCAACAAAGAGCATAGCATTTACCAATGTGTAGAATTTAAAAAATGAGCGTGCATGATCGTCAATCATACATCGCAAAAAAGAATCTTTGTATCAACTGCATGGCTCACAACAAATCTGAGAAATGCAAAACAAGCAAATCGTGCTTTTATTGCAAAAAAAGACACCATACGCTACTTCATCAATACGATGGGAACTCAAGAAATCAATCCAGTTCTTACATGACTACTAATACAATTGTAGAAAGCATTCCAGAGGCCACGGTAAATAAAGGGGTTATTGTTCTCCACAACAAGCTCAAAATGCCAAATGTGCTATTACCAACTGCCATGGTAAGAGTTACAAACATATTCAATCAACCAGAGCTTTTTAGAGCATTAATTGACCCAGGCTCACAGGTATCGCTTATTACCGAAGAAGCAGTCCAGAATTTAAGATTGCAAAAGGAGCGCATATCAGCCACCATATTAGGGGTTGGCGAGACTAAATCTGGAAAGGCATGCAGTAAAGTGAAGATACGCATCCAGCTTCAGGACAAATTACACACATATCTTTGTGTAGAAGCACTTGTCTTGCCTAAACTCAATTCATTTCTTACCAACTCACCTGTATTATCAGTTGATATAGGAAAATATGGAAATATAACTTTGGCAGATCCCACATTCAACAGACCAGGGAAAATAGACCTACTACTAGGTGCAGATGTTTATGCCAGTATATTGTTAAAGGGGCTCAAACAAGAGCATCCGGCAGCTCAAAACACAAAGTTAGGTTGGATCCTATTTGGAACTATCCCCAGAAGTTACCAGAGAACCAACAAAGTTTCAAGCTTTCTCTCTCTAGCAGAAATGGACGAAAAAATCGAACAGTTTTGGGAGATAGAAAACAGCCTCATATCCAATGAAGCAACTGATTATTGCACAGAGCATTTTAAGACGACACACCAAAGAGATGAAGAAGGCAGGTATATTGTCCGCCTGCCATTTAGAGAAAATGTGGGAAACTTAGGAGAGTCAAGACACAAGGCCGTTGGTCGTCTCTTGCAAATAGAAAAGAAACTTCAGAAAGCCCCGGAGGACATGGCGGCTTACAATGCCTTCCTGAAGGAGTATCTCGCCTTAAATCACATGAGCCCCGCTGGAGCTTACACAGGTGAGAAGTCCAAAATATACTATCTACCTCATCATGCGGTATTTAAAAGAGACAGCACCACAACAAAATTGCAAGTAGTATTCGATGCTTCATCCAAAACGGATTCTGGATAGAGCCTTAATCACTTGCTGTATAAAGGACAAAAGGTTCAACAAGATCTAAACCAAATTCTCCTAAGATGCGGATATAGAGAAAATGTTTCGACAGATCAAGATCGCAGAAGACGAATGAAACTATCAACGAATACTATGGAGAAAGCTACCAACAGAACCCATTCAAGAATTCATCCTAAACACGCTCACTTATGGCACAGCCCCAGCCACATTTCTTGCAGTCCAAACACTAAAACAATTAGCCAAAGACGAAGGTGACCAGCTACCTTTGGCAAATAAGGTGCTCAATGAGGACTTTTACGTAGACGACATGCTGTCAGGAGCTGATACAAAAGCTGAAGCTCGGGTACTACAAAAACAAATAACCCCTTTATTAAATATGGGGGGATTTAATCTGCGTAAATGGACTTCAAATAATGAAGCACTATTAGACGACCTTCCCGAGAACATGATAGAGAAGGGAATATTAGAAATTGGAGAAGATGAAACAATCAAAGCTCTGGGAATACATTGGAATCCCAAACAAGACGAGTTTCACGAAAAATACTGTCAAGGGCTGCTACCATCTTTGATCCGCTAGGCTGGTTAGCACCAGTAACCGTTACAGCCAAGCTCATAATGCAGTCACTGTGGAAGGCAAGGACAGATTGGGACCAGCCTCCACCTGAAGAGATAACCAAACTCTGGACAAGCTTCGAGAGAGATCTGCTGGGCCAAAAAGCAATTAGAATCCCACGATCGGTTGGACATCGCACGAACCAACAAATTCAACTTCACGGATTCTGCGACGCCTCTGAGAAAGCATATACCGCAGTAGTGTATACACGCACGGTTGATGCTTTTGGTAAAATACATACTACATTGCTAATTGCAAAAACCAAAGTAGCACCATTAAAACAGAAGATCACTTTACCACGTTTAGAGCTCTGTGGTGCATTACTCCTTCCCCGGCTGCTCAAATCAACCATAGAGATTCTAGCGATAAAGTCACCTGAGATTATTGCTTGGTGCGATTCTGAGATAGCACTAGCTTGGATCGCTAGAAACCCAAACAACTGGCATTCATTTGTCGCGAACCGAGTGAGCGAAATTCAGAGCCTAGCTGACAAAAAAATATGGAGACACATAGCCTCTCCAGAAAATCCCGCCGATATAGCTTCCAGAGGAATAAGTCCGAAGAAAATCGCTTCGCACACGATCTGGTGGAGAGGTCCACTTTGGCCAGGAAAACCTGCTGAAGCTTGGCCATCAAACAAACTAAATATGGAGACAAGTGAAGAAGAAAAAAAAAACAGATCCAGGTCTTCAATACAGTTTTCTCAACAGAGAATATTTTTTCATGCTTATCTTATACCAAACAGTTAATAATTACTGCATATTGCCGACGATTCATCATGAACTGTCAAAGTTCCACGCTCACAGAGAATGTTGCACCATCTGTCACACAACGAGCTGAAGGAATCAGAGAAGTGTATAGTAAGGATGACACAGTTGGAAGCATTCTTTGAGGAAGTCCAATAATCGGAAAGAAAAAATCCGTTGAAGAAAACCAGTAGATTACTTTCGTTACGTCCATTTCTAGACGAAGATGGCATTCTACGAGTCGGGGGAAGATTTGAAAACTCTGAGCTATCTATGAATGCAAAACATCAGATGCTACTACCACCAAAACATCATATCACCAGTCTCATTGTAGATCATTCTCACCATCAAACGCAACACGGAGGAACGCAACTCACATTAAATTTCTTAGGGCACGATTCTGGATAATCGATGCCAAAAGAGTAGTACAAGGAAGAATCCACAAATGGATCAAGTGTATCAGACACCGCCAAGAAAGCACACAGCAAGTAATGGGCAATCTACCAGCTGTTCGCATAACCCCATCACCACCGTTTTCTCACTGCGGAATAGATTATGCCGGCCCATTCATAACCAAGATGTCCAAAGGAAGAGGCACAAAAACAAACAAGGGATACAAAGGCACTTTTCGTCTGTATGGTAACAAAGGCCATTCACTTGGAATTAGTAAGCGATTTAACCACAGACGCATTCCTCGCTGCCTATAGAAGATTTGTCGCGCGGCGGGGAAATTGCAAGCAAATATTTAGCGGCAATGGAACGAATTTTGTGGTGCTAAAAACAGGCTAGATAAAGACCTGCAACTTGTAATTTCCAGCTCCCCCCAACGAGCAGCAGAGATTACAGCCAATGATAGGACAGAGTGGAAGTTTATACCCCCAGCCAGCCCACATTTTGGAGGTCTGTGGGAGGCTGGCGTTAAGTCCGTTAAGGCACACCTCAAACGAGTGCTGGGAGACATCTTGCTAACATATGAGGAATTTACCACTGTGCTACATCAAGTGGAGGCTTGCTTGAATTCAAGGCCAATCGGACAAAATTCAAGCGATCCCACAGATCTAGAACCATTAACTCCAGGTCATTTCTTGATTGGAAGGCCTCTGCTAGCACCGCCTGAACCAGATATTCAGTGTAAAGAAATCCACCAAAGATGGAAGCTTGTTACAAAATTATACCAGGACATTTGGAAGAGATGGTCACAAGAATATCTGGCACTACTACAACAAAGAAGCAAATGGAGAACAGACAAAAAGAACCCAGTTCTCGGCGAGTTAGTTCTAGTAAAGGAAGACATCTTGCCCCCACAAAAGTGGCCGTTAGGACGAATCGTAACAGCTTCATACTGGCGAAGATGGAATAGTGCGAGTAGTTTCTGTGCAATATAGAAACATTATCAAGAAACGGCCACTTATCAAACTGTGCCAGTTGCCTATGAATATACATAAATCTGACCATGAAGATGCCGGCCTCAGGACTTTTACAGCACTGACCACTCTCAAGAAATTCACAAAAAGGGGGTTACCTGACATTTCAGCTGAACCTGAGCTATGGTCGAAACCAGAGCACTTCGATACGATTTCCACCAGTAAAGATGGAAAGGGGCCTGAACCGACTACAGCTCGACATAGCAAAAGAATGAAAATCGCACCATGTACATGGGCCTCCAGACTGTTACATTCCACCTTGCTGATACTTTATTGGTTGACTGTAGCATTCGCACAAGACTACGAGATCATACAGCCCAAAACCGGCCTCCACATAGAGAATTTAGGCAGAGCCAAAATAAAACGAGGAAATCTGCGATTGCAGGTGTCACTTCCAATGGTTGATATTTTTTATGACGAAAAAAATATCAACTCCACTTGGGAACAAATACAGGAAATGTGTGACAAGACTGAGAAGCTCACTGAAATCACGCGCTGCTCGCAACTATTCAGGCACTTATCCACAAGGAGGAAGAACCTTTTAAGATCAATAGATGAAATCCGATTTACAGAACCAAGGAACAGAAGTAGAAGAGGTCTTCTTGGTAGGCTACTCACCAGTATATTTGGCGTCAATGAGGAGGTTTATGCAAATATTGACGCATTAGAACACAATCAACAAAATCTCTTACTTTCAACAAATCAACAAATGCTGCTCCTCAACCCGAAGGTTAATCAGTCCAATTTTATCATACTAGATAAATTGAAGCATATTGATGCCAGATTGGCTCAAGCCATTTCTTCAATTAACGAAATGGCTACATGGTACTCAGCAGCAGATCACAATAGGCTTAGCATTGAAGTGATAGCCGCATACCTAAGTGCAGAAGATTACTACGACGAGCTCCAGGAGAAGTATGCTTACTGGTTAAATGCCATACACAATCACGGTTATCTCTTGAATTTCATTTCTTTAACACGAAATCCAAACTGTTATTCAAATGTAGCCCAGAAAATTGGTTCCAACTTCATTATCTTACCAACACCACAGGAACGACTAGACGTGGTTAATCAGAATGGCACAATAATATTGTATGGATACTTAAATATTGTTGAACCAAACATGTACGATTTGATACATATAATACCAACTCCACACTTAATCAAAGGCAACGAATTCGCAGTGGCCGACATAAAATCTTCCACCTTGCTGTTGATTATACCCATCAAACATATTTCAATCTAGACGAAAGACCATATGTGAGATGCGTCAGTTCAAGCTGACTGGTACAGTTTGGAAGGCCTTGGTGACGAGAAACACTTGGTTATACATGACTAATGAAACCAAAGACGCCTCCATATTCTGCAAGGGAGCTAGAAAGGAATTACTTCTAAATACCACAGGAATTATACACTCTGCTGATTACTGTTATCTGAAAACAAGAGAGATAACCTTAAAAACCAAATTGGATCAAACAATAGAGGTCATCTCCAGACATATAAGGGAAGTTCCCCCACGATTAAACATTTCCAACTTTAATAAATCACCAGCATTGCTGCAACCAGGAGTTTTTATTCAACCAGACGAGCAAATCTTACAATATATGGAGGAGCCCAAGATAGATCCAGCTATCCTAAACAACACGCTGATACTCTACTCAACCACATCAATATCATCTGCCTTCATTCCTTTCCTGGTCATCCTCATCTGGAGGTACTGGTTCACCCTCAAAAGGACCTTTCAATTTTGTTATACTGGATGTTCCAAGCGACAAGCAAAACCCAAGGAAGGAAGACAACCATCACCACAAACTTCAATAGAACAGCGATTCAATCGTGTATTGGAATCTGGCGGCTCCCAGCATGTTCCTACCTGAACAAAAAAATAATTTCTCAACATTTCATACATAATTTCTTAATCACGTTCATGTTCACGTTCACTACAATTACCTTCCGATTTCTCAAATGCAAAAGAATTTGTCACTTTGCTTATTTTGTACATTTCTCCAATCAGGTCAAAATTTAATCAAACGTAAGTTCACTTACTCATGTTCTTGCATCATTCATAAAAATATTTCACGAAAATATTTCCGCATGCTTTGCCCCAATCTGGGTCAATGATTGCAAGGTAAACATGATGAAGTGAACTTACGATAATAGCGAAATTTATCAGGTAAGCGTAAAAATTGTATTTAAGTTCTTGTATTAGCACAATAAAATCCAGTGTAATTTTAGAATCAAAAAATCGAAGTTCTTTCTTTTTTTCATTTACTTACGCCCGCTTAGCAAGCACTTAAATTAAGTTTGAGTGTCTGTTACAAGACCCGTTACTTGCTAATTGTTTATTGCGAGTCATCTCTACTTATCATCTAATATATCGAACTCGGAGGCTGAGACTGGAATGACTTGTACCATCATGCTGATATGCCAGATCTTCTCTGGTTAGACAACAATTCGTGTGTATTTCAGTGTGTATGGCATTAGCTATTTTAACACATATCAGTACATACATATTTGCATACCTACATTGCATAGCACGAGAAATGATTCATTGCATTTATGCACATACTTGCAGTACATTATAATTTCTGATAACTAAAGAATGGCACGTACATACATATCATTACTGACCTACAGCAATTATTTACGCATGTAAAACAAGTGGAAAACGATAACAAGGTAATACCCCTGCGCGCAAGAAATCTCACATGGTTAATATGACGAACTTGCGCCAGAGGTAGAACATATGTATATATGCAGGTGATCAAATTGATGGTTCACGATGAATGACTTAATAATATAATGACGTAATAATGGCCAGCTGCAGTCATTTGGCAAAATTGATATTATGTATGTATGTATAGAAACGATGAATGCCATGATAAAATTATAACAAGCTACAAACGCTTGACGAAATTGATATTTACGTATTAAATACGATGACTGACTTAATGGCCAGCTGCAGGTATTAAGCAAAGTATGATTTATGTATATATGTATAACGAGCGCTGCGAAGTATAGTATAATAACGAGCGCTGCGAAGCTGTTCAGCTACTCCAATACACAACACTAGGAGCAAAGCTACATTACCTACTCCACTACATCACACACCTTAGGAGCAAAGCTAAATTAGCTACTCCACTCACTAAACACAGGAGCAAAGCTACATAAGCTGCTCCGAATAACCACGTTGGGAGCAAAGCTATTTAGCTACTCCGATCAATCAAAGTTGCTATAACCAACGTGCCGTTACGAAGAAGATCAACAAGTAAGATTTCACAGTCAGATCAAGAAATAAGGTACTTGTATGTGAGTACTTATCTACAGTTTGATAGAAAGTACTTCAGAAACTCAAATTTAGTTTCCTCACAAGAAATCTAACAGCCACAGACCGCTTGTGGAGTATATAAGAGCTATGGTTTCCGAAAATCCAAAGGCTTGTGATCGATTCTGAGAACCCGCGGGTTTTGTATATAATTGTAGCCCACATGGTGGCACTAAGCTCACTCCAATGGACTGTCTGTTTGTATTTACAGCGGATGTACCCTCAAATCTAAGAAGAGAGCCAAGCCAATTTACAACCACGAAGGTTACTACCACATTCTCAGGTACAAATTTCAGAAAACCTACGCTGTCGCCCTGGAAAATTTGTTTAACGCTAAGGAAAAGCCAAAACTGCACGACCAGTAACTCTCCAACCATGAGATAAAGTGTTGTTAAAAAATCAAGCAACAAAAGATTATCTAGATATGGTTAGAACCATATCTCGTGGTAAAAGCTTTCACTCCTGTTAATACTATTACTCAAATCGGCAAACTAAGGGTAACGGTACATAACAACAAGTTAAAACCATTCCATGAATAACAGTTAGCCTTTAAAGAGAGAGAAGAGAATAAAATTTCCAGCAATAGATATTCAGCAAAAAAAAAAGAGAAAAGAGGAAGAGGAAACAACAACGTTTTTTTTAAATTTTCTTTATTGACCCATAAAGAAAAATAATATTAATAATTAATAACTAAATCCATTTTTGTGAGGTCTCAGGTAAAGCCTTGTCCACTGGATGCAAGGATAGGTTGCCAACATTCCTTTCTGGGCGGGTAACCGCAGAGCATTGGCCATCAACTTATGGAAAGTTTCATTGATTTCACTAGCCATGTATCCAGAAAATCCTCATCCCATAAATTCTAATTTAACTGAGACAATTTAGAACTTAATCCAAAACGTTAACAACACCACAAAAAAATATATAATTATGATAAGAGCAGCCAATCATATTCTGAAGAAAATTCATACCCTTTATATCAGCTAGAGAGCAAATAAGGACACTGGAAAAACAGAGAAAAGAGTGAAATGAGGCACAAATTGTTCAAATAAGCTTCCTATCTCTGAGTTCCATAGTAATTTTATTACTCAGCATAATCGGAATACTGGAACTAAGTAAAACTATAAAAAACAAGAAAAAGAAAAGCATAGTTGATTCACCCAAAGTAGTAATCGTCAGTAGTCCAAAACCTCAGTTAGATGCAGAGGCGCATCCACAAGAAAAAGCCGAAATTGCGGATGACCGAAATCCCGGTCAAATCTCGTTCTTATACTTCCACCCAGGAAAAGATATCGAAAAACAAAGTCAAGCAAATTTCCCAAAAATTCCAATCAGAGATCTCCAAATCTCACAAGGCCAGAATAACACCCGTAACCAATGCGCCAGAAGCGGCGGCAACAAACAAAGTACGCACGGCCTCTCAGACCGTTCGTTCGGAATCAAAAGATTCAATTAAAACCACAATATATCCCCGCCCCAACGGGTAGATAGGAGACAAAAATTTGCCAATACCGCCACCACTCCTACCATCTTTAAACCATGCTGAACTAGATTCTTGTAAACGCTTCCGCCATTTGCAAGTAGTTTAATTACTTTTCAATATAAATTTCTAGATAACCAGAAATAATAACAAATATCTGCCTTGTTTAAGATATAAATATTAACAAAAATATATATATATATATGTATACACACATATATAAATTAAGGTAAACAGATAAACTGTGACAAAAAGAAATAATACGTATATACCCATATATCATAAATGCATAGGAAGAAAAAAATACGTATACACATATATATTATGAATGCATTGAAAATTAAATTTGTAAAGAAAAAAATATTGTTACCGCTAAAAAGCGACACGAGACGACATCGGTTGGAAATGGAAACAACTTTAGGTGAGTGACATCTTATTTAACTTTGGGTTCGGAAAAGAAGGTTCTAGGATAACTTGGAGAGTATAAATACGGCGCCTCTCACATCCAGAAGGCGAGCTTTATTTCAGCCAGTGAAATGTACGAAATAAACTCTTTGGATTGCGATAATTAGAAGTACAGTACTAGCGATAACTAAAGAGTTGATTTGATAATTATTTGGGAATATATGACAGTAAACAGTAAAGTTAAATGTGGAAAGAACTTTTGACTTATATCCAAAAATATTGTGTTTTAAATAACGAACTTAGGTCTCGCTCGTAACAACAGTTGTCAGAAGTAAAATCAAATCGCGAAATAAGGTGGTGGCGTTTGACTCTGAAATTCAATAAGTGATTAATTTGGTGAAATCGTGTGAAACTTTCCTTTTTTAACCGAAAATTCAGAAAGATAATTTTATATTAGATTAATTCGCATACAGGAATTGAAAGTGGAGTTGGGGAACTGGTCATTTCAAACGACAGGGCTAAGAATGTTTTGGTCGAGCGACTTGGACAAGCTTTGATAGTAGAAGACAAGATTCTGACACAATATTTTTCGAAGAAGAACCAGAAGTTGAAGAAGATCCTGCGATGAACATAGAACAGCGTTTGGGTACTTTAATGACCAAAATGAAGTCTTCAACCCTACAGGTGAAGAATGCTCTTGAGGAACAATAGAATTCTCTGGAATCCCCTTTAGATGAGCAGGTGAAAGCTAATGAAGATTAAAAGAATTCACTGCAAACCATGTTAGAAGAGAAAAATAATTCTATAGAAGCCCGTTTGGATGAGCAGAAGAAAGTTAACTGAAAAATCCGGTGTAGGCAGAATGAAACTTCCAATGTTTGATGAACAAAATTCGTGTCATATTTTCAAGAGACTATTCGAGGCAGCTTCCGAAGTAAATGGATGGAATTACGCAGACAAAGCTACAGCTTTGGTATTAGCACTTCGTGGTACCGCGTCATAGCTGCTACAAACTATATCGATAGACAGGCACCGTGATTACACTTCATTAGTACAGACGATAGAATAACGTGATGGAGATGAACATATGCAGCAAGTATATCGCTTGCAGCTAAGCAACAGGATTAAGAAGCATGGCGAATCACTACAACAACTGCAGCTGATGTGGAGAGATAAGCTTAGAAGTCAACAGCAGAAGCGTAAGCCTATGTATTAGCATACGAATCTGCTAGACAAACTTCTCGGAGTGCAGAACGAGTGAGAGAAATTTCGGTGGAGGAATGTACTTGCAACAGAATGCAGTCACTAGAGAGCACTCCGTCACGTGGTATTCTTCGATGCTGGAATTGACTGTAATAGACCCGTACACCTCAAAGGGACTGCAGAAAACGCCGACAAATGGAATCACGAGAAGAGAGGAAGAGAAAAGTATGCGAAAAATGTGGAGCCGGGGAGCAAACTATTCGTGGAGAGAGTAGAAATCAAACAGCGACTAGTCGCATAAACTCTTCTGATGTTCAGTCGGAAAACGTGTAAAAACCAACTTTGGGGGTCAGAAGTTGGTTAATAGAGTCGGCAGCACAGAAGTCGTCCTTCAAGTAGCCCAGTTGCATGTATGGACGTGTAGGGAAAAATGACTGCGCAATCACTATCGACACTAGGGATTCGAGATCAATTATTAGGTCAGATCTTGTGAAAAACAAGTGGCTTCAGAACACCACCAAATATTTACTAAGAAGAGCAAATAGAGCAGCAACACAAGTTTTTGGAGAAATAACTTTTGATGTTCAACTAGGCGAACTCCTATTTGCTCACACTGTCCTGGGGTCAAACATCACGGATAAATGCATTCTTGCAATAGATTTCATGACCACATATAAAATAAATCTGATCATCGGATAACGGATCCTAAAATATGGCAAACATTGAAATTCCGATGAGACTAGTAGTAGGAACAGATTATCCTTCGAAAATAAGGACGATGGTCTGTGAAAATATTACTCCCTCCGCATGCTCCGAGACGTTAGTATGGACAGAGCTTACTGATAACATTGGGACCTGCCAATTCTATCTGGTGGAACCTAACCCTACAAATGTTAGATCGAACATCATCGTTCATCGTTGGTAAGACTTTAGTGAAGGCAGAAGGCGCAACATTAATTCCAGTCAGAGTGCTCAACACATCCGAAAATGAGGTACAACTAAAAGAAGCTGTTATAATTGGAAATTGTGAACCCGTTTATCAGATTGTTAATTTGGATGATGGTAGTAATATTAAGGAGGCAATACCGATACCAGGTACTACTCAACAGGTTCAGAAACTTCTTTCATCTATTGCCTTAAGTGCACAGCAATACAACGATGCCAAAGAGGTGATCGATGAACTTTCGGAATTATTTGCAATGAATGATGATGATGTCGGTAAAACAAATCTTGTCCAGCATCGGATCAATATAGGAGATTCTAGGTCCGTTTGGCAAACACCACGAAGACTACCATTAGCCAAACATCCAGAAGTTGCAGATATGATAAATTCCATGATGAAACAAGGCATAATTGAGGAATCTAACTGCCCTTGGACACCACGAGTTGTTTTGGTCAGGAATAAGGATAGCAGTACCTAATTGTGTGTTGACTACCGCCAGCTAAATAATGTATCGAGAAAGGATAGCTATCCGTTACAAAGGATGGATGATACATCGGACACCTTTTCCCGGAGCGGAATGGTTTTCCCCTTTGGATTTGAAGGACCCCAGGACCGAGATAAAACTACTTTCTCAGTTGGAAATAGCCTGTGGCAATTCAAAGTTATACTATTTGGATTACGTAATACTCCAGCCACATTCAAACGATTCATGAAATGTGTTTAACGAGGATTAACCTGGAAAATATGCATCGTCTACTTGGATGACATAATTTGAAAATACAAACCACTTACGGGACGTACTTCAAAGACTGAGATATGCGAAACTGAAACTCAGTGCGTATAGATGTGCTCTGTAAAAAATGAGGTAGAATACTTGTGGCACATAGTTTCATCACAAGGAGTAAGAACTGATCCAGTGAAGCCCGCACCTGTCAAAAATTGGCCAGTTCCAAAGGACAAACTTCAATTAAGGAGTTTTCTTGGTCTAGCTACCTACTACAGGCGATTAGTAAAGGTTCTGCAGATATTGCTAGGAGATTACTTCAACTTACAGAAAACGGAAACCCGTTCATATGGTCAGATAAATGTAACGAGAGTTTTGCAAGTTTGCACCAACACTTCTGTGGAAGTCCAGTGTTTCACTATCCAAAGCTGGGAAAAAAATTTATGTTAGACACGGATGCCAGCAATGTAGATACCGGTGCAGTGCTTTCACAGGAAGAAGACGGTCAAGAAGTGCCAGTAGCCTATTTTAGCAAAGCACGTTCAAAATTAGAGAGAAATTATTGTGCTACAAGTAACAAAAGCTACTTGCAATTGTAAACTCAACCAAGCATTTTCATAAATATCTCTACGGGCAGAAATTCATCCTTCGTACCGACCATGCAGCGCTTAAATGGCTTCTGCAGTTTAAGAACCCTGAGGGGCAAGTGGCGAGATAGATAGAGCAACTCCAAGCTTATGACTTTGAAATCCGACATCGACCTGGACGTATCCATGGAAATGGGGACGCCCTTTCACTACGTCTATGCAAATTTGAATGCAGACATTGCGCTCGGGTGGAAGAAAAAGAAACAAAAGCAACTATGCAGCTGATAACGGTGGAACCATCGGCACGCTGGGACCACGAGAGCTTGCGAATACCACAATGAGAAAATCTAGCCATATCACCTATTCTTGCTTGAAAAGAAGACATGGAAGACCACAATGGAAAGATATTTCGGAGAGAAGTGAGAAGCTATAGGGCTACTGGGCTCAATCGAACTCTCTTCATATTGAGTGTGATATATTAAAGCGCAAGTGGGAATAAACTAACGGCGAGTCAATCCGAATGCAAATAGTCGTCCCAGCACCCCAGGTCAAAGATGTTCTAGAAGAAACGCACAGTGGATCATCTGGAGGACGTTTAGGGGTGAATAAGATAATGTCCAAACTACGTGAAAGGTTTTATTGGTTACATATGCGAGAGGATGTTGAGGAGTGGGGCCGAAGATGCACTACTTTCGCTTCTTGCAAAGGACCACCACACAGAAGCAGAGGAGAAATGCGTAAGTATAAAGTAGGAGCCCAATTTGAAAGGATAGGCATAGGCATCGCTGGACCTTTTCCACAAACAGATAACGGTAACCGGATTTATAAAATGCTGGGAATAAGAAAACCCAAAACAACTCCTATGCATCTAGAATCTGATGGAATCGTAGAGCGCATCAACAGAACATTGGTCGAGAATCTAAAGAACGTAGTCGACTATCATCAATGCGACTGGGGTAGACCATATTGCCGTGTTCCTAACGGCTTATAGATCTGCTGTTCAAAACACGTCCGGACAAACTCCAGCTAATATTGTATTCGGAAGTGAGATGCGTTTACCAAGCGACCTCAAGTTTGGTATATAGCTGCACCCGTAAACGAGAGCAAAATTAGCAGTAAATACCGATCGGATGAAGACCCGCTATGACTTACGAGCTAATTCAACCGGTTTTAAAGAAGGGCATCTTTTTTAGCTATACAACCCTAAACGACGTAAGGGACGTTCTCCAATTCCGTTTTCAGTTATAACTAGAATTAATGACGTAGTATACAGGATTCAGCGTTGTACGTTAACGATGATGGGGCTAGCTTTTTTTCGATAGTGGTGTGTTCACATACGATTTCACAAAATTAATCACTCTTTGAAATTCTAAGTCAAATGCCACCACTTGATTTCGCAATTTTATTTTACGTCTGATACCAGTTGTTTCGAGCATGGCCTTAGTTCGTTATTTAAAACACAATATTTCGGATATAATTCAAAAGTTCTTTCTTTATTTAACTTTATTGTTTACTCTCACAAATTCAAAAACAACTATCAAATCAACTTTTTATAGTTATTGCTAGTACTGTACTTCTGTACTTCTAATCATCGCAATCCAAATAGTTTACTTCGTTCACTTCACCGCATGAAAAAAGACTCGCATCCTGGATGTGAGTTGCGCCGTATTTATACTCTACAAATTATCCTAGAATCTTCCGGAATATTCCGTTCTCCGAACCCAAAGTTTACTAAGACCTTAACCTAAAGTAGTTTCCATTTCGAATATATGTCGCTTATACCACGTTGTGGCGCGTACCACTGCGCCCTTCTTAACATTGTGCGTCCCGAACAACAGGTTGTCCACGGTCTTGATGGTCGCAGTATTGACTCTCAAACGATCCAGAAGAACGATCTTTCTTTTGCATCTTGTACCGCGCTGAACCTTGTGTACCATGTTATTACATATAGTTTCAACTGCAGACGGTACCTCCCAGTATTGTAGTAATTTTGGAGAACATCTCGTGGCCGCGTGAACATCACCTAATCGTTGTCTGAGCTTCCTTACGTAGTCTTCTGGTAACTTTTGTTCGCTTCTATCAAACCTGAGGTCCCCAGGTAAGCGTATTTCCGTTCCGAACATGTTCTTATCTGGGCTATGTCCGGTCGTATTGTAAACAGCTGATATATAAGCCATTAGAAAACTAGGAATATGTCAATCACAATTGCGCAGATTATAGTTGACGGAATACCTTCCTGAGATGTTCGATTAATGTTCTGTTGAAGCACTCTTCCATGCTTTTATTTTCCTTCGTCTCTTATCATCTTCATCATCATTGTCTTTGATTCCCTTGTCCTCAATTTCCTTGCCTTTTTATCACCGTTGTCCTCCTTGTCATCGGCAGAATCTTTGCCTTTACATTTTCTAATCTTCATTATACCATTACCATCGTCATTATCAGCATCCTTAGACCCTTTACTCTTCGTCTATTTCTTTCTTTCATTGTCCTCGTGTTTGGATTTCTTTCTTTTCTCCTTTTTACTGTTTTCATCGTAGTCATCATCGTCTTTGGATTTCTTTCCTTTCTCTGTCGATTCTCCTCATAGTCTCTTTATTCTTCCATCCATCCATAATGTTTCCATTTTGGAATGTATGGACGTTGTAAAAAGGATTCCGCATTTCCATGGATACGTCTTTTGCAATTTGGGATTCCAAAGTCATAAGGTTGCAGTCTAGTCTCCCCACAAATAGCTTGCTCTGTAGCTCGCCATCTTCTTCTGCTGCGAGTTTGCTGTCCAGCTCGATATCTTTGTCCTTCTTCTGGCGCTTCCGTCCGTCGGCATTTTCTGCAGTCCCTTTGGAAGTTTCCCGGTCTATTACAATTCCAGCTTCGAAGAATACCGCGTAACAGAGTGCTCTCTAATGATTGCATTCTGTTGCAAGTACAATCCTCCACCGAAATTTCTCTCACTCGTACTGCACTCAATCTAATGAACTTTTAAGAAAATTGTTCTGTTCATCCAAACAGGTTTCTAGACAATTCTGCAAAGAACTCCTTTGTTTATGTAGACATGCTTGCAGAGAATTCTTTTGATCCTCATTAGCTTCCTTCTGCTCATCCAAAATGCTTGCAGTGAATTCTTTTGATCCTCATTAGAATTCTTCTGCTTATCCAATCGGGCTTCCAGAGAACTCTTTTGTTACTCATTAGCATCCTTTTGTTGCTCCAAGAAAGATTGCTCTTGTTCCTCAAGAGCACTCTATGGTTCCGCAAAGAGGGATTGCTTTTGTTCCTCAAGAGCAGTGTTCATCTATAGTGCTGAAAGCTCCATTTTGGTCATTAAGGTACCCAAAAGCTCTTATATGTTTATCGCAGGCTCTTCTTCAGCTTCAGCTTCTTCTTCAAAACAGGATTCTTTTCTTCCTCTATCAAGGCTTGTCTAAGTCGCTCGACTAGAACATTCTGTAGACCTGTTGTTTGCAATGAACGCTTCCCCAACTTCGCTTACAATTCCTGTATGCGAAGCTCCTCTAGTTTGCGTCCCATTCTGGCGTCTTTTGGAATTCACTCACACTTTAATATAAAATTATCTTTCGTAATTTTCACAAACGATTTCACAAAATGAATTACCCTTTGAATTTCCTAGTCAAATGCCACCCCTATTTCGCGAATTTATTTTACTTCTGACACCAGTTGTTACGAGCGTGGCCTTAGTTCATTATTTAAAACACAATATTTCGGACATAATTCAAGAGTTCTTTCTTTATTTAACTTTACTGTTTACTCTCACAAATTCACAAAGAATTATCAAATCAACTCTTTATAGTTATTGTTAGTACTGTACTTCTAATTATCGCAATCCAAATAGTTTTATTTGTTCACTTCACCGTCAGAAATAAGACTCGCGTCCTGGATGTGAGTAGTGCCCTATTTGTGCTCTACAAATTATCCTCGATCCTTGCTGAATATACCATTCTCCGAACCCAACGTTTACTAAGATGTCACTAACCTCATGTTGTTTCCGTTTCCAATAGATGTAGAATATATCACTTTGCGGCGTGTAACACTATGTATACACCTTGAACTGCATGTTGGTAGGTATCATGCCATGTGAACATATGCGCTAAATTGCATTTTGTTTCAATATGGATATGCATTTTTAAATGCATTAAGAAATTAAGATAGGTATTTAAATTAAAATGAATTTTGCTTTTTAGGGTCAAATCTGTACCACACGCTTGCGATTCAGGTCAATAGGTCACAACATCAGTAATATCTGTAATACATGTTACATTTATTTCATGAATTCCTATTTCAGTACCTGTCAAAAGTTACTATAATGTTTTTATACCCTAGATGAAATCTAAAGGGTATACTAAGTTTGTAAGTCCGTTTCTAATACGTCGAAGTAATGATGGTAGAGCGAAATGGACACCCACGCATAATACTAAAAGTTATTTTGATTTTTGCATGTCCATCCGTCTGTTCGTCCGTCTGACCGTCTTTGCGCACGATAACTCGAGAACGCGTTCACTTAGAAATCTGATATTTTGAACAGGGACCATAAAAAATAAAAGTAAATTTAAGTTCGAAAATGAGACAAATGGGGCAACTCCTTCGTGGGGTTGCCATACAAAAATTTCGTTTTCCACTATATATTTGTATACTGCCTGAGAACACGTCGACATAGAGAGCTGAAATTTGGTATATGCTGCTTCTATATAAGTATTAAATAAAATTTCAAAAATGGACTAAATCGGGCAACCTATTCTTGCTGTTGCCATATAAAAATTTTGGTTTTTTACATATAGCGTGAAAGCGATCAGTCCTAAATATTTTTATTGCACTAAAAGCTTCTTCAGAATACGAAATCCTATAAAACTGGTTACAATCATTTTTTCTGTCCAACGAACCGTTCTATACGAAAAGCCACTTCAAAAATCAAACTTGCATAGATCGGTGACCATACGAATTGGTCTTAGACCAATTCTAAATTTTTTACTTGTTATCTGTAATACATGTTACATCTATTTCATGTATTCCTATTTCAGTATCTGTCACAAGTGATAATAACTGTTTAATCTGTAATACATATGATATTTATTTTTATTCCTACTTCAGTACCTGTCAAAAGTTATTTCATCTATTTTCTGTTCCGAGGTTAGAAGTATTCACTCTCTTATCTAAATTTATGGCTGTCAAAGTATTTTTCTAATTCTGCTTTACGGGTAGGGGTATTCATTCTCTCTTATCTAAATTGATGGCTGTCAAAGTATTACTTTCAATTCCTTAATTTACAAATGGACCATATTCGTGTTCCTATTTATCGAATACAATTATAATAATTCTCTAATTCGGCAGTTGAAAACATCCATTGTTCTATATAGGAAGTGTCAAATGGTTCATTTTCAACGCTTAAATTATTCTCAATACTTGTCAATGTGAATTTCATTTATTATTACTTTTAGGTTAGCAATATCCATTTTTCTAGCGGAGAGATGTCGAAATCGTTTATTTTAAGGCTATTGACACATTATTGTGAGCAATATTAATTTCTTAATAGAAAGATGTCAAAATAGTTTATTTCAAAATTATTATTATTATGGCGTTATCAGTTATTCTTTACTTTGGGATGAGCAGTATTCATTTTCTAGTGGAGACATATCAAAATAGTTCATTTAAAAGTAATTGACACCTTTGGGTGATCAATACTAATTTCCAAATCGAGAGATGTCAAAATAGTTTATTTAAATATTATTGGCATTCTCTGTCCAAGCACAAGGCCAGCAAAATGCTTCGCCCTCAAACTACTTCGTCGGGCTTCACCCTTTCTAACATCGGCCTCTAAATTGAACTAGATTTGAAGAGTTGTAGTGGAAGGTTTAAATGGGGATTGAACTGAGAGGGAACATTTTGACAATTCGAAATATCAGGTTCGGGTTTTGTTTTTGCTACTGATGCTGCTTTGCGTTTCGATTTTGTGTCACCTGACGCCGTTTAACCTTCGCTTTTGAAATAAATCGTTTGAGACAGTTTGACTTTTATCGGGTCTTCCTTAATGAAGCAAGGTGAGTCTTTTTTACCCCCCAACTCTGTCGAACAGGTGGCCTTTGGTGTGACTGTTGCATTAGAAAAAGTAAATGAAGGATGAACAGGAAAGTAAAATCCTTCTAACGAAGGCTAACCCAAAGGGGGAAGTGGGAAAATCAACCGCTCATTTAGGGCAAAGGCAGTTTAAACAAAGATCGTGTCCTTATATATTTTTATCAGGCACCACGTATTATGGAAATAGCGAAGGGAGATAGGGTAGTAAAACCTTTCTAATGAAGGCTAACCCTGAATCGGTTAGTGGGAAATCGTCTTCTCATTTATGGTAGAGAAAGGTTAAACAATGATCGTGTCCTTATAAATTTTCATCAGCGACTACGTGTCATGGAAATAATGAATAGAGATAGAGTGAGTTTATCAATCGGGTTTGCTACCGTAGTCTCCTACTCTTAGGGTAACGTATGGGTTGGATTTGGCGCCTTTTTAAGCAAAACGGTACATCTCCCACCATTGACACGGCATTAGGAAAGTTGGGCGATAAGCTATTGTTGGCAAGTGAAGCTTGCAAGCTGCTTTTTTAGGGCTACCAGGCGGTATATTAGTAGTTATATGGACCGGTCATTTCTTTCGCTGTATGGGGCCAGTCGATCCACATGGACCGTTCGCATCTTTTCGCCGTGACGCTTTCATCCTGAGCACCACTTCGGCTACCGCCTCGGTGATCATGTACGGCCGATCCTAGTCAAACTGCAGTTTTGGGCACCGCACGATTACGCGTCGTCGGAAATATAACAAAATAACTTGACCTAGTCGGAAACTGATTTTCTTCAAGCGCAAGTGATAGTATGTCTTCGGCCCGCAGTGTTCAGCATGACTAATTCACTAATTGACGTAACTTCAGAAGGTGTGCTACCGAATACCATCTCCAGTGGGAATAGTAGATCTCGTCCAAAAAGGAGTTTAGGTGGTGTCTGTTTAGTGCTATCCTGCACACTTGCGCGATACGATAGCAGTAGGTGTACACGCGTAACTACACCAAACAACATACATACCTATATGTAAATAAATTATTGAATTAAGGATCAGTTGCCTTTGATAAACTTTGTTATTCGAATTAATCAAAGTTAGTTTTCATTTGATATCATCTGAATTTAGTCCGAAAAGTCATTCTAAAAACAAAATCATGGAGTAAAAGGATTTTCAGAATTGACATTTATTTCTTCTCTAATATTCACTCTAAACATAATTAATGGTGTCCAAACCCGGGATAAATTCATCCAAAGAATTCTAAACGACGTTACGGTGAAAAGAAAGAACGTCAGTTTTACTCCAAGCCTTCGAAATACTGCATTACACCATTTTGGGAATTTTTTGGATTATCTCTTGAGATAAGTACAATGTGGGATTTTCTACACTCATCGACAATGCCTACGTGTAATAAGGACATAGCTGAGTACATTTGGTAAAATTAGTCATGTTATGTGTGTCAAGAAAGTCTTTTATATTATCTCATAATGGATCAAATAATAATCAAGCAATTAACAACATCGAAATTTATTAATAATTTCATCACTAATACCAACAAAATCTGTAAATATTATATAATTGAAAACTGTGTTCAGACAGGAGCAAACCTGTTGCATCAGTATTGGGAAAAGTTTCAGAACAATCATGATCAATTATTGGAACAAGCCACAGCAAAGGACCTCGAATCTGATTACTTTCAATATCTTATGACCAAACAGAACTAGCTTACTGTCAAAATGTCGGAATTCTTAAAAAGATGTTGGAAGACTATCATCCATCCGTCGCATTATCAACCCAAGGACATGTAAATTCAACCATGTGCTAAAATATAACCGCTTTACCGAAAATGAATTTTCCACAGTTCGGAGGTGACTTCAACGAATGGCCAGCACTCTTCGATTTTTTTAAAAGTCTTATTGACTCTCGTTTAGACCCCACTGGATCTCAAAAAATTTATTATCTCGAAACAAACCTTTCTGGACAGGCTGAGTAACTTCTCCGAAATATAGTAATAACAGATTCCAATTATAAATCTGCTTGGGAAATTTTATGCGCCAGGTATCAGAATACCCGCGTGCTCGTATCCTCACATCTAAGGATGCTCAAATCATTACCTACCATAAAGCTTGAATTTGCGGAGGAATGAAGAAAGTTATTTGAAGCATCGACGGAAGCTGTAAAAGGATTGGAAGACTTGGGATGTCTATTAAATTATTGGGATGATTGGCTTATATTTATTACTGACTTGACTTACTAACACGTAAAGATTGGGAAGACAATATCAGCGGAAGTACTAAGCTCCCCAATTTCAAGGCTCTATGCTGTTTTCAGCAAAATCGAATCCATACATTGGAAGCCGTCATGACTTGTTAATAAAAGCCAAGGGAAGTACCAAGAAGCCTAACTTTCTCTGCTATCAAAACTGAATCGCAAGCTATTAAAGTACATTACGCTTCTACTACAACTCATAATTGTTTCAGCTGTCCTGGCAAGCATCTTCTTCTCTTCTGCCGATCCTTTCGACAGAAATTCGTTACTCAACGAGGAGAATTTCTCAAAATACCAATCTAGGCTGGATTTTTTCGGTACAATGGACTGCTGCAATAATAATGAAGCAGTCTGCGAAACTAAAGCTTACTCCACATCTATTGGTATGGATCTACTTGATTTACAGAATCTAATTCAAAAGTCTTGGGGGATTTTAGAGGTTTCACTAGATTGTTCAATATTCACAATTCGGAATACTGATGAACGTTATGTTGTTCGTTTGCCAATTAAGCTCTACTATAATTGCCCGCTATTATTTGGGGACTCTAGTTCATTTAAATGTCTTTTAGCCATGGAAATACCTTTTAAACAAGACAGTGTGCTTGAAACTAGATATGGTGAATTCATGAAAGAGTATCCGAACCTTAATCATGTGGAACCCGTGCTTACTTCAAAAACTCCAAGTGGAAAGCTAACGCCTCAGCATGGTGTAATAAGAGAGCAAAGTTCTACCACAAAGTTTCCCGTAGTCTTCAATCCCTCAACCAGAAGTTCAAACGGATACAGCCTCAATGATTGCCTTGTCGCATGACCAGCCCTGCAGTAAGATCTAACTTCAATACTTCTAAGGTGGCGAAAGCACTTCATAGTGCTTGCGACGGATATTAAAAAGATGTTCTGACTGATAATGGTTCATGAAGACGACACTGATTGTCGCCATATGAACTTTACTAAAGTTGGCTGAAGATGAGAAAACAAATTTCCCTTTAGAGTGCGAAGTTTTATAACGCGATTGCAATGGCGAAAAAATTCTCACAGGTGCTCAGGTTGTGAGTTCTGTGCTATCTTTACAACAAAAATTAGTGAAGGTTTTATCCTCTGGGCGGTTCGAAGTGCATAAATGGTCATCAAACAGCAATGAAATATTACTTGCAATAAATAGTAAACCATCAACACAAAAGCACTTGGGTGATCTGGATCAAAACATCACAAAAACTTTGGGACTAATTTGGAATCAAAACCAAAACGCTTTTGAGTTTCAGATTTCATTGCCGAATGCTCCTTCCATTATAACAAAGAAGAATATTTTAATATAGTTAATATTCCTTGCTAAATCTAAATTTCTGGAGCTTTGGCTAGAAAAGGAACTTGAATGGGATTCTCCAGTACCTGCTAATATTGCTAAAAACTGGCTTTCGCTTCGAAGCGAAATATCGCAACTTGAAAGCATATCTATGTCAAGGTGGATTGGCAGGAATTCATCAGTTTGCTCCTACGACATGCATGCCTTCGCAGATGAATTAGAAAAAGCTAAGGCTGCAGTGGCGTATATAAGAGTTTATCACAATTTGACCAATTTCAGATGTCTCTTCTTTGTTGCAAAACCAAACTCGTTCCAATTAAAAAGCTCTCAACACCAAGACTGGAACTATCCGGAGCTTATCTAAAGGCACGACTGATTAACTCATTACATCAATCGTTTGACTTGAGAAACGTAATAGTTTACTATTGGACGGATTCGCAGATCGTTCTAACTTGGCTGAAATCTCATGCATCGAGATGGATATCCTTCGTATCCAATAGATGCAGTCTCATACACGAGCTGATACCTAGATCTCATTGGCGTCATGTACCTGGCCACTCAAACCCAGCTTACTGTGCTACAAGGGGAGTAAAACCTTCTCTTCTATCAAATTTCGATATCTGGTGGCAAGAATCTGCCTGGCTTCAATCACCTTCTACTATCTGGCCTCAGCCTAATCAGAGCTCACTGAATGAATGCATTGATATAGCGGAAAGGTCACCTGTTGTCGATGCGTCTACGATTATCCAAGAAGAGTCCCAATGGGATCTACTAGAAGGATACTCAACACTTTAGCGTCTATTACGTATTACAGCTTATTGGAAAAGATACATCTGAAATCTACACTGTGAAGGAGTACAGCGAAACTACTCTACATTTTCAGCATCTGAATATAGAAAATGTGCTCATATTTTGGATACGTCGATGCTTCCATCACAACTGAAATCCTACGTTTGACTAAAGCGAAAAGCATCATTCCAAGTAGTTATTTACTTCGTCTTTTACCTTTCTTAAACAAATCTACGTAGTCAGTGAGAAATATTCCCCTGGATACTAAACATCAGTTCATTCTTGGAAAACCTGCCGTTTGAGTGAGCTTATTATAGCTGATGCACATTAACATACTTTACACGGTGGAGCTTTTCTAACGCTTAAATCCATAAGGCAACGTTATTGGATTATATACTTAGAGGCAAAGTTCGCAGATACCTACAGCTATGCATGCCTTGTTTTCGTCAGACAGCTTCCGCACGTATCCAACTGGTGGGTGTTCTACTTCCCGACAGATTAAACCCATCAAAACCATTCTTATATATTGGATTTGACTATACGGGCTCAGTTCAAGTCGCTATGGGTCAGGAAGATGTCGGTCATTTTATAAGGCATACATTGCACTATTTGTTTGCACGGCGTCAAAAGAATTACACCTTGAGTTGGTTTCTAGCTCAAAAACTGAAGCTTTCATCGCAGCTTATAAACACTTCATTTATCGATGTGGCAGGGTTTATACCTATAATGCTAAAATCTTTGTGGGAACCGATCGCCAACAGAAAAATGCATTATTTCAATCAAGAGCCAACTACCAGCACAATTAGCATCCTTGTTAGCAGCAACACATTGGAAAATTGGATTTTCATTCCTCCAAACGCTCCAAGCTTTGGAGGTCTATGGGAGGCCGGTGTCAACTTGAAACATGTCATTGGAAATTCCACAATTATTTTCAAGGAGTTGTATACGCTCCTTACGTTAATTGAACTCCCGGCCGCAATATCCACTGAGTGCAGATCCATCGGATACAGAAGTTCTAACTCTAGCACATTTTTTAATGGGATTGGGATCGCTTCCATTATCTCTACCAGAACTTAGTTTAAATGAGACTAACTTAACCATCTTACTAGTTGGTAGCTCCTACAATAAATGCACGAATATTTTTGGCGCGGATGGTCAAAAAAACCAGGTGGACTATTTCTCAACCGAATATGCAAACTGGTGTACCATCGTCCTTTTACGGGAAGATCAACCCCCTCCTTCCCGCTGGGCGTTAGGGCGAATGACAGAAGTCGTTCTAGGACCAGACGGGTTAGTTCGTGTCGTTATAGTCGGATGCAAAGGTATTACCTTAAAACGCCCTATCAGCAAGATTTTTCCTCTTCCTCTACTAGGTGGGTCCTTGGTACGGTGCTCACGGGGGGCAGAATGCAATGAACTCTGTCGTCATGATGATGAGGCGGGCAATGATGTATAAGCGTAAATACACAAATCAACATACATGCCTATATATAAATAAATTATTGAATGAAGGAGCAGTTGCCTTTGATAAACTTTGTAATTCGAAGTAATCAAAGTTAAGTTTGATTTGATGTAATGTTAATGAAGTCAGAAAAGTCATTGTGAAACAGAAGCGTGCAATAAAAATTTTTCGGAATTGAGCGTGATTTTTCTTCTTCTATTTTTCACACTAAAGAGTATTGTAAGGGACATATTGGTCCCATTCCCTTTGGTGCGAATTCAAATATATTGATAGATAGTCGAGAATTGTTTTGTTAAACTTTCCACTAGACCAGTCCAATCCAATAATATTTCTGCCGAAGTTTACCTAACGTATTATCAAAATCGAAGTGTTCGCTACTTAGAAAGCCTGCTGGAGAACGGGTTTTCAAATTGGGGCGAAGATTTGTTTAATAGTTTCTGCTCCTTGACTGGTTATTCAAACGGCGATTTAATCTTCTAGTTTCAGAACGGATTGTATTGACCAATACGCCTTAATTTCGGGGTTCAGGATTTCGGTGTTTTCTTTACCTGGGCGGTGACCCGTAGTCAGCCAACTCTGAATTCATCCTATATTCTCTTGGGTGTTATCTAGTCGATTTATGATGGTGTCTTTCTCGTTGACAATATCGATAATCAGTTATTGAACTAGGACGACGATATATTGCATCTGTGTTACTGTGAGTTTTACCTGGACTGTGAACAATTTCGAAGTCATAGACCTGCATGCGTTCTATCCACTAACCATCTCAGTAAGTGGGGATGAAAATGTGCGGAGCTCTGACTATTGCAACCAGTTCTTTCCGGGGATACAATGGTTTCACTCAGGCCGACCGAATGTTTTGCTGTGGTATTCCACCACCTGTTACATCTCCTTTTCAAATTGTGAGAGAATGGCACCCCAAGCGTGTTGACTGGCGTCTGTGTCCAGCATGCAAGCCATCTGACCAGAGGAACTTTCGACCTTTCTCCTTAAGCTCTGTTAATTGTCTCGCGATATCTGTGAAGTTTTTAAGAAATCGGCGGTAATAAGCACGCAGCCCGAGAAATAACTGTATATTTTCGTGTTTTTGTTTGGGCTAACTCTTGATAGCATTTGATTTGTCGGGGTCTGTTGACAATCCGGAGTCACTTACAATTGTGCGAGGAACCTCATCTATCTCTGACACAGCCGATACTACTGCGGTGAAACTTTTAGACTGGCGAATCTTAGTTGGCCTAACACAAGGCGAACATTTTCCACCATTGGTTCGAACGTGGGGCCATGTACTACAACATCTTTCAAATATGTTAGGCACGCCTGCGGTGGAATTCCCTGTATGACGATTTCCATTAGCCCTTGAAATGCTGCTAGTACGTTCGTTAATAAAACGGTATAACTGAAAATTCCCATAAGCCTCTGCCTCCAGTGAAAGCACTCTCTTCGCGATCGACTTCTTCAACCCCCACATGCCCGTAAAAAGACTCTAAATCTAGTGTCGAAAACCAAGTAAAAGCGGCGAGTATATCCAGGGTAGTACACGCAAAATCTTGTCGACCCATCCATTTTCTTCACCAAGACGACTGGATAAGTCCAAGGGCTATTAAATGGATTGTAAACGCCTTGGGTTTCCATGACGTATACTAAGTTTTCCACCTCCTGACGTTTGGTTTGTGGATGCCGCCTTGGAGGCTGTTTAAGCGATTTGTTACTGCCTACGTCGATCTGATGCCTCAATTTTTTCTTTTATTTTAATGGTACTATGCATCATCACTTGGCTCACTGTTAGATCAGATGGAGGTGGTTGTTATTATGTTGTTATTACGTAACATAATTTAATTCCTAATAATATTTTCATAATAAGATATTCTTTTTTCACATTTTACCTTTATGAGCGATGCCTCATTACTGTGGTTTGGCCAAGGTCGTTTTTTGTTCGCGTAAAACATCTTGATGCTGCACTTGTAGCTTGTTGACAATCGAGATGTATAGCTGTAGGCTCGAGCAATGTGCCTTATTCACGTGGTAACTCAGTGGATTGTAAGTCTTTGGGTTTCACTCTCTCAGAAATACCGACAGTGTCTACTGCTATTTCGACATCGACCAGAGAGGTGTTAGCCTTAAGTGCAATTGGGTTATTGGTTAGTTGGTCACTCGAACTATCATAATTTCATTATCTCTTTGGCAGACCGCCGGTTCCATCCATGGAGAACGTGCAAAATTCTTTGGAGATATAACAACGGGTTTTTGATCATCCATCAACGGGTTGAATAGTTCTACGGAGCAAGTTGACTTAGCTGATATTGTACGGTCTTGTATTGTTCTAACAAAGATGTTACTATCCTCTTTTACTATTTATACACGATCTCATGGGTGTTCTGAATAAAACGTTTCTCTAGGTTAACCGAACATCGGCGACCAGGAAGGAAATCCATTCCAATAATCCAGCACCTACGTTAAAGGTGTGTGTTGTGTTAAAGTCTTTCATGGCTACTTGCAGCTCAATGACTCCGTCTACCATGCTGGTTCCTCCAGTGATTTTTCGAAGCCGCGTGAAAGATGGGTTGAGACTAGAAAGGTATGGCAAACGGTTCAGTATTTTACTGTGGAGATAAGAATGTTTAGCTCCTGCATCAACAATCATGTGGCAGACTATGCCTTCAATTTTTTCTTTTATTTTAATGGTACTATGCATCATCACTTGGCTCACTGTTAGATCAGGTGGAGGTGGTAGCCTCGAAAATAGTAGTCCCGTTTCCGTGCTGTTTATGGATATTACCTTTTGGTTGAGAATTGGTGTAATGTGGGTTAGCGTGATAGCACACGTCGTGTGGTGGATGGGTATTGTGGTAGAAATTGGTGTATTAATTGTGAAGGTGTGCGATGATTTGTTAGTGTATTAATGGGAAGCGGATGGTTTGTTAGTGTATTATTGGGAAGTGTATGGTTTGTTAATGTGTTAGAACGAGTTGGATGGCTTGTTAGCATGTTAGTGGGAAGTGAATTGTTTGTCAGTGTGCTAGTGGGAAGTGGATGGATTATTAGCGTGTTAGTGGGAAGTGGATAGTGTTTTTACGTATTAGTGGGAAGTGGATGGTTTATTAGCATGTTAGTGGTAAGTAGATGGTTTGCAAACGCTTTAGTCGAAGTGTGTGGCTTGTATATGTGCTAGCGGGGAGTGGATGGTTTATTACCGCGTTATTCGGAAGTGAAAGGTTGATGGGTTGGGTTAGCAGATGTGTTAATGATTGATGTCACGCTGGTGCTTGGTGTATTGTCAACTGATATGCTGCTGGTTAGTGTGTTTGTTGAGATCTCTGTGGGAGATTCCAATGTTATCATCTTACGTGTATTGGGGTAAGATGAGTAGGTCACAAAAACAGTAATAACAACACTTCACTTAATTTTTATTTTGTTACTTTTATTATCTTGTTATTATTTTATATACATATAAACAGATTACACTTATACTATACGAGTATATCTGTAAGTCTAATAACCCGCCGCGTAATTTGATCTCTTCTTTTCATCTTTATCCAAAGAAATGAACTCTTCGAGCATTTTCAGCCACCATGTCACCGCGCATTCTTTGTTTTTCTATATATTTTTATTTGATAAACCAGGTCACCGCTGAGATTAGCTGGTAGTCACCTGCATATTTTGCAGTGACGCGTTTTCACAACAAACCCAATAATTCTTAGTTTGTTATGAAATGCGAAGCACTGCAAGTTTTAATAGTGCCACCGTTTAAGCAAGACCTGATTGCATTTATTGTGTAAGGTCTTGCTTTGCGCCACACAACAATGACCTAGTCAAGAAGCGATGTCAACCAATTCTTGTTTCACATAGATTAATTGATTATTTATATTCAGAACAAGAATTGATTGATCTCTATTTACAACTTTCCTCCCCCTTTCTGAAGTCGGAATCGAGGAGTTTGCGAGAGGACGTGGAATTATGAAGCCGCTATTACTGAAGGCAGTTGTTTTTTTACATAATTACAAATTTGATTTTTAGGGGGTTTTTTTTTACAATTTTTCAGGAATGAACGAAAGACTTAAAGCTAAGTACATAAGTTTGATAAAAAGGGGATTACTTTAGTTGGAAGCCCATATGTATGTATATACTTCAGATTAAAGAAATTAAAGACTAAGCAATGTTATTACGTAACACAATTTAATTCCTAATAATATTTTCATAATAAGATATTCTTTTTTCACATTTTACCTTTATGAACAAAATTTGAACATGCATATTTCCTGTTGCTAAGAAAAGCAGTATAGCTCTAAGATAATATGTATATATATATATATATGTTATTAATTTTTTTTTTTTTTTATTATTATTGCAGATAAAACAGACATGTATAGGTACAAATTTTTTCATTATTTGTATTTTTTATTCTTTTTCCTTTTAACATACAATATAAATAAAATAAACATAAACATACTATATAATTATATTAACTAAAATGTATAATTAACATATTCCCCTTTTTTCTTTTTTTTTACTCAGAGGACAGAAAACGTTTTTCTTTTTTGCCGTAATATCGTGGTGACTAACACAGTATATATACATATATAAGAAAATATAAGAAAATTAACCTGTCTGCCTTTCTTTGTTGCTTCAGTTTTATGTCATATATGTACATACCTCAATTACTATTTCTAGTTTTTGTAGCAAGCGTGAGAAGTAATGTACTGGAGAAACGTGTTATTTGCTAAAGTTTATACATATATATATATATATATATATATATATACTCATCACATGTAGTTATCTTCTTTCCATCCAGTTATTAAACCTCATATACGATTGGCTTTATTTGGTTTGTATTCACAGAACATTTGGGCGCTTTTTCGGTAGGAAGTTCTTTGGGTGTTGGGATTGGTTCTATCTTTGTGGGTACATCTGCCGTTTTTATTTCAGGCAATTTAGTTGATCTTATTGTTTCGTTCGGTGTTTCACCTTTGAGGGGTAGGGTGTAAGATTACGAGATTGGATCGCGCTAAGGTGGGTTCTTCCCTCTTCGATCTTCGTAAGAATTTTAGGATTATGCATCCGAGAATGATAGTGACAAGAATTTCCTTTTCCAAGTCTCATTACCTTTATCATCTTGATTTTGATAGAGCTCGGAGTCTACCAATATTTTAGGTACGTTAAACGGATCGGGTTGGTGTATCGCCGAGTAGTGGCTGAAATTAGTTTCGAATGGTATTTCGTGTTCCGCTAGAGCGTAGATACAGGGTTGTTTGAGGGAAAGAATTTCTGTTCCGTTCAGCGTTATGTGGCCAACGTGATTGCTGCAATTCGTAAGCAATATACTTGTTTGAGGGAATACAAATAACCAAATACCATTTTTGTAAGCACATTAGGGTTGTTCCTTATGATTCTCTGTCGACAAAGGGCCGGTTCAGGTAAGGGATTATTGAACAGGTTCGCAATACAGTTTGATCTGTTGACTGTTAATCTTTTGGGCTGTGACTGGAAACAGATGTGTAGGGCACCCTTGGTGGAGGTGAATTTTTTACAGTGTTCTTTGAAGGCTCTATCCGACATTTCTAAATATTGATGAGCTTGGGTGTTATTTAAGAAATAATCCGATTCAATTTCAAGAATTGACGACGTTTCTGTTGTAATGGATGCGGGAAGTATGTAGATCTTATTAAGGGTATACATAATGTTTTCGGGGATTGGTAGAAGTATCCTAATAAATTGCTTATCGTTCGCCTGTATGGAGTCAGTCTGGACTATTTGATTCATAATTTTAAAGTCTATAAAGATATTGGTCAGCCGTTTTTGGCTTATCTCTGTGTATGTATCCGCTATATCTGTTGCCGATGATATGAGGGGATGCAGTGTGTGTTGGTGTAAAGCATTTATTATTGTAAATTCATGTGTTATTCTCTGGTAAATTTGTTGAAGTTGGTGTAATATGTAGATTAGCATTGCATTGATGTCTGTCTTAATGTGCACATTTCTTATTTCAGTTTTCGTTATTTTTGTATAGTTTATAAAACTATCCACCAGTTTATTAAATCGTTCCGCTAAATTTTCTTGTTCTATGGTTAGATTCGTGAAAGCATTATGGACTTCATTGAAATTAAATTTTACAATACTTATTTGCTTTTCCATTAAATGAACATTTTCAGAGCTTTGTTTGTCTAAATTATCTAACTTGGTACATATCTCCTGACCAAACAGAAATTTACTGGCCCTACCTACTATGTCAGCTAAAGCTCGCTTTTCGCTGGTTTGCATATGCAAGTTTATGTCCATTAATCTATTTTTAATCTTTCTTACTTACTTGGTTAATTCTTCATCCCATATACGACACGATTCTACTTCTACAACGGTTTCTAGCTGTTTGCAAAGATCTTTCATTGTTGTATCGCACTTTTCGATAAATCTCAAGGCTTCGGCTTCCTGAATCATCCGAATATGCGTGTAAATGGTCTAAGTTTGGGAATATAGGTATGTTGGTGTCAAAGGTTCGAATACCACGCCAGTGGGCTGGAGTGAAGTCAAGTCCACTTGTGCGGTTATTCCAGATGTCAGTATGATTATGAACAGCAGCACCATCTGTAGATAATAATAATTTTAGTTAACGTTCCTCAGTATCAATTTTGTTTGTGTGTTTGTTTAGGCTAAAATAATTTTAGTCTGGTATTGTGGACTCTTCTTAATTTTCGCCCAATTTGTAGAGTGCAGTTTAATTCGCTACCTATTCTTTTAATTTCATACGGTCCTGTCCAGTTTGGCGATCGTTTCTGTTTTTTGCTGGGATTTCTTAGCAAAACTTGGTCACCCACATGCACTTTAACTATTTTCGCATTCCTGTCGTAATATTGTTTGGACTTTACTCTACTTTTGAGTACTCCTTCCCTAACCTTTTGGTGGAGCACTTGCATTCTCCTTATCCTCTGGCACACGTAATCTTCGTAATTGTATAGAGGTTCGGGGTTTCTTTTGAGATTATTAGGGGGTGGGTCATAGAAACCCGATAGCGTTTCCATTGGATTATGCCTACCCCCAACATGTGGAGCATGGTTACGTACATGGACTGCTTCTTCGAGCCATTGGTCCCACTCTGTAATGTTTTCATCCACTATGTTTTTTTAAGTATTCAATCCAAGGTCCATGTACTCTTTCCAGTGCTCCGTTTGCCTGAGGATGATATGCAGTTGTCTGAAGTTTGCTAACTCTAAAGAGCCTGCATAGCCGTTTGAATAGATCGCTAGTAAAGTTTGCACCCTGCTCTGTAACTACTGCTTTTGGGTTCTTATATTTCAACATCAGCTTGCAGAATCCGTAGATGCTTCTCCATTTAGCAGTGGCACACAGTCAAATATTCGGGTTGTGTCATCCAAAAGTGTGAGAATGTATTTATGGCCATTCTGAGTTTCTGGCAAAGGGCCTACAATATCGATATATACTTCGTCAAAGGGTTTCTCGGGGACAGAACTGACTACCATAGGCATTTTTGTAATATTACTATGTTTATTCCTACTACATTTAACATATTGCTTAATAAACTTATGAATATCCCTTATCATACCTTTCCATTTCTAGCTTTTTCTTATACGCTTATACGTTTTATAAATTCCCAGATGTCCTCCTAGTGGTGAGTTATGGTAATCACGAAGAATGATATCGATATCATTCCGGTTACCTAAAATTTGCACATTTTCTTCTTCTTTCGACTCTGTTGAACTAATGGAATTAGTTTCGGGGTCTCGTTCATTCTCAGTTTTCTTATTAGGGGTTGTGGGAAGTATATCTTCAATTTGGGTTACATTGTTATTAGCTTTAGACCTAGATCTAGTTACTGCGAGACATAATTTCTTGTCTTTTTCACTAGTCTCCCAGTTTATTCCACGATAGACTTGCGCTTTTGTAATTATTGAAGTGTTATTAAGTTCTTCTTCTCTATCATTTGTTCCTTTAATAACGTTATTTTTCACAGGCTGCTCACTATTATCGCTGGGTATTCTGCTTAATGCATCTGCGTTCTTATTGTATCTCCCCGGTTTATATTCCATATTATACACATACTCTGAGAGCTTATGATGGAATCGGATTAGTCGGGAGGTCGGCTCTTTAGTATTGAAGATTCCTTTAAGCGGCTTGTGATCTCTATAGATTGTAAATTTTCGTCCATATAAATAGCATCGAAAGTTTCTTGTTGCCCAAACTATTGCTAATAGCTCTTTTTCCGTGGTGGAATAGTTCCGTTCCGCTTTATTCAATTTCCTAATTGCGTATGCAATAGGTTGGTCCTGACCAATCACACCCTGAGATAAAACCGCACCAAGTGCCTCTCCACTAGCATCTGTGGTTAATATAAAATGTGTTGTCAAACTCTTGGTATATTAATAAAGGTGGAATAGTTAATGCCCTTTTTAGTTCTATAAAGGCTTTTTCGCACTACTCCGACCATTTGAAGGAACTATTTTTACGCAAGTGTTTATTAAGTGGCTCTGCAATTTTACAGAAGTTGGGTTAAGCTTTCGTTAATAATTTGCTAATCCCAGGAACGACTGAACTTGTCTCACTGTTTTCGGCTTTGGAAAGTCTTTTACGCAACTTACTTTAGAGGGATCAGAGCCCCTTTACTCGAGCATTTATGTCCTTAGTAGATCACTTCTTTTCTTAGGAAATTACATTTTTCTATTTTAAGTTTTAGATTGTTCAATTTCAATCTTTCTAATACCTGTCGGAGCTTGTTGCTGTGGTCTAAAAGATTTCTTCCGTATATGACAATATCGTCCAGGTACACGAAACACTTAAGACCTTGGAGTCCAGTTAAGACATGGTTCATCAAGCGTTGAAATGTTGCTGGCGCTGTTTTAAGTCCAAACGGCATTCGTTTGAATTCAAAATGTCAATGTGGAGTACTTCCACTTGTTAATTCTCCGGTGTTTGCTTGTGGAAAAGTAAGATGAAAAGTAAGTAGAGAATTTCCGAATTCGCCATTCCACTTGTTAATTCTCCGGTGTCTTGCTTGTGGAAAAGTAAGTGGAAAAATTCTATTTTCTGCTTTTGTTGCGTTTTATGCAGGTATCTAGGTATCCAGGATTTTCAAACTGAGTTATGTATTCACTGCATATCCTGGCTATATTTAAAAAAAATAATTATGAAAATCCATGCAATACTTATAGAGGAACATGGAGTTTGTGTCTCAAGGTACCCGCTAGAAATTATAAATCACGCGAAAATGATCAATTTGGTCGTCGTCCAGTACAGAAGAGATGCTGTAAAATTTTTAATTATACACGGTAAAGCTTGTGTGTAGGATGAAATGACATCTAAATTTTTTCCCTAATTAAATATGTAATTAATTTTTGAATCCGATAAACGGTTTTGGAGATAACTATAAAAGAAGTGTATCAGTCCATTTTAAGGTGAAAAAATGGCCGTTTTTGGTACAAAAATTGACATATTTTCAACTCATCTTTTCGAAGAACTAGTAAGTTGTGGAAATTTACTTCCCATGATAAAAATGTTCACAACGGAGAACTAATGGATGTAAAACAAAGAACGGAAGAAATATATGCAAAATATAGGAACTGGGTGTATATGACCCTAGTGTAAAAAAAATCGTTTTTCGGCGGTCAAAATTCAGCTATCACGTTAAAATGATCAAATACAAACTACACCACCCGATTACCCTCTACTCCCTCTTTAATTTGGTACCAAACATGACGTAGTTTGGACAACCCCCTATGAGGGGTGGTACGACCCTCCAACCCCCAAAACAGCCTGCCCCAAAATTGTTCACCTATATTTTTGTACCCTTAATCTATCAAAAAAAATTCCAATACTCTACAGCACTCCCACATAGAGTTAGGCGCCCGTGAATATTGCGATAGCAAAATTTACCCCCGAGGCCGCTCAAATCTGCAAATTACCGTTAATCAAAATAAAATATAGCCTATAATACCCATGCATACCTAATTACCAAAGTGAATTCTTATTTTTTTTTATTGGGCTTACAGATCCTGAGATTACCCCCGCGAATTATTACAGCTACTGATATTGTCTTTATTTTTTTAAGTTTCCGTTAATCAGCCCCCATTTTAACCCCGCACTTTTCCCGACACATTTCCTACACCTATCTTGTTCGTCCTGAGCTCCCATTTTGTTTGATACCACATACATTCTCCTTCTTCTCTCCATTCTCTCGTTATCCCGGAAAAACTCGAGAGAACCTACCCTCCTACATCCCTCAAAAACTACCCCAACAAAACAGAAATTTAAATTTATTTCGACAGTGGAAGGTAATAGACGGATGTACCTCACATATGGAAAAAAGTCCAACCCTCTACAACAAAAGTGATACCCTTAATTGTCCCAGGCGATTCGCACTTTTTCACATTTCTTACGTTTTCCCTAATTCTCCAACCATGTTAGTGAATTGGGAATGGAGAATTAGGGAATTAAGTATTCTAAGAAAACGAAATTCTCATCTCCCAAATTCCCAAATTCTCCGTGCTACAGAATCCGGCCCCTGGTAATAAGAATATATCGTTGTACTCATGGCATATATCAAGCACCGATTTTCTCTCTTCCTTGTTCTAGGTATCATCCCATAAAACGTTTTCCTCCAAAATTTTAATTTGCTCCTTCACCGTGTGTTCATTCGTAGTGATTATGCAGAATGCACCAGCTTTAATTCTCGCATTAACTTTATTTTGTTGACTTGCTTTTATGCGCTTATTACCTTCTTGTTGTGCCGGCATTTCAAGCTTACGCGTTATAGTTTTCGCTCTAAAACCTTTTAAAGCAATAATATCGCAATCTAAGATTGGTTTTATTTCCATATCTATAGCATTTAAACTTTGTTCACTTTCATTAACATTAAGTAGAGCAACTGTTATTTCCTTCTCTACAGACTTTGTCAGACAGTTTCCTATAAAGATACCTGTTTTCAATTCTTTTGAGAAGCATACAAATTCACCATTAATGTTGTGGGGATTTTTACCAGTTTTTCTGAACGTGCAGGTATGTGGATTGCTTTCTGAGTCCCAAACCTTACCAGTCGCTTTCGACTGGCTTGTATGTTTTCGCTCGGTTTGGAAAAACATCCCGTAGTTACCTGATTCAGTAACTTCATCTCTTTTAGTGGCCCTGTGTTTTGTGTAAGCGATTTTATGCCAGTTTCGTTTTCCTGACGTATGATCGGTCTAACGCAGTCAGAACCCGTATGGAAACTACTAGTTCGCTTCAATTCCTCTTAGCGAGCGTGAGAACTGAGTGGTATTGAGAATGGTGTGCTGTTCGTGTATGTTATTGGAAACTCTGGTGTTCCTTTGGGACACTTAACGTTGCAAGTCTGTGACAGGAAGTTATAGCACAGTATCCCATCATATGGAACGTTATCCTCATCGCTATCTTTGACCACATGGAACTCGCACAAAACTCACATCTATCTGGAGTGTTTGCCAAATTTACTACCTGTGAATTTGCTCTTCCATTGAATTGCATCGAATTTACCTGAATTCTTTGGTTAAAGAGTTTTTTCCTGCAATTCTGAATGACGTGTCCATAGTTTTCGCAATTTGTGCAAAAGCCTGACTTTTTCCTTTCAAGGCATTCGGCGAATGTGTGATTGGTTCTATTACAGAAGCTGCACCTTACATTCGGATATCGTCTGTTATTCTCAAACCGGATGGGAGCTGGATTTCCCTGCCTCCCTTGATATCGATTTCTTGGTTGATTTTCAATGAAAGAACTCGGCATTTTTTGGGATGGATTAGGGGACATTAAATAGCCACTTGCAGCTATTGGATTCATTAAGCTGATGCCTAAGTGGTTATGAACTATTGACATTGCCTGTCTTTCGGCCTCCTCTAACTTCTGAGCCTTTTCAAGTACAGAGGTCAACTCAATGCTTGTGTCTTGTAACAGAAAATTTTATGCGTGGGATTTATTATCCCTGTTTTGGATACATAGATCGCAGTCTCTCTTAACTCGGCTTGTACTGCTGTAGCAGCCTCACCATTAATTCGTTGAGAAATTTGGGACAGACAGCTCTTATATAACGCATGGACTTTATTTGCGAAATCTGTCAATGTTTCGCCGGGCATCTGATATAGTACTCGAAGTTCATTTACCAAGGCTACATAGCTTTTTGTGTTTACCAGTTTGTTATGAATCTTGGTTTCTAACGCACTGAAATTCTCGAATTGTGTTCCCTCTAAGGAAGTAGCTGCTATTCTTCTAAAACGTGTGGGCAGTAGAGTTAAAAAGATAGGAATTTCTTCGGCAGTTAAGCAATTCATTACATATTTGCAACAATTGGTGAGCACCGTTACCTCTGGTGCGAGGCTTGGACCTATTTTCCCAGTTAAAATAGGTATACTATTGAAGATTAACTGGTTCACTTTTGAAATATCAATTTTAGCCATCTTAGCGTCTTGTGGCGTTGCCTCCGGTTATTCCCGTGATTCTTCACCGTATTTTCTAATTCTAATGGGGATTTAGTTCGTCTCTGATACACTAGACCTGATCTTAATGGCATAGGAATTTCGTTATGACTTTGAGAGATTCCACTGGCACCTTCTTCGGTCGTTATTGTGTCTGTACCATCTGAACTATCTGAACTATCTGAACTATGGTTTGGACTGACGTTCTCAAAAGAGAAGGAGTTTATCTTTTTCCAATATCGCTTTTGAGCTGAACTTAAGACGAAAAATGGGAATTCTCGTTTCGGCTTGACATCAAGGGAAGTCGAACTAGCTTCTGGTTCTTTTGATGTATTGTTTAACATCCCACATTGAGATATAGGTTTACCATTGCATATTGGCGTATTTAAGTAATTTTTTTTTTAATATTATCAGACAATCCTACAACTCTACGTGCTTTAATTTAAACGTTTCTCGTGATATCAGTACTTTACTACTTTTAATCTTGGAAAAAAAAAATTTTCAACTGGAGGTGGTATGTTTTATTGGGAGTGGGGTTAATTATTATTGAAATGAGTATCAGTGACGCGTTTTTGGTCTATTGAAAGATGTATACGACCACAAACACAATTCTGCGAAAATTTTAAAATATTACAAATAAATACCAGAAGATATCACTTCATTGCCTAATTAGAATTTGTACAGCTTTAAGGTATCTATAACTCACATCTGCTTTAATCGTGATAAATTGAAATTGAACTCGAAATCACAAAGTATATGATAACTGGACTAGCATAATAACCTCACAACAGTTAATATAACGGAAGTATATACCTATATTTTTACCACTGTGCGTGGTTGACAAGGCAAAAGAAAAAAGAAAGTTGTTCTATATATGTACATATATGCGAGATAACACAAAATAAACACTGTAATTTAACACCTTTCTTGTCCAATGCTTTACACTTGTCAAATATAAAAGCAAGCCAAAGCACACGAAGAAAAAAAAATTCTGTAAAGCGACTCAAAAGTAAATTTCTTTAAATTTTCTGCCCATTTCTTTTTATAGTCAAAATTTTTTTAGGTTTTTTCGTTTTTTTTTTTGTATGAAAATGTATATAAATATATAATTGCTACAATGCATTATTTTAGTAAATAAAAATTTAAATGATTAAATATTATTCTTATTTCTGGGTTCTATAATCTTGTAATAACATTTTTCCTTTTTCAAACCTCCTGCTTGAATCCAATTTCATATAAGACCGCATCGAGTATCCACTTACTTTTTTTTTCTTGATGTTTTCCTCTGTTAAAGCTCTTTCTGCATACGCTTTACTCCAGTAAGATGTACGGGAAGAATAAAATTTGGAACTTGAATTAATTGTTGTTTTATCTCGTTGAAGATCAGTCTCTAGGCAGATTGAATAGCACCCCAAAGTCATACTCAACTCCGGGTTTAAGGATTGGGGTTTCTTGTCCACACTATTCAATCCTACCGGCTGCGCCAAATAATGTTGAGATCTCCGTGAGAAATTCTAATGTTAATATCTTACGTATATTGGGGTGAGTTGAGCAGGTCACAAAAACAGTAATAACAACACTTCACTTAACTTTTATTTTGTTACTTTTATTATCTTGTTATTATTTTATATATACATATAAACAAATTACACTTTTACTATACATCTGTAAGTCTAATAACCCGCCCCGTAATTTGATCTCTTCTTTTCATTTTTACCCAAAGAACTGAACTCTTCGAGCATTTCCAGTCACCATATCACCGCGCATTCTTTGTTTTTCTTTATTTTTTTATTTGATAAACCAGGTCACCGCTGTGATTAGCCGGTAGTCACCTGCATATTTTGCAGTGACGCGTTTTCACAACAAACCCAATAATTCTGAGTTTGTTATGAAATGCGAAACACTGCAAGTTTTAATAGTGCCACCGTTTAAGCAAGACCTGATTGCATTTATTGTCTAAGGTCTTGCTTTTCACCACACAACAATGACCTAGTCAAGAAGCGATGTCAACCAATTCTTGTTTCACATAGATTAATTGATTATTTATATTCAGAACAAGAATTGATTGATCTCTATTCACAACATGTTATTGTGTAGCATATTTGTGATCGGTGTATGATTGGTTACCTGAATAGGCTTGGGGATCGGTGTAGAGCAAGTTTTGGTATGGTATGTGGTCTCTTTACTATGCTATCTGTTTCCGGAGAACTGCTGGGTTTGAGCTGATTTAAAGTTTGACTGAGGTACGCCTCTTGTCAGCTGACCGGTTTCAGAAAGGAATTTGGATCCCTTAATACTTCTCCCCTGTTCAATGGGTATCAGAAGCATATGGATGGCTCTGTTAGTAGGCCGCCCATCAACCAGGTCGAACTCTATTCGTTTCCCAGGGCTAAGTCGGTTTCCGGGTTCACAATCGTGTTCTGCAAGTTGGCGAAATTGATGCAAGAAATATAACCGAGTTTCATCACGCACGATAAAACCGAACCTTCTGCGAAAGTTGCATCGGCAGATGGGCCCTATCACATTCCAAGCAATCAGCTTGCCTTAGGTGAGCAGAGGAGCGAGGAGCTGTTGAATGTGGCTGAGATAGCTTCGCGACAGCATCCTTGCTGAATTGTTTTCCATTTGCTTCCTTCTAAATTCGGGCGGTTCTCGTGGGGGAGCTCTATTATTATTACACCCTAGATGAAACCTAAAGAATATACTAAGTTTATCATTTCGTTTGTAACACCTCGAAGAAATGATGGTAGAGCAAAATGGATTGGACACCCAAGCATAATATTCAAAGTTAATTTTTACATGCCCCTCCGTCCGCCTGTGCGCACGATAACTCGAGAGCGCGTTCATATAGAAAACTGAATTTTTGTACACGGACTTTAAAAAATAAAAGTAACCTTGAGTTCGAAAATGAGACAAATCGGGGAACTCCTTTGTGGGTTTTAAGTACAAAAATTTCGTTTTCCAGTATATATTTGGACAGTGCCTGAGAACGCGTCGACATGGAGAGCTGAAATTTGGTACATGGTGTTTTTATAGTAAAAGCATTAAGTTTCAAAACAGGACTAAATAGGGCAACCCAACAAATGCACGAATATTTTTGGCGCGGATGGTCAAAAAAACCAAGTGGACTATTTCTCAACCGAATATGCAAACTGGTGTACCATCGTCCTTTTACGGGAAGATCAACCCCCTCCTTCCCGCTGGGCGTTAGGGCGAATGACAGAAGTCGTTCGAGGACCAGACGGGTTAGTTCGTGTCGTTATAGTCGGATGCAAAGGTATTACCTTAAAACGCCCTATCAGCAAGATTTTTCCTCTTCTTCTACTAGGTGGGTCCTTGGTACGGTGCTCACGGGGGGCAGAATGCAATGAACTCTATCGTCATGATGATGAGGCGGGCAACGATGTATAAGCGTAAATACACAAATCAACATACATGCCTATATATAAATAAATTATTGAATGAAGGAGCAGTTGCCTTTGATAAACTTTGTAATTCGAAGTAATCAAAGTTAAGTTTGATTTGATGTAATGTTAATGAAGTCAGAAAAGTCATTGTGAAACAGAAGCGTGCAATAAAAATTTTTCGGAATTGAGCGTGATTTTTCTTCTTCTATTTTTCACACTAAAGAGGGAGAGGGGACATATTGGTCCCATTCCCTTTGGTGCGAATTCAAATATATTGATAGATAGTCGAGAATTGTTTTGTTAAACCTTTCCACTAGACCAGTCCAATCCAATAATATTTCTGCCGAAGTTTACCTAACGTATTATCAAAATCGAAGTGTTCGCTACTTAGAAAGCCTGCTGGAGAACGGGTTTTCAAATTGGGGCGAAGATTTGTTTAATAGTTTCTGCTCCTTGACTGGTTGTTCAAACGGCGATTTAATCATCTAGTTTCAGAACGGATTGTATTGACCAATACGCCTTAATTTCGGGGCTCAGGTTTTCGGTATTTTCTTTACCTGGGCGGTGACCCGTAGTCAGCCAACTCTGAATTCATCCTATATTCTCTTGGGTGTTATCTAGTCGATTTATGATGGTGTCTTTCTCGTTGACAATATCGATAATCAGTTGTTGAACTAGGACGACGATATATTGCATCTGTGTTACTGTGAGTTTTACCTGGACTGTGAACAATTTCGAAGTCATAGACCTGCATGCGTTCTATCCACTAACCATCTCAATGATGCATGGTCTATTCGAATTGTCAACTTTTTCCCAGTAAGTTGGGCTGAAAATGTGCGGAGCTCTGACTATTGCAACCAGTTCTTTCCGGGGATACAATGGTTTCACTCAGGCCGACCGAATGTTTTGCTGTGGTATTCCACCACCTGTTACATCTCCTTTTCAAATTGTGAGAGAATGGAACCCCAAGCGTGTTGACTGGAGTCTGTGTCCAGCATGCAAGGCATCTGACCAGAGGAACTTTCGACCTTTCTCCTTAAGCTCTGTTAATTGTCTCGCGATATCTGTGAAATTTTTAAAAAATCGGCGGTAATAAGCACACAGCCCGAGAAATAACTGTATATTTTCGTGTTTTTGTTTGGGCCAACTCTTGATAGCATTTGATTTGTCGGGGTCTGTTGACAATCCGGAGTCACTTACAATTGTGCGAGGAACCTCATCTATCTCTGACACAGCCGATACTACTGCGGTGAAACTTTTAGACTGGCGAATCTTAGTTGGCCTAACACAAGGCGAACATTTTCCACCATTGGTTCGAACGTGGGGCCATGTACTACAACATCTTTCAAATATGTTAGGCACGCCTGCGGTGGAATTCCCTGTATGACGATTTCCATTAGCCCTTGAAATGCTGCTAGTACGTTCGTTAATAAAACGGTATAACTGAAAATTCCCATAAGCCTCTGCCTCCAGTGAAAGCACTCTCTTCGCGATCGACTTCTTCAACCCCCACATGCCCGTAAAAAGACTCTAAATCTAGTGTCGAAAACCAAGTAAAAGCGGCGAGTATATCCAGGGTGAGATCAATACATGGTAGCGGATGTAAATCATTTTGGTGACCTAGTTTAGCCACTTGTAGTACACGCAAAATCTTGTCGACCCATCCATTTTCTTCACCAAGACGACTGGATAAGTCCAAGGGCTATTAAATGGATTGTAAACGCCTTGGGTTTCCATGACGTATACTAAGTTTTCCACCTCCTGACGTTTGGTTTGTGGATGCCGCCTTGGAGGCTGTTTAAGCGATTTGTTACTGCCTACGTCGATCTGATGCCTCATTATTGTGGTTTGGCCAAGGTCGTTTTTTGTTCGCGTAAAACATCTTGATGCTGCACTTGTAGCTTGTTGACAATCGAGATGTATAGCTGTAGGCTCGAGCAATGTGCCTTATTCACGTGGTAACTCAGTGGATTGTAAGTCTTTGGGTTTCACTCTCTCAGAAATACCGACAGTGTCTACTGCTATATCGACATCGACCAGAGAGGTGTTAGCCTTAAGTGCAATTGGGTTATTGGTTAAGTTGGTCACTCGAACTATTATAATTTCATTATCTCTTTGGCAGATCGCCGGTTCCATCCATGGAGAACGTGCAACATTCTTTGGAGATATAACAACGGGTTTTTGATCATCCATCAACGGGTTGAATAGTTCTACGGAGCAAGTTGACTTAGCTGATATTGTACGGTCTTGTATTGTTCTAACAAAGATGTTACTATCCTCTTTTACTATTTATAGACGATCTCATGGGTGGTCTGAATAAAACGTTTCTCTAGGTTAACCGAACATCGGCGACCAGGAAGGAAATCCATTCCAATAATCCAGCACCTACGTTAAAGGTGTGTGTTGTGTTAAAGTCTTTCATGGCTACTTGCAGCTCAATGACTCCGTCTACCATGCTGGTTCCTCCAGTGATTTTTCGAAGCCGCGTGAAAGATGGGTTGAGACTAGAAAGGTATGGCAAACGGTTCAGTATTTTACTGTGGAGATTAGAATGTTTAGCTCCTGCATCAACAATCATGTGGCAGACTATGCCTTCAATTTTTTCTTTTATTTTAATGGTACTATGCATCATCACTTGGCTCACTGTTAGATCAGGTGGAGGTGGTAGCCTCGAAACTAGTAGTCCCGTTTCCGTGTTGTTTATGGATATTACCTTTTGGTTTAGAATTGGTGTAATGTGGGTTAGGGTGATAGCGGTGATTGTGGTAGAAATTGGTGTATTAATTGTGAAGGTGTGCGATGATTTGTTAGTGTATTAATGGGAAGCGGATGGTTTGTTAGTGTATTATTGGGAAGTGGATGGTTTGTTAATGTGTTAGAACGAATTGGATGGCTTGTTAGCTTGTTAGTGGGAACTGAATTGTTTGTCAGTGTCCTAGTGGGAAGTGGATGGATTATTAGCGTGTTAGTGGGAAGTGGATAGTGTTTTTACGTATTAGTGGGAAGTGGATGGTTTATTAGCATGTTAGTGGTAAGTAGATGGTTTGCAAACGCTTTAGTCGAAGTGTGTGGCTTGTATATGTGCTAGCGGGGAGTGGATGGTTTATTACCGCGTTATTCGGAAGTGAAAGGTTGATGGGTTGGGTTAGCAGATGTGTTAATCATTGATGTCAGGCTGGTGCTTGGTGTATTGTGAACTGATATGCTGCTGGTTAGTGTGTTTGTTGAGATCTCCGTGGGAGATTCCAATGTTATCATCTTACGTGTATTGGGGTGAGATGAGTAGGTCACAAAAACAGTAATAACAACACTTCATTTAATTTTTATTGTGTTACTTTTATTATCTTGTTATTATTTTATATACATATAAACAGATTATACTTATACTATACGAGTATATCTGTAAGTCTAATAACCCGCCGCGTAATTTGATCTCTTCTTTTCATTTTTACCCAAAGAAATGAACTCTTCGAGCATTTTCAGCCACCATGTCACCGCGCATTCTTTGTTTTTCTATATATTTTTATTTGATAAACCAGGTCACCGCTGAGATTAGCTGGTAGTCACCTGCATATTTTGCAGTGACACGTTTTCACAACAAACCCAATAATTCTTAGTTTGTTATGAAATGCGAAGCACTGCAAGTTTTAATAGTGCCACCGTTTAAGCAAGACCTGATTGCATTTATTGTGTAAGGTCTTGCTTTGCGCCACACAACAATGACCTAGTCAAGAAGCGATGTCAACCAATTCTTGTTTCACATAGATTAATTGATTATTTATATTCAGAACAAGAATTGATTGATCTCTATTTACAACTTTCCTCCCCCTTTCTGAAGTCGGAATCGAGGAGTTTGCGAGAGGACGTGGAATTATGAAGCCGCTATTACTGAAGGCAGTTGTTTTTTTACATAATTACAAATTTGATTTTTAGGGGGTTTTTTTTTACAATTTTTCAGGAATGAACGAAAGACTTAAAGCTAAGTACATAAGTTTGATAAAAAGGGGATTACTTTAGTTGGAAGCCCATATGTATGTATATACTTCAGATTAAAGAAATTAAAGACTAAGCAATGTTATTACGTAACACAATTTAATTCCTAATAATATTTTCATAATAAGATATTCTTTTTTCACATTTTACCTTTATGAACAAAATTTGAACATGCATATTTCCTGTTGCTAAGAAAAGCAGTGTAGCTCTAAGATAATATGTATATATATATATATATATATGTTAATTAATTTTTTTTTTTATTATTATTGCAGATAAAACAGACATGTATAGGTACAAATTTTTTCATTATTTGTATTTTTTATTCTTTTTCCTTTTAACATACAATATAAATAAAATAAACATAAACATACTATATAATTATATTAACTAAAATGTATAATTAATCATATTCCCCTTTTTTCTTTTTTTTTTACTCAGAGGACAGAAAACGTTTTTCTTTTTTGCCGTAATATCGTGGTGACTAACACAGTATATATACATATATAAGATAATATAAGAAAATTAACCTGTCTGCCTTTCTTTGTTGCTTCAGTTTTATGTCATATATGTACATACCTCAATTACTATTTCTAGTTTTTGTAGCAAGCGTGAGAAGTAATGTACTGGAGAAACGTGTTATTTGCTAAAGTTTATACATATATATATATATATATATATATATATATATATATATATATATACTCATCACATGTAGTTATCTTCTTTGCATCCAGTTATTAAACCTCATATACGATTGGCTTTATTTGGTTTGTATTCACAGAACATTTGGGCGCTTTTTCGGTAGGAAGTTCTTTGGGTGTTGGGATTGGTTCTATCTTTGTGGGTACATCTGCCGTTTTTATTTCAGGCAATTTAGTTGATCTTATTGTTTCGTTCGGTGTTTCACCTTTGAGGGGTAGGGTGTAAGATTACGAGATTGGATCGCGCTAAGGTGGGTTCTTCCCTCTTCGATCTTCGTAAGAATTTTAGGATTATGCATCCGAGAATGATAGTGACAAGAATTTCCTTTTCCAAGTCTCATTACCTTTATCATCTTGTTTTTGATAGAGCTCGGAGTCTACCAATATTTTAGGTACGTTAAACGGATCGGGTTGGTGTATCGCCGAGTAGTGGCTGAAATTAGTTTCGAATGGTATTTCGTGTTCCGCTAGAGCGTACATACAGGGTTGTTTGAGGGAAAGAATTTCTGTTCCGTTCAGCGTTATGTGGCCAACGTGATTGCTGCAATTCGTAAGCAATATACTTGTTTGAGGGAATACAAATAACCAAATACCATTTTTGTAAGCACATTAGGGTTGTTCCTTATGATTCTCTGTCGACAAAGGGCCGGTTCAGGTAAGGGATTATTGAACAGGTTCGCAATACAGTTTGATCTGTTGAATGTTAATCTTTTGGGCTGTGACTGGAAACAGATGTGTAGGGCACCCTTGGTGGAGGTGAATTTTTTACAGTGTTCTTTGAAGGCTCTATCCGACATTTCTAAATATTGATGAGCTTGGGTGTTATTTAAGAAATAATCCGATTCAATTTCAAGAATTGACGACGTTTCTGTTGTAATGGATGCGGGAAGTATGTAGATCTTATTAAGGGTATACATAATGTTTTCGGGGATTGGTAGAAGTATCCTAATAAATTGCTTATCGTTCGCCTGTATGGAGTCAGTCTGGACTATTTGATTCATAATTTTAAAGTCTATAAAGATATTGGTCAGCCGTTTTTGGCTTATCTCTGTGTATGTATCCGCTATATCTGTTGCCGATGATATGAGGGGATGCAGTGTGTGTTGGTGTAAAGCATTTATTATTGTAAATTCATGTGTTATTCTCTGGTAAATTTGTTGAAGTTGGTGTAATATGTAGATTAGCATTGCATTGATGTCTGTCTTAATGTGCACATTTCTTATTTCAGTTTTCGTTATTTTTGTATAGTTTATAAAACTATCCACCAGTTTATTAAATCGTTCCGCTAAATTTTCTTGTTCTATGGTTAGATTCGTGAAAGCATTATGGACTTCATTGAAATTAAATTTTACAATACTTATTTGCTTTTCCATTAAATGAACATTTTCAGAGCTTTGTTTGTCTAAATTATCTAACTTGGTACATATCTCCTGACCAAACAGAAATTTACTGGCCCTACCTACTATGTCAGCTAAAGCTCGCTTTTCGCTGGTTTGCATATGCAAGTTTATGTCCATTAATCTATTTTTAATCTTTCTTACTTACTTGGTTAATTCTTCATCCCATATACGACACGATTCTACTTCTACAACGGTTTCTAGCTGTTTGCAAAGATCTTTCATTGTTGTATCGCACTTTTCGATAAATCTCAAGGCTTCGGCTTCCTGAATCATCCGAATATGCGTGTAAATGGTCTAAGTTTGGGAATATAGGTATGTTGGTGTCAAAGGTTCGAATACCACGCCAGTGGGCTGGAGTGAAGTCAAGTCCACTTGTGCGGTTATTCCAGATGTCAGTATGATTATGAACAGCAGCACCATCTGTAGATAATAATAATTTTAGTTAACGTTCCTCAGTATCAATTTTGTTTGTGTGTTTGTTTAGGCTAAAATAATTTTAGTCTGGTATTGTGGACTCTTCTTAATTTTCGCCCAATTTGTAGAGTGCAGTTTAATTCGCTACCTATTCTTTTAATTTCATACGGTCCTGTCCAGTTTGGCGATCGTTTCTGTTTTTTGCTGGGATTTCTTAGCAAAACTTGGTCACCCACATGCACTTTAACTATTTTCGCATTCCTGTCGTAATATTGTTTGGACTTTACTCTACTTTTGAGTACTCCTTCCCTAACCTTTTGGTGGAGCACTTGCATTCTCCTTATCCTCTGGCACACGTAATCTTCGTAATTGTATAGAGGTTCGGGGTTTCTTTTGAGATTATTAGGGGGTGGGTCATAGAAACCCGATAGCGTTTCCATTGGATTATGCCTACCCCCAACATGTGGAGCATGGTTACGTACATGGACTGCTTCTTCGAGCCATTGGTCCCACTCTGTAATGTTTTCATCCACTATGTTTTTTTAAGTATTCAATCCAAGGTCCATGTACTCTTTCCAGTGCTCCGTTTGCCTGAGGATGATATGCAGTTGTCTGAAGTTTGCTAACTCTAAAGAGCCTGCATAGCCGTTTGAATAGATCGCTAGTAAAGTTTGCACCCTGCTCTGTAACTACTGCTTTTGGGTTCTTATATTTCAACATCAGCTTGCAGAATCCGTAGATGCTTCTCCATTTAGCAGTGGCACACAGTCAAATATTCGGGTTGTGTCATCCAAAAGTGTGAGAATGTATTTATGGCCATTCTGAGTTTCTGGCAAAGGGCCTACAATATCGATATATACTTCGTCAAAGGGTTTCTCGGGGACAGAACTGACTACCATAGGCATTTTTGTAATATTACTATGTTTATTCCTACTACATTTAACATATTGCTTAATAAACTTATGAATATCCCTTATCATACCTTTCCATTTCTAGCTTTTTCTTATACGCTTATACGTTTTATAAATTCCCAGATGTCCTCCTAGTGGTGAGTTATGGTAATCACGAAGAATGATATCGATATCATTCCGGTTACCTAAAATTTGCACATTTTCTTCTTCTTTCGACTCTGTTGAACTAATGGAATTAGTTTCGGGGTCTCGTTCATTCACAGTTTTCTTATTAGGGGTTGTGGGAAGTATATCTTCAATTTGGGTTACATTGTTATTAGCTTTAGACCTAGATCTAGTTACTGCGAGACATAATTTCTTGTCTTTTTCACTAGTCTCCCAGTTTATTCCACGATAGACTTGCGCTTTTGTAATTATTGTAGTGTTATTAAGTTCTTCTTCTCTATCATTTGTTCCTTTAATAACGTTATTTTTCACAGGCTGCTCACTATTATCGCTGGGTATTCTGCTTAATGCATCTGCGTTCTTATTGTATCTCCCCGGTTTATATTCCATATTATACACATACTCTGAGAGCTTATGATGGAATCGGATTAGTCGGGAGGTCGGCTCTTTAGTATTGAAGATTCCTTTAAGCGGCTTGTGATCTCTATAGATTGTAAATTTTCGTCCATATAAATAGCATCGAAAGTTTCTTGTTGCCCAAACTATTGCTAATAGCTCTTTTTCCGTGGTGGAATAGTTCCGTTCCGCTTTATTCAATTTCCTAATGGCGTATGCAATAGGTTGGTCCTGACCAATCACACCCTGAGATAAAACCGCACCAAGTGCCTCTCCACTAGCATCTGTGGTTAATATAAAATGTGTTGTCAAACTCTTGGTATATTAATAAAGGTGGAATAGTTAATGCCCTTTTTAGTTCTATAAAGGCTTTTTCGCACTACTCCGACCATTTGAAGGAACTATTTTTACGCAAGTGTTTATTAAGTGGCTCTGCAAATTTTACAGAAGTTGGGTTAAGCTTTCGTTAATAATTTGCTAATCCCAGGAACGACTGAACTTGTCTCACTGTTTTCGGCTTTGGAAAGTCTTTTACGCAACTTACTTTAGAGGGATCAGAGCCCCTTTACTCGAGCATTTATGTCCTTAGTAGATCACTTCTTTTCTTAGGAAATTACATTTTTCTATTTTAAGTTTTAGATTGTTCAATTTCAATCTTTCTAATACCTGTCGGAGCTTGTTGCTGTGGTCTAAAAGATTTCTTCCGTATATGACAATATCGTCCAGGTACACGAAACACTTAAGACCTTGGAGTCCAGTTAAGACATGGTTCATCAAGCGTTGAAATGTTGCTGGCGCTGTTTTAAGTCCAAACGGCATTCGTTTGAATTCAAAATGTCAATGTGGAGTACTTCCACTTGTTAATTCTCCGGTGTTTGCTTGTGGAAAAGTAAGATGAAAAGTAAGTAGAGAATTTCCGAATTCGCCATTCCACTTGTTAATTCTCCGGTGTCTTGCTTGTGGAAAAGTAAGTGGAAAAATTCTATTTTCTGCTTTTGTTGCGTTTTATGCAGGTATCTAGGTATCCAGGATTTTCAAACTGAGTTATGTATTCACTGCATATCCTGGCTATATTTAAAAAAAATAATTATGAAAATCCATGCAATAATTATAGAGGAACATGGAGTTTGTGTCTCAAGGTACCCGCTAGAAATTATAAATCACGCGAAAATGATCAATTTGGTCGTCGTCCAGTACAGAAGAGATGCTGTAAAATTTTTAATTATACACGGTAAAGCTTGTGTGTAGGATGAAATGACATCTAAATTTTTTCCCTAATTAAATATGTAATTAATTTTTGAATCCGATAAACGGTTTTGGAGATAACTATAAAAGAAGTGTATCAGTCCATTTTAAGGTGAAAAATGGCCGTTTTTGGTACAAAAATTGACATATTTTCAACTCATCTTTTCGAAGAACTAGTAAGTTGTGGAAATTTACTTCCCATGATAAAAATGTTCACAACGGAGAACTAATGGATGTAAAACAAAGAACGGAAGAAATATATGCAAAATATAGGAACTGGGTGTATATGACCCTAGTGTAAAAAAAATCGTTTTTCGGCGGTCAAAATTCAGCTATCACGTTAAAATGATCAAATACAAACTACACCACCCGATTACCCTCTACTCCCTCTTTAATTTGGTACCAAACATGACGTAGTTTGGACAACCCCCTATGAGGGGTGGTACGACCCTCCAACCCCCAAAACAGCCTGCCCCAAAATTGTTCACCTATATTTTTGTACCCTTAATCTATCAAAAAAAATTCCAATACTCTACAGCACTCCCACATAGAGTTAGGCGCCCGTGAATATTGCGATAGCAAAATTTACCCCCGAGGCCGCTCAAATCTGCAAATTACCGTTAATCAAAATAAAATATAGCCTATAATACCCATGCATACCTAATTACCAAAGTGAATTCTTATTTTTTTTTATTGGGCTTACAGATCCTGAGATTACCCCCGCGAATTATTACAGCTCCTGATATTGTCTTTATTTTTTTTAAGTTTCCGTTAAACAGCCCCCATTTTAACCCCGCACTCTTCCCGACACATTTCCTACACCTATCTTGTTCGTCCTGAGCTCCCATTTTGTTTGATAGCACATACATTCTCCGTCTTCTCTCCATTCTCTCGTATCCCGGAAAAACTCGAGAGAACCTACCCTCCTACATCCCTCAAAAACTACCCCAACATAAAAGAAATTTAAATTTATTTCGACAGTGGAAGGTAATAGACGGATGTACCTCACATATGGAAAAAAGTCCAACCCTCTACAACAAAAGTGATACCCTTAATTGTCCCAGGCGATTCGCACTTTTTCACATTTCTTACGTTTTCCCTAATTCTCCAACCATGTTAGTGAATTGGGAATGGAGAATTAGGGAATTAAGTATTCTAAGAAAACGAAATTCTCATCTCCCAAATTCCCAAATTCTCCGTGCTACAGAATCCGGCCCCTGGTAATAAGAATATATCGTTGTACTCATGGCATATATCAAGCACCGATTTTCTCTCTTCCTTGTTCTAGGTATCATCCCATAAAACTTTTTCCTCCAAAATTTTAATTTGCTCCTTCACCGTGTGTTCATTCGTAGTGATTATGCAGAATGCACCAGCTTTAATTCTCGCATTAACTTTATTTTGTTGACTTGCTTTTATGCGCTTATTACCTTCTTGTTGTGCCGGCATTTCAAGCTTACGCGTTATAGTTTTCGCTCTAAAATCTTTTAAAGCAATAATATCGCAATCTAAGATTGGTTTTATTTCCATATCTATAGCATTTAATCTTTGTTCACTTTCATTAACATTAAGTAGAGCAACTGTTATTTCCTTCTCTACAGACTTTGTCAGACAGTTTCCTATAAAGATACCTGGTTTCAATTCTTTTGAGAAGCATACAAATTCACCATTAATGTTGTGGGGATTTTTACCAGTTTTCTGAACGTGCAGGTATGTGGATTGCTTTCTGAGTCCCAAACCTTACCAGTCGCTTTCGACTGGCTTGTATGTTTTCGCTCGGTTTGGAAAAACATCCCGTAGTTACCTGATTCAGTAACTTCATCTCTTTTAGTGGCCCTGTGTTTTGTGTAAGCGATTTTATGCCAGTTTCGTTTTCCTGACGTATGATCGGTCTAACGCAGTCAGAACCCGTATGGAAACTACTAGTTCGCTTCAATTCCTCTTAGCGAGCGTGAGAACTGAGTGGTATTGAGAATGGTGTGCTGTTCGTGTATGTTATTGGAAACTCTGGTGTTCCTTTGGGACACTTAACGTTGCAAGTCTGTGACAGGAAGTTATAGCACAGTATCCCATCATATGGAACGTTATCCTCATCGCTATCTTTGACCACATGGAACTCGCATGTTTGTGGATTCTTTAGTAAGAATTTTCCCTTACATGTTCCTGTCGTCGCGCATTCCCCGAAGGCACAATTGAGGCTTTTTTCATTCCTTTCGTTGATAGGAGCATTCGATCGCAAAGTAGATTTTTTTAAAAGGCTAACGTCAGCGCCCGTGTCGACTAAGAGTTCGATCATGGATCTAGCTGCTATATCCAACGGCAATTTTACTTAACACTTTGGATTTTGGGCGGGCTGACACCATTTTTCTTCATCGTCTTTTAGGCTTCCGCGGTGTCGACGCAAGCCTATTTTTAGTTTTCCGACTGGTTATTTGTTTGTTTCCGTAATTTACTCTCCCACTCTTCTTTCGCTCGGCAATTATTTAACGTGTGCCCTTTTCTCTGACAAAACTCACATCTATCTGGAGTGTTTGCCAAATTTACTACCTGTGAATTTGCTCTTTCATTGAATTGCATCGAATTTACCTGAATTCTTTGGTTAAAGAGTTTTTTCCTGCAATTCTGAATGACGTGTCCATAGTTTTCGCAATTTGTGCAAAAGCCTGACTTTTTCCTTTCAAGGCATTCGGCGAATGTGTGATTGGTTCTATTACAGAAGCTGCACCTTACATTCGGATATCGTCTGTTATTCTCAAACCGGTTGGGAGCTGGATTTCCCTGCCTCCCTTGATATCGATTTCTTGGTTGATTTTCAATGAAAGAACTCGGCATTTTTTGGGATGGATTAGGGGACATTAAATAGCCACTTGCAGCTATTGGATTCATTAAGCTGATGCCTAAGTGGTTATGAACTATTGACATTGCCTGTCTTTCGGCCTCCTCTAACTTCTGAGCCTTTTCAAGTACAGAGGTCAACTCAATGCTTGTGTCTTGTAACAGAAAATTTTATGCGTGGGATTTATTATCCCTGTTTTGGATACATAGATCGCAGTCTCTCTTAACTCGGCTTGTACTGCTGTAGCAGCCTCACCATTAATTCGTTGAGAAATTTGGGACAGACAGCTCTTATATAACGCATGGACTTTATTTGCGAAATCTGTCAATGTTTCACCGGGCATCTGATATAGTACTCGAAGTTCATTTACCAAGGCTACATAGCTTTTTGTATTTACCAGTTTGTTATGAATCTTGGTTTCTAATGCACTGAAATTCTCGAATTGTGTTCCCTCTAAGGAAGTAGCTGCTATTCTTCTAAAACGTGTGGGCAGTAGAGTTAAAAAGATAGGAATTTCTTCGGCAGTTAAGCAATTCATTACATATTTGCAACAATTGGTGAGCACCGTTACCTCTGGTGCGAGGCTTGGACCTATTTTCCCAGTTAAAATAGGTATACTATTGAAGATTAACTGGTTCACTTTTGAAATATCAATTTTAGCCATCTTAGCGTCTTGTGGCGTTGCCTCCGGTTATTCCCGTGATTCTTCACCGTATTTTCCTAATTCTAATAGGGATTTAGTTCGTCTCTGATACACTAGACCTGATCTTAATGGCATAGGAATTTCGTTATGACTTTGAGAGATTCCACTGGCACCTTCTTCGGTCGTTATTGTGTCTGTACCATCTGAACTATCTGAACTATCTGAACTATGGTTTGGACTGACGTTCTCAAAAGAGAAGGAGTTTATCTTTTTCCAATATCGCTTTTGAGCTGAACTTAAGACGAAAAATGGGAATTCTCGTTTCGGCTTGACATCAAGGGAAGTCGAACTAGCTTCTGGTTCTTTTGATGTATTGTTTAACATCCCACATTGAGATATAGGTTTACCATTGCATATTGGCGTATTTAAGTAATTTTTTTTTTTAATATTATCAGACAATCCTACAACTCTACGTGCTTTAATTTAAACGTTTCTCGTGATATCAGTACTTTACTACTTTTAATCTTGGAAAAAAAAAATTTTCAACTGGAGGTGGTATGTTTTATTGGGAGTGGGGTTAATTATTACTGAAATGAGTACCAGTGACGCGTTTTTGGTCTATTGAAAGATGTATACGACCACAAACACAATTCTGCGAAAATTTTAAAATATTACAAATAAATACCAGAAGATATCACTTCATTGCCTAATTAGAATTTGTACAGCTTTAAGGTATCTATAACTCACATCTGCTTTAATCGTGATAAATTGAAATTGAACTCGAAATCACAAAGTATATGATAACTGGACTAGCATAATAACCTCACAACAGTTAATATAACGGAAGTATATACCTATATTTTTACCACTGTGCGTGGTTGACAAGGCAAAAGAAAAAAGAAAGTTGTTCTATATATGTACATATATGCGAGATAACACAAAATAAACACTGTAATTTAACACCTTTCTTGTCCAATGCTTTACACTTGTCAAATATAAAAGCAAGCCAAAGCACACGAAGAAAAAAAAATTCTGTAAAGCGACTCAAAAGTAAATTTCTTTAAATTTTCTGCCCATTTCTTTTTATAGTCAAAATTTTTTTAGGTTTTTTCGTTTTTTTTTGTATGAAAATGTATATAAATATATAATTGCTACAATGCATTATTTTAGTAAATAAAAATTTAAATGATTAAATATTATTCTTATTTCTGGGTTCTATAATCTTGTAATAACATTTTTCCTTTTTCAAACCTCCTGCTTGAATCCAATTTCATATAAGACCGCATCGAGTATCCACTTACTTTTTTTTTCTTGATGTTTTCCTCTGTTAAAGCTCATTCTGCATACGCTTTACTCCAGTAAGATGTACGGGAAGAATAAAATTTGGAACTTGAATTAATTGTTGTTTTATCTCGTTGAAGATCAGTCTCTAGGCAGATTGAATAGCACCCCAAAGTCATACTCAACTCCGGGTTTAAGGATT